>BLSH010547764.1:248409-277802 GCA_018402905.1 Glandirana rugosa
CCTGGAGAGATACACCGGTCCGACACATTTTCAGAGTGTGTACACCATAGCGGTAAGAGTCTTGCTCATCGTTTTACATAAAACCCGCCATTAAAAACGATACATGTACGATACACAATCTTTATATATTTAACTGATGAAACACATTTTTTTTTATGTAAAAGTAAAAGAAAGGTGAAAAAGTTTTACTTGGTAAGTTTTCTGAGTATTAATCTCAACTCGCTTGTGGACCTGCAAGCCAAAGACGACCAGGCAGGCTTGAAACCCTGTTTCAGGCCCAGGCCCAGGCCTGCCTTGGGCTTGCTAGCGTGCCTGTTGCTTGGGGTAACTTTAGTTACCCCTGGGCTTGAAATCGTTGTCCGTGCGATCGTTCGGGTTCCGTCCGGACCCGGACCCGGACTTTGTCCCAAAGTTCGGACGGACCAGCAGAAACCGAACGTCCAGGTGTTCGCTCAACTCTAATTATGAGTCTTTTGAATGGTTCATTTTGAAAAAGTGGAAAGAAAATGAAAATGTATTTTTTTTTACACAAAGTAGTCAATTTATATATTTCTAACACATAGCATGTACATAGCAAAAATTACCGCCCAAAATACATTTTGCTACTCGTTCTGAGAATGGCGATACCACATGTGTGAGACTTTTACACAGCCTGGCCACATAGAGAGGTCCAACATTGAAGTAGTACCTTCAGGCCTTCTAGGAGCATAAATTGCACATAAAATGTCATTCCTACCTGTCATACTTTTGAAGGTCCTGGAGTACCAGCACAGTGGAATTACCCACAAAATGACCATATTTTGGAAAGCAAACACCCCAAGGTATATTCTATGAGGCATGGGCTGCAGATAGGTACTCGGGTACTCTGATGGGCTGCAGATAGGTACTTGGGTACTCTGATGGGCTGCAGATAGGTACTCGGGTACTCTCATGGGCTGGTGACAGGTACTTGGTTACTCTGATGTGCTGGTAACAGGTACTCGGGTATTCTCATGGGCTGGTGACAGGTACTCGGGTACTCTCATGGGCTGGTGACAGGTACTCAGGTACTCTCATGGACTGGTGACAGGTCCTTGGTTACGCTGATGGGCTGTGACAGGTACTTGGTTACTCTGATGTGCTGGTAACAGGTACTCAAATGGGCTGGTGACAGGTACTCGGGTACTCAGATGGGTCGGTGACAGGTACTCAGGTACTCAGATGGGTTGGTGACAGATACTCGGGTACTCAGATGGGTTGGCGACAGGTACTTGGGTACTCAGATGGGCTGGTGACAGGTACTCGGGTACTCAGATGGGTTGGCGACAGGTACTTAGTTACTCTGATGTGCTGGTAACAGGTACTCGGGTACTCAAATGGGCTGGTGACAGGTACTTGGGTACTCAGATGGGTTGACGACAGGTACTTGGTTACTCTAATGTGCTGGTAACAGGTACTCGGGTACTCAAATGGGCTGGTGACAGGTACTCGGGTACTCAGATGGGTCGGTGACAGGTACTCAGGTACTCAGATGGGTTGGTGACACATACTCGGGTACTCAGATGGGTTGGCGACAGGTACTCAGGTACTCAGATGGGCTGGTGAAAGGTACTCAGGTACTCAGATGGGTTGGCGACAGGTACTCGGGTACTCAGATGGGTTGGCGACAGGTACTCGGGTACTCAGATGGGCTGGTGACAGGTACTCAGGTACTCTGATGGGCTGGTGACAGTTACCCTGGGGGCCCGCAGTAGCGCCAAAATACCGAGGATGTCATATGACACCTGACCAGGATGGGAGATCCCATGTGTCGATGTCATTTGTCATACAGCCTGGTATTGAAGGGGTTAAAAAAAATTCCAACCACCATACATATATGGGCTCAGAACAGATAACTGCACACAATGAATGTTATAAAGTAATGTGTTCAAATACAATATAATATGACACAAAAGATTACTACACAGTATAGCATGAGTTAATATAGTAAATACCATATAACTTTTTAAAACATGAGAGAGAACATGATATAGTAAGACACATAGTATCAAGAACATGGTAACCTTACTTCAAACTAGCTGGATAAAAGTACAAAACTAATCTTAGAAAGTATTATTTTACCAAAAGTTGATGCTTGTAATAGACCAGACTTTTTAAAACAAGGATGCCTTGGCAAAATGCCTAAAATTTTGTGATTGCCCAAAATTGTATACAAGATAGCAGGTGGCTGAAGCCTTCCAACTGCCAGCATCCTCACAGTCAATGACGTCATTGGTTGATAAGGAGGTAATCAGGTGCCTGCACAGCATCCTTGTTTCCTTCTGCCTCTCTCCATCAGCACTGGGGTCACATTAGCTGAGTGAGATAGAGAAACAGAGGAGGAAGGATACATTGGAATACTAGTCAGTACCCGTATGCAAAGGTGTATTTGCTTTGGAAAAATATATAACCTTTAATGTTGGGTGTCCTACATATGCAGATGCTGCTGCGTTATGTAAAACTATTCGTTTATTTTTTTACATTTTAGAATGGGGTGCCTCGAGAAAACTTTTAAAGGGTGCCTTGCCCAAAAAAGGTTGAGAAACACTGGAATAGACTTCCAGCAGAATTCATGACTCAGTCAACAGTAATGCAGTCTGCATTCAGGGCTGATCACTGGCATGTGATCACTGCATGAGTGAATGCATGCGATTGGCCGCGATCAGCTGCAGGAGCCAGCAGCCTTCCATTGCATTCAATGGGGCTGCTTCCCACAGCTAAGCATAGTCATCCCCTTTGGGATTCTTGCATCTAATTGGGGGCAGAGGGCATTTGCAGGTGTGAGTGAAAAAAGCATAGACAATTCAGACAAAAAGTAAAAATAAATAAATAAGAAAACTGAGCAACACTTTATGGACCAATTAATCTAAAGAAAATACATGATATAAACCATATTGTTCTTAATCATGGGATAAGGCAATTACCCTGTCCTATTGGTCTTATTCCCTGTAGAGCAGCTATATATGGCTATATGGCAGTGCCACAATAATTTTTAAAAGTTAAAAAAAAAATAATTAAAAATATAAATAATTTGATTTAAAAAAGACGGGCAAGATTCAATGGACCACGTCATCTTTTTTCTGCCATCAGTCTTCTATATTTTAGTTTTTTAAGGTCATATACCATATGGCATATGATATAAATAAAATAATATAAACATAATTATATACTGTAAAAGATATATAAAATGAATAAGGTTTTGCTATCAATGTAATATATCAATAAGCATAACATGATATAAAATCAGGTATTATATGAATATAATGAGACCCCTTTCACACTGAGGTGCTGCAAAAACTGCTGCTAAAACGCTGGTTGTTTTTGCGGTGCTTTAACGGCGCTTTTCAGGCGCTAGCAGGCACTTTTTTTAAGGTCATATGGCAACGTGACCTTAAAAAAAGTGAAAAAAGACCTGTTTTTGAGCGCTTCTTAAGGGCTTTTAAGGTGCTTTGGAAGCACTGCCCATTCATTTCAATGGGCAGGGGCCTTTTTGAAGCGCTATTTAAAGAGCTCCAAACATGCTCCAAAGATTCTGCATGCAGGACGTTGTTGACCGCCTCACAAGCGCACCGCCCCAGTGTGAAAGCACCCATTCAAATGAATGGGAGGCAGTTTTCAGGCGCTATTTTTAGCGCAAAAGTGCCTGAAATCTGCCTCAGTGTGAAAGGGGTCTTAGTGTCAGAAAAAAAGGACAGCATAAAACAATGTAATATATCATAAAACATAATATACAAATAAGATCATGATTATAAAATCCTGTCTAGAATTTAGATCAAAGACCATAGAAAAGTCCTCTATAGGCAATGAACCTTGTCCTGTATACAGATAGGAGTTTTTTTTTTTTTCTGTTTTTTAAGGCTTGGTTCACATACATGCAAATTGGATGCGTTTTGAACCACATCCAATTTGCAAAATATGAGAACCAGACCGGCATGCAATGGAGTCAGTACACATATGTTCTGGAGCGGCCGGGGTCCGTTTTTGAAAAGAGTCCTGTGCAATTTTAGGTCCGGAGTATCACATGTGAATTCAAGGAAAAATTTGCACCTGAACCATTGAACAAAGTTGCACTGGACTCTTTTTAAAAACTGCAAACCTCAGCCGAACATGTGAACCTAGCCTTAGGAGATAAATTCAGAACACTCACCTGGCAAGAGACAAATTGCTTCTGGTCCTGTGATTACAGACACACATCCTCTTATGTGCCCATGCTCCTCCCCCATTGCATGCCCCTTTCCTCAAATTTACCAGAAGAGTCCCTACCCTTTCCTTCCATAAAGGATGAGGAATACAATCTGTAATTTTAAACAAAACCTACAATTAGTTGATGTGAAAAGCTGTATAGAAAAGTAGATTGAAAAGACCAAAACTTGGTGTATAAATAACAATGACCTTTCTAGGACTTCATTTAAGCTTTGCAGGTGGAATTTATTGTTCCAAATCCTAAGATTGGATAAGGTGTTTACCCAGTCTAATTGATCCATGCAGAATACCCATCTATGTTCCATGCACAACAGTCATCTATGCTAGTGTTTCTCAACCCTTTTTCAGTCAAGGCACCCTTTAAAATTATAGACAGTCTCGAGGCACCCCTTTCTAAAATTAAAAAACTATTATAATAGCTTTACATTATGCAGTAACATCCACACATGTAGGATACCCAATGTTGGAGGTGATTTATTCTTCCAAAGCAAGCACGCTTTTGCACACTGGTACTGACTAGTTTTCCAATGCTTGTCTTCTCCCTCAATTTCTCTCCATCAGTCAGCTAATGTCACCCAGTGCTGAGGGAGAGGGGCACAGGAGGGTCAAACAAGGATGTTGTGGAGGCATCCACCTGCTGGCTTGTATACAATTTTTGGTCTATTTTTAGGCATTTTGTCAAGGCACCCCTGAAGAAACCTCAAGGCACCCTGGTTGAAAAAGGCTGATCTATGGCCATCTGAAAGTGCCACAGATAGGGATGAAATTGTCCCTCTATGCCAGCCTTTCTCAACATCTTTACTCTACCCTGAAATTATTTTCATGTCTCAGGGAACCCCTGCTATAACCAATTCATTGGTGTCAGTAGGAAAAATGCCCCCCTTAAAGTGGTTTTCAGGATGCCATCCTTGCAGACAGATAAAAAGTTGTGCTGCCCTCAAAACTATGCAGCACCCTGAAATAGGAGGCCAGTCAGCCACAGCACAAGGAGCCCCTTTCAACCACTGGAGGAACCCTAGGGTTTCACAGAACCTGGTTAAGAATGGCTACTCTATGCTGTCAAAAGTTGCCCGAGCATGAAATGCATGAGATGTATCATCTCTGTTAATAGATCTAGCTGAAGCATTAAACTCTGGTACCAAGACTTTGGTTAGTGTTGGGGGTTACAGGTAAGGTTGGAGTTACATGGATTTAATGTTAGGGTAACACAAATTCCTCCCTCTCTAATCTCCTCAGGGCACACTCCCACCTCGCCTGATACCACAGTGCCCAGGTCAGCCGCCCCACCTGCCCACCCCTTGTCCCAGCCCTGGCAACAAGACTTTTGTTAGTGCTGGAGTTACAGGTAGGGTTAGTGTTAGGGTAACAGGAAGCATTAGTGTAAGGGTTGGAGTTACAAGGGGTGCATGAGTGTTAGAGTAACAGCGAGAGTTAGTGTTAGTTACAGGTAAGATTAGGGTTGTTGTAAGGCTTACAGAGATGTTTAGTGTGGGGACTGAGGTTATAGGAAGAGATAGTGTATGGATATCAGGGCGTGAAACGGTTAGTATTACAGGGATGGGGGGCTTGTATTAGTGTTTGAGTTACAGTGAAGGTTAGTTGATTGCGATCTTAGGATGAGGTGTTATTTGATGTACTTATACCAGGGATAATTTCTTTCAAACTGTTGGCACAGTAGAAGTCTTAAGTTGGCCATACGTTGAACAAACCTTCCTTACAAAAAGAGCACCCTAACCCACAGGGTAAAGGCCCAGGATTGGGTAAAAAAGTGGTTATATGAATGACGAGGCTTACAGTTATGCATTTAATTAACCCAATTTATTTAGATGTCAAAAAGAGTAAAAAGGTTTATCAAAAATTACTCAGTAAGGGAGGTTGATTTATTAAATATACTGTGCACTTCAAGTGCACTTTAAGTGCCTTTGCTCTAGCTCTGAGGGGAAGCTCTGCTGGATTCTATCATCCAATCATGTATAAATAAAAATGCTGTTTTTTATTTTCCTTGCATGCAAATGGGTATTCTTTGCAAAGTAAAGTTTTACCTCATTTACTAAGCTCTGGAGCATCTGCCCAGTATATTTGCTTTTAGTAAATCAACCCCCATGTGTCCATGTGCACAAAAGCTTTTAGAGGAGTTTAAGAGCAGCAGAGTTTAGAGGCAGTCAAAGTTCCTTCTCCCAAATGCAGAAGAATTGTGTTCAGGAGAGGAGCTTTTGGACATAAACACACCACCAAACACGGTTAAACGCGTGTAAGCACTAAGTACGTTTATTAATTTCAATGGCCAGAATAAATTAAAAAATTGGCCAATGAAATAAACACCCAAACACCAAATGCTGATTAACTCTGCTAAACTTGCCTAAACTGGTTTGAAAAAGTGCAGCTTAGGTAAGTTTGGGCCGAACACACCACTGTTCGGTTTTCACCAGAACTCTGGAATACCGCAAAAATTTTTTCAATTTTTTAAAGGAGCAGTAATTTTAATAAAGCTTAAAGTGAATCAAGAAGAATGAAAAATTCCTTTAAATATAGTGCATGGGGGGGTCCCCTTACTCTGCCTGTAAAGTGGCACATCTGTACCGTGTTTAAAACCTGCTGCAGCAAAAATGACATTTATAAAGAGAACAAAATTATGTATAAATTGATTTTCCCAGGCCACAATTTAGTGCAATTTAGTGCATTCGCAAAAGGTTTGGGATTGTTTGGAAAAATTCTGTTGTCTCTTTGGCAGACTTTGGATCGAAATAACAAATTTTTGCACCACAGTGAGCAAGTCTTATGTGAAGAAGCCAAATTAAAGTACACTCAGGCCAAGACATTTTTTTTAGATAAAGTTTGTTGTCTCTTTCGCAGACTTTGGATAGAAGTAACAGGTGCAGAAAAATTGGTCTTTCGGTGTTGGTGGTGCCTTTACCCCATAACCTTCTAGAGGTACTGGAATTGTCCTTACTGTAAAAAAAAAAATAATTTGATGCACCTGTCAAACAGGTGTGAAAAAATTGTTCCTTGAATGTAAGGGCCGGTTCACACTGAGACGATCCTAGGCGATTTGCGATCCTAATTGTGTCGCCCCAATTAGCCTCAAATTGCCTGACATCAGAAATCCCATTGGAATGAATGGAGCCGTCTTAATATGCGCTACTCAAGTCCAAAGCGATTCCAAAAAAGGTTACTGTACTATTTTCAAGCGGCTTCTAGGCGAATTGAGCCCATAGAAGTCAATGGAAGTTCGCTTTCAAGTCGGATCCCAGTCTATGAAGAAGCGACTTTCCAGGAAGAAAAACATAATTTTGCCAGAAGACACACCTCTCATGTCCCAGGTACTCGTGTTGAAATCGCCTGAAATTGCCTGAAATCGCTTGATATCGCTTCGCAATCGCGCCGCTTCGCCTTTTCAAATCGCCTAGCAAAGTCGCCCCGAAGTCGGATCGCCTCAGTGTGAACCAGCCCTTACAGTGAGGGGAAAAAGGTATTTGATCTCCTGCCGATTTTGTACGTTTGCCCACTGACAAAGAAATGATCAGTCTATAATTTTAATGGTCAGTGGGAGACAGAATAACCAGAAAAACACATTTCATAAAAGTTATTAATTGATTTGCATTTTAATCACTTCAGCCCCGTTGTACCCAAACTAAATTTTGCGTCCTTTTTTTTCCCACAAATAGAGCTTTCTTTTGGTGGTATTTGATCACCGCTGAGTCATTTCTGATCGCCGCTATAAACAAAAGAAGAGCGACAATTTTGCAAAAAAAAAACAAATTTCTTACTTTTTGCTAAAATACAAATACAAAAAAAATTTTTTTTCAACGGTTTTGGCCGATTTATATTCTTCCTCATATTTGTGATAAAAAAAATCGCAATCGGCATTTATTGATTGGTTTTCACAAAAGTGGTCGCGTTTATGGATGATGAGAATTAATTTCTGGGGTTTTTATTTTTTTACATTTTTACTAGTAATGGCGGCGATCTGCGATTTTCAGCGGTACTGCGATATTGCAGCGGACATGTCGGACCATTTTGACACTTTTTTGGGACCATTGGCATTTATACAGCGATCAGTACTATAAAAATGCATTGATTACTGTGTAAATGCCATTGGCGGTGCTTTTAGTAAATCAACCCCCATGTGTCCATGTGCACAAAAGCTTTTAGAGGAGTTTAGGAGCAGCAGAGTTTAGAGGCAGTCAAAGTTCCTTCTCCCAAATGCAGAAGAATCGTGTTCAGGAGAGGAGCTTTTGGACATAAACACACCACCAAACACGGTTAAATGCGTGGAAGCACTAAGTACGTTTATTCATTTCAATGGCCGGAATAAATTAAAAAATCTGGCCAATGAAATAAACACCCAAACACCAAATGCTGATTAACTCTGCTAAACTTGCCTAAACTGATTTGAAAAAAGTGCAGCTTAGGTAAGTTTTATATGCTGATTTTCTTCTGTCAGGAGAAACAACATTTAGAATAAACCAGCGTGCATGATCTCAGTATGATGGATGGAGGACTCTGCACCCGTATGTTCACATTGCACCTGCGGTTCTTTAAAGCGTAGAGATCCACCCAAAAGGAGAAGCTCTGCTTGTCTGCCTTCTCCCCCCTCTGCTCCACATTTAGCACCTTTTGGGGGGGGGGGGGTACCTGCTTCTGACAGGTACCCGCTCCCACTCCTGGCTCAGTTCGCCCCCGCGAGCTGAGTGGAAATTAGCCCCCCCCCCCGTCCTTCCCCCGCAGCCTTCTGAGACACCTCACAGGTCCCAGAAGACTGTGGCCCATTCGCAAAACGCAGCACGCTTCACACATGTGCAGTAGGAAAGCCTTAAGGCTTCACTGCGGGTTTCAAGATGGCAGCACTGGCACCCTATAGTTGCTTGAGGAATCGGCTCAGGTGAGGACACCACTGCATGCCTGAACAGGTACAGTATCTCACAAAGGTGAGTATACCCCTCACATTTTTGTAAGTATTTTATATTTTTATTATCTGTTTATTGAAAAGATTTTTTCCAACATTCATTAATGCAACCATCCAAATAAACAACATCTACACAACGTTTGCCTGTTACTTCCCTATTAAATTCATTACAAAACAACTGTATCGCAACACAAAAAAAAATAGAAAGGGACAAAAATTAAAAAGGGGCCTCCCGCCTCTCTCCATTCCATATTTTACCAAAGATTGGGATGAACCCTCACCCTTGTAAACCAAGTCCAACTGATGTATTCCTTCTTAAATTACTTTCTTTGCCATTTCATATTTTTTTCTATACCACTCTATATGTAGCAAAAAGTGTATTTACCCTTAGATTACCATCTGTTTCCAGGATATATGGTGTCAAATGTTGTTAGCCAAGGTCCCCATATTTTAATAAATTTATTTAATGATCCTCTTTTCCTATACACCTGCCATTCTTTTAATAATGTATCATTAACCTGTGCCCTCCAGTCTTCATATGTCGTTATATTGGGGGACATCCACTTTTATGCTATTCATTTTCTTGCTATAAATAGAATCTTAGTTAACCTCATTACCCATGTGTGTATTTCCTTATCTATGTAACCCAATATACAGACCCTGGGATCTAATTGTATCTGGATTTGATATACCTGGTTTATGGTATCCGCCACCTTTTGCCAGTATCTAAAAAGCTTGGGACATTTCCATAGCATGTGCATTAAATCTGCAGAGGACCTTAAGCATTTCGGGCAGTCCGATGTATCGCTCCTCCCTCATTGATGTAATTGTTTTGGAGCTCTATATGCGCTATGTTATATATAGTTGGGTTAGACATTGCTGGGGTGATACAGATATCATCTGCATGTGTTCTAAAATAGTTCCCCGAGTTTCGTCTGTCATTATCCCAAGCTCTTTTTGCCATCTCCTTCTAGCTAAGCTACTATTTGTCTTTTAAGGTTGTTCCATTAAACAACTGTAGATAGTAGATATATGGCCCTTTTTTGACTGTTTCTTCATTATTAAACCTATAAGTGGCATATTTTGTATCTTCCATTTAATATCCTTTGACTGTGTCTGTATGGCATGGCGGAGCTATAAATATTGGTAGAATGTATAAGAGGGAAGTGGGTATTTAGCCTGGAGTTCTTGAAATGATTTTAACAGGTTATCTGAATATTTTGTGTGGCCACCATTATTTTCCTGCACTGCCTTAACCCTCTTGGGCATGGAGTTCTCCAGAGCTTCACAGGTTGCCACTGGAGTCCTCTTCCACTCCTCCATGACGACAGAGGTGGTGGATGTTGGAGACCTTGCACTCCTCCACCTTCCATTTGAGGATGCCCCACAGATGCTCAATAGGGTTTAGGTCTGGAGACATGCTTGGCCAGTCCATCACCTTTACCCTCAGCTTCTTTAGCAAGGCAATGGTCGTCTTGGAGGTGTGTTTGGGGCCATTCATGCTTTGCTTCAGTATGTCACAGTTCATGTTGGCATTCATGCTTCCCTCAATGAACTGTAGCTCCCTAGTGCCGGCAAAACTCATGCAGCCCCAGACCATGACACTCCCACCACCATGCTTGATTGAAGGCAAGACACACTTGTCTTTGTACTCCTCACCTGGTTGACACCACACACGCTTGACACCATCTGAACCAAATAAGTTTATCTTGGTCCCATCAGACCACAGGAAATGGTTCCAGTAATCCAAGTCTTTAGTCTGCTTGTCTTAAGCAAACTGTTTGCATGCTTTCTTTTGCATCATCTTTAGAGGCTTCCTTCTGGGACAACAGCCATGCAGACCAATTTGATGCAGTGTGTGGCGTATGGTCTTAGCACTGACAGATTGACCCTCCACCCCTTCAACCTTTGCAGCAATGCTGGAAGCACTCATACGTCTATTTCCCAAAGACAACCTCTGGATATGACACTGAACATGTGCACTCAACTTCTTTGGTCTTATGGTCTTGGCCACCGGGCTGCAGCTCAGTTTCAGGGTCTTGGCAACCTTCTTATAGCCTAGGCCATCTTTATGTAGAGCAACAATACCTTTTTCAGATCCTCAGAGAGTTCTTTGTCATGAGGTGCAATGTTGAACTTCCAGTGATCAGTATGAGATAGTGAGTGTGATAACACCACATTTAACACACCTGCTTCACATTCACATCTGAGACCTTGTAACACTAATGAGTCACATGACACCAATTTGGACATTTTCACTTAGGGGTGTACTTACTTTTGTTGCCAGTGGTTTAGACATTAATGGCTGTGTGTTGAGTTATTTTGAGGGGACAGCAAATTTACACTGTTATACAAGCTGTACAGTCACTACTTTACATTGTAGCAAAGTGTCATTTCTTCAGTGTTGTCACATGAAAAGATATAATAAAATATTTACAAAAATGTGAGGGGTGTACTCACTTTTGTGAGATACCGTAAGTGCCCATGAGTGTGCGCAGCCCATTGCATTAGGGTGCGCACCCCAAAGCGCAAGCACACATGCCTTTCTCTGCAACTTGAGCTGCGCTGGACAGTGAATGAATGGGAAGTGCTCTGTGCTGACCTGCTTCCTGTTCATTCACAAACCGAAGCATAGTAAACCCAGTTTACTATGCTTCGGTTATGACTGAACACAGTGAGTGTGTTCACTGTGTTCATTTAGAAAAGGAAGGGGCCAGTAAATTACATATTGATTAGCCCTTTCCCCCATTCTCCATCCTGAAACATCCCCTGCAGCAGCCGGGGGAAGAGGAGCCCGGGCAGTAGGGGTAATCGGTGCCAGACAGAGTGATTAGAATGTGCGCACCCCCTACGCACGCCTATGTAAGTGCCCTAATATTAAAAAGTCAGCAGCTACAGTATTTATAGCTGCACTCTTAATTTTTTGGGGTGAGCCTGGAGCTCATCTTTAAATACCTAAACAGTGACTGCATGTGACTGGATGCAATTATTGCTTAGTCACAGTTTTCTATCTGGCTTGGTCAATTTTTAAATCTACTTCTAGCGGTGCCAACAGGGCCATACACGGGGCAAATTTTGGCTGATTCAGGAAAAAGACCGAAATGTGGACCAGGTCATTTCAGAATTTAACACTGCATTTTCTGCTGAATCTCACCAAGAAACATGTCTTTTCTTTTTCTTATCCAATAGCCACAAAGGTCTGACAAAGCACAACTTCACCCTGTGTAACTATACTTGTTCTCAGTCTGAAGATTTCTGTGTTTTGCTGTCTGAATGTTTCACAACAGGCCCTGTGCAATATTAACAGAATTTCCTGGTATATGTACACTAAAAGGCAACTCTACCATACAAGGACAAGCGGAATAATGTGCGAGAACGGAACTTTTATTTTTAAGACCGGTCTCCTCCGAGCCCTCCAGTCACCTGATTGGACACATTGCACTTCCCCTAGCAACATTGTAGATGTTGGGTCAGGAACTGTTAAGCTGATTGTTGCATTAAACATAACATTTACCTTATTCATAAAAGCATTATTATTAATGTATTAAAGTAAGTTTTATGGCTTTTTAACTAGTTCAATACCAGGCACTTTCACCCCCTTTCTACCCAGTGCAATTTTCAGCTTTCAGCGCTGTCACATTTTGATTGACAATTGCACGGTCATGCAAAACTGTACACATATAACATTTTGTTTCACAGAAATAGAGTTTTTTTTGGAGGTATTTTATTACCACTAGCTTTTTTTATTTTTAATTAAACAAAAAAGAGAGAAAATTTAAAAAAAAAATACATGTTTTTGTTTCTGTTATAAAATTTTGCAAATAAATAAAATAAATAAAAATAAATAATAAAATAAAATATTTCTTCATAAATGTAGGCCAATATGTATACTGCTACATTTCTTTGGTGAAAATAATACAAATCAGGGTATATTATTTAGTCTGTAGGAAAGTTATAGCGTCCACAAATTATGATACTTGTATGTATATATACAAGTATATATAGTATATCTGGAAAATTGATCAATCCTGATGTACTGACGGCCTATCTCATTTCTCGAGGCCCAAAAATGCCAGGAGAGTACAAATGTTTCCTAAATTACCCCTTTTTGGAAAGTAGGCAGTCCAGGGTATTTAGTAAGAGGCATGGCAAGTTTTTTGAATCCATAATTTTTTGTCACAATAGTTTGGAAAATGAAGAAATAATAAAAAAAAAAACATTTTTACATACCAGTGCAGTACAGCTTAATCTTATAACTGGTGTGGTGGTGATCAGGGACGCTGACTAGTGACAGTATGTGAAAAAAATAATAATGCTTTCAATTTTTTCTCTTTGGTTACATTTTTTACATACTGTGACCAGAGCAATAATGTGTAACATTGTACTACTCTGGGGAGGTGATCAGTATTTTTTTTTTTACATACCATGATTGCTTATAACAGAGATATTCACTGTTATAAGCAACCATTTTTTCTGAATGACATCAATTAATTTCAATTCATTCAGTGTGTATTGTTATGATTGGCTGTAATTGGTCACAGCTAATCACATGGTACAGATGGGGTGTGATTGGCCCTGTCTGTACCATGTGATCAGTGTTACCAATCACAGTAACCAACACAATAGTGCACAATGAATGGCACAAATGGAAGCCATTCATTGTGTACAATTGTCATATAATCTGCTGTGATTGGTCACAGAAATCACATGGTACCGGCAGCAGCCCAGTACAGTGATCTGTCATCGGCTGTGTCCAGTCGACACAGCCGGTGACAGATTGCGCTGCAGCACGTTCTGGGGAGGACGTCATGTGATATCCACCCAGAACTAGAGTGGTCCCGCTTGGCCGTCATTTATCTATAAGCCAAGCAGGAGCTGGTTAAGTCAAATAAATTATAGATTTTATGATACTTATTTGGTGTACTTTTAAAGTCTCTCCAGCAAATGTGTTTGTAAATATGCAATTATAACTAAGTGTATTCACTACGGTAATAGACTCATATATGCAAAGTGTTATAAAAAGAAATCAGTGCAGGATGAAAAATAAAAAAATGATTGAATTATTCTAACTGTAGAGTGTATTTTAAATGTCTCCAGTATGGAAAAGGCTAGCTTTGAGGCCAGGCGCAAATTCTGACTTTAATTCTGATTGCTAGCTCTTTGGGCAATCAATGCCTTTACTGCCTTTTTGGTTGCTGTCCTGTTCATAGAAAACGTTTTTTGGCTGCTCGTGGCCAGGCACAAAATTTGACTTTAATTCTAATTGCTAGCTCTTTGTGCAATCAATGCCTTTACTGCCTTTTTGGTTGCTGTCCTGTTCATAGAAAACTTTTTTTGGCTGCTCTTGGGCTTTTATTTTAGGTGAGAGTATTTTGGGGGTTTTATTTATGGCTCTTTTTTATGTTAATAGGGCCTTATTAGATTAAACGTTTTTTTTTGTGTTTTTTTTATATATATTTTTGGAGCAAGACTTCTCTTTAAAAAAGTTTGATTTTGTTTCTGGTGTATTATTTGTGTATCTTCATTTATTTTTGGTGTTTCTTGATTTTTAAGTTGATAGGCCATTTATTTTAGGTTAAACTGACTTTTTGATGCAGCATGTTGTGTTTTGATTTTTTTTTAAGTGGGCTTTTGTTTCATGGGTAGAGATGGGCTGAACACCCTCCTGTTTGGTTTGCACCAGAACTCTGGATTACCGCAAAAGTTTGGACCTGAACAACGAACCCTGTTGAAGTCTCTGGGACCCGAATAGAAAATATGAAGTCACCTTTTGAAGGCTTATATGCAAGTTATTGGCCATAAAAAGGATATGGGGGCCCGGGCTACTGCCCTGGGGGACATGTACCAATGCAAACAAAACTTTTAAAAAAGATAATTTTTTAAAGGAGCAGTAATTTTAATAAAGCTTAAAGTGAATCAAGAAGAATGAAAAATTCCTTTAAATATAGTGCCTGGGGGGTCCCCTTAGTCTGCTTGTAAAGTGGCACATCTGTACCGTGTATAAAACCTGCTGCAGCAAAAATGACATTTATAAAGAGAACATAATTATATATAAATTGATTTTCCCAGGCCACAATTTAGTGCAATTTAGTGCATTCGCAAAAGGTTTGGGATTGTTTGGATAAATTCTGTTGTCTCTTTGGCAGACTTTGGATCGAAATAACAAATTTTTGCACCACAATGAGCAAGTCTTATGTGAAGAAGCCAAATTAAAGTACACTCAGGCCAAGACATTTTTTTTAGATAAAGTTTGTTGTCTCTTTCGCAGAATTTGGATAGAAGGTGCAGAAAAATTGGTCTTTGGGCGTTGGTGGTGCCTTCGCCCCATAACCTTCTAGAGGTACTCTTGATGAAAGCAAGAATTGGCCTTACTGTAAAAAAAAATGAATTTGGTGCACCTGTCAAACAGGTGTGAAAAAATTGTTCCTTGAGTGTTACAGTGAGGGAAAAGCGTATTTTATCTCCTGCCGATTTTGTATGTTTGCCCACTGACAAAGAAATGATCAGTCTATAATTTTAATGGTCAGTGAGAGACAGAATAACAACAAAAATATCCAGAAAAACACATTTCATAAAAGTTATTAATTGATTTGCATTTTAATGAGTGAAATAAGTATTTGATCCCCTATCAATCAACAAGATTTCTGGCTCCCAGGTGTCTTCAGGTAATGAGCTGAGATTAGGAGCACTCTCTTAAAGTGAGCGCTTCTAATCTTAGCTTGTTACCTGTATAAAAAATACATGTCAATCAATCAATCAGATTCCAAACTCTCCACCATGGCCAAGACCAAAGAGCTCTCCAAGGATGTCAGGGACAAGATTGTAGACCTACACAAGGCTGGAATGGGGTACAAAACCATTGCCAAGCAGCTTGGTGAGAGGGTGATATCAGTTAGTGCGATTTTTCGCAAATGTAAGAAACACAAAATAACTGTCAATCTCCCTCTGTCTGGGACTCCATGTAAGATCTCATCTTGTGAAGTTTCAATGATCATGAGAACGGTAAGGAACCAGCCCAGAACTACATAGGAGAATCTTGTCAATGATCTCAAGGCAGCTGGGGCCACAGTCACCAAGAAAACAATTAGTAACACACTACGCCATGAAGGACTGAAACAGTGCCACAAGGTCCCCCTGCATAAGGAAGAACATGTAAGGGCCCGTCTGAAGTTTGCTACTGGATGAAAGTGTTGTGGTCAGATGAGATCAAAATCAAGCTCGTTGGCATCAACTCAACTCACCATGTTTGGAGGAATGCTGCCTATGATTCCAAGAACACCATCCCCACTATCAAACACGGAGGTGGAAACATTATGCTTTGGAGGTGTTTTTCTGCTAAGGGGACAGGACAACTTCACCGCATCAAAGGGATGATGGATGGGGCCACGCACCTTCAAATCTTGGACGAGAACCTCCTTCCGTCAGCCAGGGCATTTAAAATGGGTAGTGGATGGGTATTCCAGCATGACAATGACCCAAAACACACATCCAAGGCAATAAAGGAGTGGCTCAAGAAGAATCACATTAAGGTCCTAGATTGGCCTAGCCAGTCTCCAGACCTTAATCCCATAGAAAAGATGTGGAGGGAGCTGAAGGTTCGATTTACAAAACATCAGCCCCAAAACCTTAATGACCTTGAGAGGATCTGCATAGAGGAGTGGGACAAAATCTCTCCTGAGAGGTGTTCAAACCTGGTGGCTAACTGCAAGAAACGTCTGACCTCTGTGATTGCCAACAAGGTTTTGCCATCAAATACTAAGTGATGTTTTGTGAAGGAGTCAAATATTTATTTTACCGCTTAAAATGCAAATAAATGTATAACTTTTTTGAAATGTGTTTTTCTGGATGTTTTTGTTGTTATTCTGTCTGGCACTGTTAAAATAAACCCACCATTAAAATTATAGAGAGATAATTTCTGTGTCAATGGGCAAACATACAAAATCAGCAGGGGATCAAATACTTTTTTTCATCACTGTAATTGTGCCCATGAAACCTATACCAAAAAATTACTTTAAGACAAAATCAACACCCACAAAGCTAGGCAGCCTAGATAGTCTTGCGGAGATTGCAGATTCCAATAACACTTAATCAGCGACATTGGCATCAGGGGCTTGATAGCTGCTGCTAATCCAGTACTGATTCAATTTGACAAATATGGTAAACAGAGTCTGCGGACAGAATGTCCGTTCAGAAAGCACGCTGGATGCAGGCCAGGCCAGTGGCTCAGTTGCATACTGGGCAAGTTCTATTCTCATGACCCAGAAACCCAGTGTATTGTCTAATGGAAAGCCCTCCATGTCTGTTTTTGCCTTTACGTAATCTTCCACCATATGATGCAGACGCTGCCGATGGGATCTTGAAGCTGACAGCCCTGGACGCCTAGGTCTAAAAAAATGTTGAAATGCATCACTGATGCGGCCCCCTTCTGCACCGTTTCTCTTTTGACCAACAGAAGCCTCAAAACTAGCTTTTCCATGAGACTGTAACCTACCAGATTCTGTAAAGGCATTACATAAACTCCTCTTTAAGGTGTCCTCAAGATATTTCATCCTGTGCTCCCACTGTGAGGGCAGGATGAGTTCCGAGACTTTCCCCTTGTAACAGTAGTCAAGGAGGGTTGCCAACCAATAATGATCCTTATCCTTGATGCCACAAATTCTCGGGTCCTTTCACAGGCTTTGAAGAATAAGGGAGCTCATCCACCGCAAGTTTGCGGAGGCATGAATAGCAGAATCCCCGGGTCACTGAGGATTACAGTATCTGGAACTGCCTCCTCCCAGCCACGTACTACTCCCAATGTTTCTGGGGACTGAAGACCATCTCTTAAGGTTTGACGTATTTCTTCTTCTGCATCAATGCCTCCAGAACTGCCAGAATCCTCCACCTCCCCCTCCTCTTGTGTGTTCTGTGATGTCATAAGGACTGCTCTGCCTTGAGCGCCTGTCCAAAATGCCATGCAGAGTATGCTCCAGCAGGAACAGGAGAAGAGGGATTGTGTCACCGATGCAGGCATTGTCACGGCTCACCGCCTTTGTCGCCTCCCACATCACAGTGCATGCATTCTTTATAAGCATCCATTTTCATGGGGGAAAAAAAGCTGACCTGCCCTGAGCCTGTCCTGGTGCCATACTCACACAGGTTCTCATTGGCGGCCCTCTGCTGCATGTGCAGCCACTTCAGCATTGCCAAAGTTGAGTTCCACCGGCAGGTGGAATTTCTGCTGAATTTCAGCCAACTGAGCACTAGCTGTGTATGACCATCTGAAATGGCTACAGACTCTTCTTGCCTGCTTTAGAAGATCTTGCAAGCCTGGGTACCTTAATTATGTTTGGTGTATTTTCAGACCTAACAATACTGCTCAGCGCTATGATGTAATTCAAAGTCACAAGCAATCAAATCGTGTATGGCAATCAATTGTATAAATATACAATGAAAAAAACAAAATTGTAATAAAAGTGATGAAACAACACATGTAAAAGCAGCCACTATATCAGTCCATGAAAATAAAACACACAAAGTAATGAATAAAATCCTGAACATGGTCTTGTGAGGCATCCAATACAATAGCACGCTCCTGTCAATAGCAAAAAAAACCATGACCGGCATTCATATGTAAATCATATGAGAAACAGATGGGTGACACTTTGTGGTTAAAGTAATGGAAGGTGAAGATCCTAATCAATGTTGAATAGCGTGCACCATACGCCAAGATCTGTACCACGTGAGTTACACTCCTCTAAGGGTTCAAACTCACCATCATAAGGTGTACCACAAGCCTTGAATAATCAAAAAGGTGTCATCCGTTTTTCAGGGGTAGCTAGAGCTACAGGTTACTCCGTAGGTCATCAATCATACAAAAGAAAAACTGCACATTAAGACTTTAATCACAAAGTGTCGCCCATCTGTTTTTTAGTTTGCTGGGTGGTAATTAACCTGGCCAAATTGTTAGGGGATCTCCTGATTCTTTTCCTAACTCTGAGTTTGATGCATCTCTCTCCTCTGCCATTGGGTGGCACTGCTGCTGATGGCATTGGAATGATAAGGTGTACATGAACTTGGAATAGGAATGATAGGCTGCTTCAGCCAATGGGCAGGGCTTATCTTGGGCCCCATGGCCTGCTGGGAGAGCCTATGTATTTGGGAGGAGTCAGATGATCAGGGTTCTGTGCCACCTGGATGGCTGTCTGGGTGGACGTGTGTTAAAGCTCCCGGCTGCTAGGCCAGAAGTCTGGAGCCTATCCGGGAGTTCTTGGATGCTAGGAAGCCTGAGGCATACCCAGGACAAGAAGCAGCAGCGCAGGGTTGGGGCTTCATGTCGGAAGCCAAACCAAGTTGCACGGGTTCTGCCGGCCGGAGAACCCCTCTTTGTCGGAGATGAAGGGACAGAGTTCTAACGGAAGACAATCGTTCCCATTGCAAGAGGCAAAGTGTGAACCAGGGTCAGAGGTAAAGGGGAAGCTGTCGTCTACAAGGGACAATGCTCCTCTAATCAGAGACCAGAGTGTGGAGTCTGAAAGAGTACCAGAGCAGCCTTTATCACTAGCTGGGGGACAGTGGAAAAGTTGGGAAAGTCTAAGCAGAAGTCAAGCTAGGAAGCGGACAGGATAGCATGGGTGAGGCTTGCAAGAGAGTTCAGTAGTTGGGCTAAAGTGCCGAGGAAGGGACCCAGCGAATTGGCCTGGGGACACTCTGCAAATACAGCGGTTGGCTGTGTGAAGCACAAGGGACCCAATGGCAGTGAGAGTCCCAGAAGTCTTGTTGGGAGACTGAGTGTAAACTCGTGAAGCTACAGCGGGAGGCTCTGAGATGGAGGCCAGATCTGCACAACGGGGATACCAAGTTTGGTATGTGCACCAATCTGTGTTGAAGTCCAAAGTACAAATTCAATGCTCAAGGCAATAGTTCTAGTCAGGCAAAGTTCAGTTGGAAGGCCTGTGGGACTTTATAGCTACATTGGAAGCCTTATTCAGAGAGTCTCGCAGTCTGCTAGGTGCTGTTGCACCTACCTAAAGGGTGTCCTGGCCCTAACCCTCTCTCCCCAGTTCTTGAAGAGAAAAATACATCTCTTTTGTTCTGCATCATCAAAGTGTCTGGCGCCCAATTCAATTCTTTTATTGGCACCCATCATGCCTAGTGACCCACTCTGTGAGGATGGATGTCAGCTCTCCCTGGCCCTGAAGGGTGCTATTGGCTCTTCAGAGGCCGGGGCCTGGGCTACACATATGATTTACATATGAATGCCGGTCATGTTTTTTAACTATTAACAATCCAATTGTATTGGATGCCTCACAAGTCTGTGTTCTTGGATTTTATTCATTACTTTGTGTGTTCAATAAACCTGGGTACCTGTTTAAAAAACACTGCACCACTAAATTGAGGACATATGCCAGCTCAAGCTTCTGTGACATGAACCAGCTCTGCTCTGGTGTGGCTCCTGTTCCCTAGACAGACCAACTGAAGCACTGCATGGCATATTTTAGCTTGACTCATTGAATGGCCCCTTGAATGCTTAGGTGTACTGGTGGGCCATAGGACAATCCAGCAGAGGAAGGCATGGAGGAGGAGGAGGAGGGAGTGGAGGTGACAAATCTTACATCATCACCACCAGCTGTATGGAGACGTGGCGGCAAAACAAGCTCCAGGACTGAGCACTGTCCTACATCCTTCCTAGTTGCAAGCAGAGTTACTCAGTGTGCTGTGAACCAGAGGCGTGGGGGCCGGGGGTGCCCCCGAAAAGCAACGGGTCTCGGGCATGCAGAGGGCTATTATTAGCCCCGAGGCTCCCGAGCGCTGCGGAGAATCACCAGAGTCTCTCGCCGCTAGAGGTCTGGGGCCGGCACTGGTGATGTTTCCATTTTAAAGAAGACCAGCTTTACTGATGCATGGTCACACGCTGAGGGGAAGAAACAAGCGGTGGAGCCAGCTGCCAATAGAAATGGAGCTGCCGCCAACCTCGGCCCCGTGGCTTGCTGCTATAACCTGTTATGGGAAATGGGGCGGGGGGGGGGTTGGTGGCAGCTCCATTTCTATTGGCAGCCACCCGGCCGGCTCCGCATCTTGCTTCTTCCCCTTGGAGTGACCATGCTACAGGAGAGCTGGTATTTTGTAATGGCGGCGAAGACTCCGCTGGGGACACCCTGATAGAAGGAGGCACTCTGACCGCTGGGGACACCTGTGATGTAAGGAGGCACTCTGGCCGCTGGGGGCACCTGTGATGTAAGGAGTCACTCTGACCGCTGGGGACACCTGTGATGTAAGGAGGCACTCTGACCGCTGGGGACACCTGTGATGTAAGGAGACACTCTGACCGCTGGGGACACCTGTGATGTTAGGAGGCACTTTGACCACTGGGGACACCTGTGATGTAAGGAGGCACTCTGACTGCTGGGGACATCTGATTGAAGGAGGCACTCTGACCACTGGGGACACCCTGATGAAAGGGAGTAGTCCTCTGGGGACACCTAATGGAAGGAGGCATGCTGCTGGGGCACCTGAGGTTAGGAGGCACTCTCACCGCTGGGGACAACCTGATGTAAGAGAGTACTCCGCTGGGGACACCTGATGGAAGGAGGCATGCTGCTGGTGACACCTGTGATGTAAGGAGGCACTCTGACCGCTGGGGACACCCAGATAGAAGGGAGCACTCCACTGGGGACACCTGATGGAAGGAGGCATGCTGCTGGGGACACCTGATGTAAGGAGGTACTCTGCTGGGGACACCTTATGGCATCTGGTGGCAGGTGACGTGGCAAGTGACACATTCGGGGCTGATTCTGCACTGTGGTGAGTTGAACTATTTCATTTTATATTACAATGTAATAATAGAAATAATGCGCTTCAATCATCTTGACACCATAACAACCATGGTGGCGGGATGATTGAAGCGCTAACACCAGGTGTTTGGAGTATCTTTATCTGCTGACTGTTAAACTTTCTGGAATACACATATTGCTATTGTGTTGTAGGACCTGGGCCTGCTGCCCCTCCATCACTCTTTCTTTGCTTCTCTTCTCTCTCCGTGCCTCCCTATCTCTTTCTTTCTTCCTCCATCCCTCAGTCACCTCAGACTCAAACCACACCCGCTTTGAGACATGCCCACTTCGTTTAAACCACGCCCATTTTGCAGAGGTGCACTCGGGCTGAAGCCCCTGGGCTTTTTCCCGCCTAGCAATGCCCCTGCTCTGAACTAAATATATTGTCCATGACCATGCTTGCTGGACCACGTGTCAGCAGTAATGTGGACCTTGCGGCTGACTGCCTTTCCCAACAAAAACATTGCCTTCCATGCGATGGTACAGAGCTGGAATGGCTTTACATGCAAATAAATAGAGACTGGGAACCTGCCATTGTGATATGGCGCATTCTGCAAATTTGTGCAAGGGAGCAGAATCCACCAGACGGAAAGGCAGGAATTGTAAAGCCAGCAATTTGGACAAGCTGAAATTTAGATGCTAGGCATGTGGGTGGCAGGGAGTGTGGTTATTTTGTTTTGCTGTAGCAGCTGGGGCATTTGCCTGCTATACTCTACAGCTGGTGGTGTGCTGCTGGCAGACATGTTGCAAGGACCCTTTGCTATACCATCATCCCTGTCAGTGGAGGCTCCTGAGAGGTCATGAGATATAGCTGGGGTAGACATGAAAGGTGAAGAGTAAGGAGAAGAATTGTGTCCCTTTTGTGTGGCTTTCAGGTGCTCTTGCCAACAGGCTTAGTGGTGGGAGGTTAAATGCCTTATTAAGCATGTAGTACCCAAATGGCTGGTGTTTTTGCCATGCTTTATATGCTTGCGGCAGAGACTGCAAATTGCAACAGTGCGATCGGCTGCACATGTGCTAAAAAAAGGCTCACACAGCTGAGCTGTGGGAAGTGGGCCGGGAGGTAACAGCTTCACAATCTGATGAAATAGAGTGGCTGCTCTCTACTCTTCCATAATGGCTGCCTCTGGAGGACATCCTACCTTGCACAAAAAGACAAACAGACGGCACTCCATGGATATTCTTTGCTTGCAGTTTATTTCAATGCGGCATGTACAGGTACAGATGGATACAGGTAGACACGTTTCACTCGGTGCCTCCGAGCTTAGTCATTAGTAGGGCTTAGTAGGACATCCTAGCTTGTTGGGGTTGTTTCTCCCCCTCACTTTCCTCCCCTCATCTATCCGGCACCGAGTCATGTCATTGACCTCATCATCATCATCCCCTCCATCCTCATCATCTTTGGAGCCAACTTGGCAATACACTGTGGCTGGGGAACATGATTGCCAATTTGTTGTTTATTAGTGTTCTCCCCTCTCTGTAGGAAAGGGTTACTACCTTCCTCTACCTCAGGACCAAAAAAAATGTAGTCTGTGTCTGTCTGTGTATCCTCAAGAAGCAAGTGGCTGATGTTGTGTTCCAATAATTCAGCTGACTCCTCCATGCATGATGCTAGGGCTATGGCAGGAGTAAGCCGCTCTGGCAGCTGCGGTGAACTGCGCACTAGCATCAGCTTGGGTCATAGAGGATGAGGATGGTTTTGTAAGCCAGTAAACTTTAGGTGCTCTATTATGCAAATACCTTTCAGCTTCTGTAATTGCGGTCATTAGCTCACTGCCTCTCAATTAATGTGACTTCCCTTGTAGTGATGGGCCAGTAGAGTTGTAGCTCTCCATCTGCAGGAGCCTCTGGTAGTTTGGTCCTATTTCCCCCTCAAAGCACAAACAGCCAGGCTCACAGCATTTTCAGCACTTTTTAACTGGCTCAAAGAGTAGTCTAGGGGTTTCTTTATTTGAACAGTAACTTGGTTAGGGATGGGAATCATTGGATACCCCAGAACCGTGGAACTGAACAGCTTGAGGGCTGCTTATCTTATGGCTGCTCTGTACAAAATTCAGGCTGTATTGCACAACCTCTGGCTGCACTGCACTCTCTTGACTGTATTGTACAACTGTCTTTTTATAATTGCAGGCTATACTGGGCAAACTTCCAGCAGTATTGCACTGCTCCTGACTGTTTTGCACAACTCCTTACTCAGCCCCAAGATGATGGACTTCCCTCCAACTCCTTTCTGGCTCAGCTCAGTCTCTGAATAAGGTTCCTCGGTAGGCCCCCCAGCTAAGCCTAGCTGGGACCTCTATGTCTTCCCTCTGCCTCCTCTAGCTTTTTCTGCCCTTGGGCAGAGCCTCTGCACAGGGATCCCCTCCTGCAGGACTGGACCCAGGAACTTTGCACTCTGCTGCCAGGCCTCAGACTACTTATGGACTCTCCCTCCACCTTCTGGGTGCATCTCCCCAGGGAATGGTTGGAGTTAAATATTCAGGCTGCCTCTCCTGCTCTCCCTCCTAATATGCTTCCAGAACACTCTAGAAAATGGGGGGAGGGGTAGCACTGCCGCAGCCTTTGAAACTCTGAGCAGCCCTAAGCAATCAATCTGTGCTCTACTGTATACAGTGGAGCTAAACTAAATTTACCCAGCAGCCTACTTTGAACTAGGAGGGTGCTCGTGTTAGAAAAGGGATGTTGAAAAAGAGGACAAGAGTTCCCTCATAATAAATATTGCACATGATGACTAACAGATAGTTTGGTCTGTTCTAATAAGGATTACAGAGAAGGAGAAGAGCAACACTGGAGGATATTTTGATGGACGAGTCCAAGTCTAATGAGATGTGGAAGGCTGAAGGATCCAATTATGTGCCAATCCAAGCCTTCCTAAATGGGAAATACTACTAGAAGATCATTTGATGGGCACTCCAACTTACCTAAATGTATTTTATTTATTTATTTCAGGTACTTATAGAGCACTGTCAAGTAACGCAGCGCTTTACATACAGTATCTCACAAAATTGATACACCCTTCGCATTTTTGTAAATATTTTATTCTATCTTTTCATGTGATAACACTGAAGAAATGACACTTTGCTACAATGTAAAGTAGTGAGTGTACAGCTTGTATGACAGTATAAATTTGCTGTCCCCTCAAAATAACTCAACACACAGCCATTAATTAACCCCTGGCAACAAAAGTGAGTACACCCCTAAGTGAAAATGCCCAAATTGGGTCCAAAGTGTCAATATTTTGTGTGGCCACCATTATTTTTCAGCACTGCCTTAACTCTCTTGGGTATGGAGTTCACCAGAGCTTCACAGGTTGCCACTGGAGTCCTCTTCCACACCTCCATGACGACATCACAAAGCTGGTGGATGTTAGAGACCTTGTTCTCCTCCGCCTTCCATTTGAGGATGCTCCATAGATGCTCAATAGGGTTTAGGTCTGGAGACATCCTTGGCCAGTCCATCACCTTTACCCTCAGCTTCTTTAGCAAGTCAGTGGTCATCTTGGAGGTGGGTTTGGGGTCGTTATCATATTGGAATACTGCCCTGCAGCCCAGTCTCCGAAGGAAGGGGATCATGCTCTGCTTCAGTATGTCACAGTACACATTGGCATTCATGGTTCCATCAATGAACTGTAGCTCCCCAGTGTCAGCAGCACTCATTCAGCCCCAGGCCATGACACTCCCACCACCATGCTTGCTGTAGGGAAGACACACTTGTCTTTGTATTCCTCACCTGGATGCTACCACACGCGCTTGACACCATCTGAACCAAATACATTTATCTTGGTCTCATCAGACCACAGGACATGGTTCCAGTAATCCATGTCCTTAGTCTGCTTGTCTTCAGCAAACTGTTTGTGGGATTTCTTGTGCATCATCTTTAGAAGAGGCTTCCTTCTGGGAGGACAGCCATGCAGACCAATTTGATGCAGTGTAATGACGTATGGTCTAAACACTGACCGGCTGACCACTCCTGACAGCACTCGTCTATTTCCCAAAGACAACCTCTGGATATGATGCTGAGCACGTGCAATCAACTTCTTTGGTCCACCATGGCGAGGCCTGTTTTGAGTGGAACCCGTCCTGTTAAACCGCTTTTTGGTCTTGGCCACCGTGCTGCAGCTCAGTTTCAGGGTCTTAGCAATCTTCTTATAGCCTAGGCCATCTTTATGTAAAGCAAAAATTCTTTTTTTTCATATCCTCAGAGAGTGCTTTGTCATGAGGTGCCATGTTGAACTTCCAGTGACCAGTATGAGAGAAGGAGAGTGATAACACGAAATTTAACACACCTGCTCCCCATTCACACCTGAAACCTTGTAATACTAACAAGTCACATGACACAGAGGAGGGAAAATGGCTTATGGGGCCCAAATTGGACATTTTCACTTAGGTGTTTACTCACTTTTGTTGCCAGCGGTTTAGACATTAATGGCTGTGTGTTGAGTTATTTTGAGGGGACAGCAAATTTACACTGTTATACAAGCTGTTCGCTCACTATTTTACATTGTAGCAAAGTGTCATTTCTTCAGTGTTGTCACATGAAAAGATATAATAAAATATTCACAAAAATGTGAGGGGTGTACTCACTTTTGTAAGATACTGTATATATTATACATTCACATCTGTCAATACCCTCAAGGAGCTTACAATCTAAGGTCCCTAACTCACGTTCATATTTGAACTCGAACTTGAACGTTCATTCGTTCATACTAGGGCCAATTTAGACAGGATCTAATTTACCTACCAGCATGTCTTTGGAGTGTGGAAGGAAACCGGAGTACCCAGAGGAAACCCACGCAGGCACATGGAGAACATGCAAACTCCAGGCAGGTAGTGTCACGGTTGGGATTCAAACCAGCGACCCTTTTGCTGCCAGGCGAAAGTGCTATCCACTACACCACTGTGCCACCCATATGGTGAATACTGGGGTTTCCACCAAGAAGGGAAAGGCTAGAAGACCCTTAGATGAGACAGAAAAGCCTTCCTAAATAGGAAATACTAAAAGAGCCTTTGATGGGCACTCCAACTTACCTAAGTGGTGGTGAATACTGGACTCTCCACCAGTGGGTCAGTCCAAACTCACCAAGGGAAAAGTCAGTGGATCCTTATATGAGCCAGTCAAAGCCTACTGAGATGGGGAAACCGGGAAGATCTCGTGATGAGCCTGTCTAAGCTTTCCAAGATAGTGGATCCTGACTTACCCTCTGGTTAACCAGTTTAAGCTTATTAAGATTGGGACCACTGGAGAAACCTTATATGGACCAGTCCAAACCTACTTAGGACCAGCCCTCTATATAAAGCTGGCAACCTATGCAACTTTCTGACATCCCTATGCAGTAAGAATTCTGCAGCAGTGAAAGCTTTAGCGTTTTGTTCTGGGATCCTTGTTCAGCACACATGAAATCAGGGAAAGGTTGTTTTATTCTGGCTCCAGCCTTTATATTTATGATAGGATAACACAGTGTTAAAGCAGCTGGGGGATGGTGAACATTATTAATAATAGGATTACCAGATTAGTTATTTGAGATGCTCTCACGGAAGGTGTTTATGTGATTTTTTTTTTCCAACGAAGCAACAATACAATGAGGTGGGAAAAGTTTTTATTAACACAAGGGAGACGTGATTCCAGTATAAACAAGCCATACAACAGAAATAATGGAGGGTAATGTCTAGGGATTAAGAAAGAGAGAAAAACTGTTAATTATGAAAATCAGAAAATAACAGTGCAGCTTGAAAATAACAGAAAAATATTACCAAGATAAAGGAAAACTACACACTGAAAACTTATAAATGAGGTCCATTGTTGCAGCTACTTCTAAAGGTGGCTATTGTTTTGGGCTATTTCTATAGCTACTCTTACTTAAAAGCAAATGTTGAGCTACTGATGGCATCAACTATATTACGTAATTGAGAGAGAGAGAGAACATTTACTCGATTTAACTAAAGGTCTGCTCCAGCCAGACCAATACCCCCCTATCCCACACACGCAAACAATAACCACCTCTAAGGAATCTCTGTAGCCACAACAAAGAAAAAAACATGGAAAAATAGATGGCAAAGGGGCAGTAAAAACAGACATCCAATCTATGTATTTTTCAACTCCTGACCAGCCACTTAAATTCTGACAATGCCTGTTCGACCCTAATCTGAACACCCTGCAATGCACTGCACGCTGCACAGTGCATTCTGCACCCTGACTGGGCAAAGTTTTGTAAAGTGGTTGTTAAGGAGCGGGGCCGGGACATAACAACTGTCAATGGGTTACCCCGCTGACAGCTGAATAATAATAAAAAAAAAAAAGCACCGGTTAAAAAAAAAACTTCTTGCCCCCCCCCCCCCCCCTCCCAAATCCATACCAGACCTTTATCCGGGCATGCAGCCTGGCAGGTCAGGAAAGGGTAGGGGACGAGCTAGCAAACCCCCTTCCTGAACCATACCAGGTCACATGCCCTCAACATGGGGGGTGCTTTGGGGCAGCTCCACCCCAAAGCACCTTGTCCCAATGTTGATGAGGACAAGGGTCTCTTCCTGACAACCCTGAGCTGTGGATGTCGGGGTCTGCGGGCAGGGGGCTTATTGGAATCTGGAAGCCCCCTTTAATAAGTGGGCCCCCCAGATCCCCCCCCCCCCACGTGGATGGCTAGCCCTACTCATTCACCAAAAAAGTGTAGAAACAAAAACAGTAGACAAGTTTTTGACAAATCCTTTATTAAAGAATAAGAAAAATTGTGTTACTCAATGTAAATCCATCATCAAACACGCCACCCACCGCAGCGTCGACCCATGTTTGCTTGTCTCGCCCCCCCTTTCCTGACCTGCCAGTCTGCATGCCAGATAAGGGCTTGGTATGGATTTTGGGAGGGGACCCCACACGATTTTTTAATTTTATTTTGGCGTGGGGTTCCCCCTAAAATCCACGCCAGACCCGTTTTTTTTTCCTTTAATCGTTAAATAGCCGGATGCCGGCAATTGCAACTGCGAGTCATTTTAAATGTGACTTGACTCGTTTTTTCTTTTCTTTAGAAATGTCATTATTGCTGCAGTATGTTCTATACACGGTACAGATGCGCCACTTCTTCACCGCTAATGCTTGCACATCTGCTATTCACACACATTGCAGAACACGTGTGTGAATAGCAGATGTGCAAGCATTAGCGGCAATATGAAAAGCGACAGACTAAAATGAAGTGTTCTTCAATGAAGAACACTTATTTTTAGTCTGTCGCTTTTCATATTGCCGCTAATGCTTTCACATCTGCTATTCACACACATGTGTTCTGCACCAGAACAGATGTTCTTCACACATTACATCTTTTCTTCATACATCTGGAAATAGAATAGAATACTTTACCTAAAACCGGGGAGAAACCATATACATGCACTTGAAACATCTGGATAGTGTGTTTGAAAATACAGCATAGAGAAGAGCATGCATATGGTTTCGCTCTTCACACACAG
>BLSH010547782.1:0-11056 GCA_018402905.1 Glandirana rugosa
TGTTGCAGCAATGCATAGTGGTTTATCTGTATGGTAGTGTCTTATATTCAAAATCCCTACGGAGCCACCAGACAGATATCTCCTGTGTACTACAGAAGAAGAGATAATAATTTGTATTGTGAGTTGGAAAAGTGTGGGTTCCATCGTGAACAGGTTAAATTTCTGCGTTACATTATTTCTGACTGTTTTTCGAAGGACCTAGTGAAACTATTTGCACTTCTACAGTGATCTCAACCCATAGGTCTATGTCCACTACAACATTTTCTTGGCTTTGCCAGTTATCGGAAATGTATTTGTAACTTCTCTTCTCTGGTAAACCCCAGACTGATATGACCAGATGGACAGCAGCCCACACAATTGGTCTCCGGATTCCATTAAAGCCTTTGAGTCTCTCAAGGCAGTCTTTGTTTCAGCTTCTGTGCTGGCACATCCTGATCCTACCTCACCCTTGATTCTTGAGGTTGATGTGTCTGAGACTGGAGTAGGTGCCCTTCTGTCCCTTCTGTCTCTAACATCCTACCTCTGAAAGCGCTATGCACCCTTGTGGCTACTTTTCTAAGAAATTGTCTCCTGCAGAATGCAATTCTGAGATTGGGAACAAAGAATTGCTAGCTATCATTTCAGCTCTTAAACAATGGAGGCATCTTCTCGAGGGTATCACTGTGGCGGTCCTCATTTTGACTAACCATAAGAATCTCACATTCTTGTCTGAGGCTAAACGCTTATCTCCCAGAAGGGCATGATGGGCTCTTTTTCTGTCAAGCTTCAATTACATAGTCTCATGCTTACCCGATACTAAGAATGTAAGGTCTGATGCATTGTCATGACAGTTTTCTTCCTCCTCCAAGATGGAGTCAGTTCCCACTGCTTTGATACCACCAGATCACATTCTAGCCTCTATTCTCACTATTCTCACTTCACCTTTGGGTGACAGAATTCTTGCTGCTCAGATCCATTCCCCTCCAGAAAAAACATATGACCGCTGCTTTGTCCCTGAGAATCTCTGCACTGTTTTGCTCCACACTTACCACTCTCCCAAGGCAGCTGATCACCCAGGGAAGAATCAGCTCATCAGATCTATTTCTCAACAATTCTGGTGGCCCGGTCTCCAGTCCAATGGGGCAACAGAATGAGCCAACCTAGCCTTGGAGCAGCCCCTATGTTGCTATATTTCTGACCACCATAACAACTGGTCAGACCTCTTACCTTGGGCAGAGTTTGCTCACAATAGTGCCATCAAAGCTACTTCCCGATTGTTTCCATTTATAGCAAATTATGGTTTCCAACCATCCATGTTACCTGACTCATTTGTTCCTCAAAGAATCCCTGCATTAGAGAAGCAGGGATGGGCTCTTAGTAGCTCCCTTCTTTGTGATCAGGCTGTTCAGCTGCTGGATAATTGTCAGCAATCATTGATCCCTCAGTGGTCATCATTATCTGCTCATCAGTCCGTCCTACAGTCAGCCCCTTCTAGCTATTTAAACTGCTTTGTTATTTCCTCTCCTGCCTTCACCTTGGTCAAACATATCTGGGAATGTTCTGCTGTCCCTCCTGGTTCCTGACCTGTTCTTCTGCCTCTGACTATGCTGATCTCTGGTTTCCTGATTATTGGCTTAGGTTTTGACTAAGTTTACTGATTTGTACCATTTTTACCATTACATTAAAAGGTGTGATTTTTGATGCATTTCTGTCTCAGTCTGATTCATGGTTCCTGACAATTTCTGAGTGATTGATTGGGCACCTTGCATCTGAAACTAAAAAAATAGAATATTTTAGTTTTAAATTGAAAGCATAAAGATTAAACAGAATTGCACCACATTTCTCAGGCCTTCATTGAATATACCACAATTTATCATTGAGAGAGTAAACAGATTACATATGTAACTAAAAAAATGGCTTCATTTTACACAGACTGAATAAAGATAAATGTGACAGATTTGCTGCTATGCTAGTAATCGTGATTGGTTACTTTTTCTTAGAGAGAGAACCAGTAGACTGCAGGTAAAAAAAAAAAATGTTTTATTTTTTTCCAAGAATGAATCAAGGTGGTACATGTTAGTAGATTTTCACCTCAACTTTTCAGCATGTTTAGGCAACATGATGCCACACAGTGTTTTAGCTGGTATGTCTAGGGTACAGGATGCACACTGGGGCAGAGATTATGTAAGCTCTGAAGGGTCAGGCACAGAGGTGGCACTCCATCTTGTTCCAGGAAAGGTTGTGTCTGACAGCAGTACCAACCTGTATGGCAAGGAAAATTCACACACATGTCTTAGCTGGTATATATCCTAAACTTGGTGGTACAGCTATTCCTAGATAGGTACCCTGCCTTACAGGATTTTATGAAGCAGAATAGAAGAGTTCATACCCATTTGATGCTGTCCTGCATTTTATCTGACTCCAGCCAAGTTACCCAGTGGGCCATGAACAATATGTAACAACTCCAACAACATGTCATTGCTTGTTGGACCATGTGTCTGTGATTAGGTTGACTTTCCTGCTGACCACATGCTGAAGTGACTTATCTTCCATATGCTGGTGGAGGGCAGGGATGGGTTTATGAGTGAAGAATAGGAATGAGCTGGCGTTCCAGTTCAAACTTAGGTTTGGACCATCCTTGGTTGTTCGGGCGTCCATCCAAATGCCTAAACTTTTGACAATTTTACCCCCCTGTTCACATAACAACAGAAAGGAGGTGGAGACACTGGGTGATATAGCCAGTTGGCCCTGCCCCTTGCCTATATAAGAAATGTCAAAGCGCAGAGCGGGCTTATGGCTGGAGGCCTCCCAGGAGGCAAGAGCATTTTTCATTTTTTTAAATTTATTTTTCAGGTCTGGTGTGATTGACAATGGATTTACATCGGGGGACACTACTTTTTATTTTTTAATAAAGGATTTATCAAAAACTCTCTCTTGTGTTTAGTACTTTTGTTCACTTTTTTGGTGAATGGGTAGGGATACTATGTACCCAATATCCATTCCATGGGGAGGGGCTGGGATCTGGGTCCCCCTTGTTAAAAGAGGCTTCCAGATTCCAATAAACTACTCAACCAAAGACCCTGACAACCACAGCTCAGGGTTGTTGGTAAGAGACCCTTGTCCCCATCAACATAGGGACGCGGTGCTTTGGGGTGGGGGGCAGCACCCTCTCGCCATGTTGAGGGCATGTGGCCTCGTATTGTTCAGGAGGGGGGCACTCAATCGTCCCCCCCTTCCTGACCTGCCAGGCTGTATGCCTGGATAAGGGCCAGGTATAGATTTTGGGGGACCTCACGCCGTTCTTTTTTAAAATTTTGGTGTGGGTTTCCCCTAGAAATCCATACCAGACCCAAAGGACCTGGTATGGACTAGGGGGGGCCCCATGCCATTTTTTTATTCTTTTTTTCAATTGCCGGGTGCCAGCAATTATAACCGTGAGTAATTTTAATTGGGATTTGACTTGTTTATTTTCTTTAGAAATTTAATTTTTGCTGCAGCATGTTTTTTGCATGCTACAGATGCACCACTTTAAGGGCACCCTCCAGGCACTATATTTAAAATAATTTTTAATGTTTATTGTTGCACTGTAAGCATCATTAAAATGACAGCTCCTAAAATAACATTTTATAAAATAACATGTCCCCCAGGGTTGTACCCAGACCCGCATACCCCTTTTATGGCCAATTCCTTGCATATAAGCCTTCAAAATGGGCATTTTTGATTTTTTTCCTGTTCAGCTCCTATAGACTTCAATGGGGTTCGCCGTTCAGGTTAGAAAATTTCACCGGTTTAGGAGTTCTGCTGCCAACTGAACAGGGGCTGTTTGGTCCATCTCTACTTATTACAAAGTTATTGCTGAATCAATAGTTCATAGTGGAGAATAAGCATTGCCCTGGTCAATGGGTGGTATACAGATGTGAGAGAGGAAGTGGTTAAAAAGATTGAGGCCTCAAACACACAGACATTTCTTAAAAAATAAAAAAAACGTCGGGCCCGACGTTAAGGAAAAAAAATCAGCGTTTTTCGGCGTTATGCATCAGCATTAGTGAGCGTCGGCGTCAATAGGTGTTTTTTAAAAGAAATCATCCCTCTGCTATTTTTCAACCTAAAAACATTGGCGTCAAAAAACGCCGGTTAATGCCGGTAAAGTATTAGTTGGCGTTAGTTGGCGTTTTGCGGCGTCTGCATCAAAAAACACCAAAACGTTACAGCCTCAGAACGCTTGGCCGTGGGTTCTAGTTTCAGCTCACTAACGCCGATGCCATCTACAGCTCAAAAAAGTCGGGGGCCATTGACTAACATGCAGAGCTGCAAAAAACGCCAGAAAACGTCGGCGTCAAAAAACGTCCCTGTGTATGAGGCCTAAAACTATTTATCCCTGTAGATACATTTAATGAACAAAACTTCTATATATATTACATAACCTTTCTTCACAAATCATAAGTCTTTTACTCATAGCATTTATTATAAGTATTATTATTATTATTGATATCTTATTTAATCACTTCAGCCCCGGAAGGATTTGCCCCCTTAATAACGAGGCCATTTTTTGCGATACGACTCGATTTAACTGATGATTGCGCAGTATTGCGACATTGTACCGAAACAAAATTGATGTCCTTTTTTTCCCCACAAATAGAGTTTTCTTCTGGCGGTATTTGATCAACTCTGCAGTTTTTATTTTTTGTGTTATAAACAAAAAAAAATGTCAATTTTAAAAAAAATAATACTATTTTATATTTTTTGCTATATTAAATATCCAAAAAAATAAATAAAAAAAACAAATTTCTTCATCAGTTTAGGCCAATATGTATTCTTCTACATATTTTTATTTAAAAAAATCGCAATAAGTGGATATTGATTGGCTTGTGCAAAGGTTATAGCATCTACAAAATATTGGATATATTTATGGCAATTTTTAGGGCATTTTTATTATTAATTTATACATATATTTTTTTTTTACTAGTAATGGCGGTGATCAGCAATTTTTAGTGGGACTGCAACATTGCGGCAGACAGATCGGACACTTTTGACACTTTTTTGGGACCGTTGTCATTTATACAGTGCTATAAAAATACACTGATTACTGCATAAATGTCACCGGCAGGGAAGGGGTTAACACTAGGGGGTGATCAAAAGGTTAAATGTGTTCCCTGGGAGGTGTTTCTAACTGTGGGGGGAGTGTGTTGACTGGGAGTAGAGAGAGAACGCTGTTCCTGAGTACTAGGAACAGCAGATGTCTCTCTACTTCCTTGACAGGACAGGGATCTGTCTGTTTACATTGACAGATCAACATTCTGCCTCTCTTTCCCTCAATCGTGGGTGGCCAGTGGACATGGCAGATGCTGGCCACTCCCATCAGCTCCCCTCCACGCAGCAGGCACGCATGCGCGCCTGCTATAGCTATTTAAAGGGCCAACATACAGGTACTATGCTTCGTGGGAACGTGCCGACCTGCCGTCGTATAACGACGCCGGCTGGTCGGCAAGTGGTTAACAGAAGTTTTTAATTTTCATCATCATACACATTCATTTATGTTTTACAACACTAATATCAATTACATTACTTTGTATCTTTGCATCTGAATGTTAAATATAATATATACTGAATATCCAGCAAAAGGAACTGCTAAACATTATAACTTTTATTTCTCTGCATTGCTCATACTGGAAAGCCGTTCTTTAGTAAAGTATTATTAGACATCTTCTTCAGGGAAGAGCCGGAGTTTGTTCTATTGGATGAAAGTTTCTGTACAATCTCTCAGGGGATGGAATCTGAATTTACTATTCATCACCTGATCACTGAAGTCACAATTAGAATGTTGTATTTCTTGTGTCTTATACAGAAACATCTTTCATCTCTGTGTTGTGTTGGATTCCCTTGATAGGTGATATTCTGGAGGCTGCTTACCATATGATGAGATTATTTCACACATTGCAGCAGACTAGTAAAGCCAGTGATAATATTTAGTTATACATATTTTTTATAACTAGCATTATACAAATAACTGATAGGGTTGTACAGTGATGGTCATTGTGTACATTACAGCCCTAGTTTGCTATTTGTGTTGAACATCCAGTTATTTCTGCTTTTAAGCCTTTTTACTCCCATAAGGTGCAATACATAATATAGATCAGCACACATTACTTCAGATGAATTCAAAGAAAAATAAATAAATAAAAGAACGTGAGTGGCGTTCTGTGCAGAGAATTGTACATGTACTAAGCTAAATGACCTGTCAGAAACATTCCTGTACACTATGATGTCATAGAATAAAAGCAGTAAATGTATGTTTCTTATATCTTGGCTAGAACAAATATACATGTATGAGAAGTATAATATGCTCCACATATGGTTTATTAGTTTTTTTTTTTTTTAATTAGGAATTTTACTCCTTTAATAATAATACAGGCTTTCTTTTAAGAAAATTGAACAAATGGAAAAAAACCACGCTTACATCACTACACTCAGATCAAGTGGATATTACTCCGCCTGTATATAAAATTCCGGTAATGCAGACGCTACCAGAAAAGAACACCTACGTAGTGAGGCAGACCTGTGCAAATTAATAATAAGGTGCGGATCTATGTAGGCACATATTATCTTTTATCTGGGCCAAAGGAGCCTACAGATGCCAGTGCACATAACTACACCAGTACATTGTGTGACAAAAACAAAATAAATGGCATATAAATTGTAACAATAAAATAAAGTTCTGCAAATCTGCTGTGCAAAAAAAAAAAACAGTCTACTATGTAGGCTTGGAGTGCAATGAAAGTGTCTCTGTGCAGAAAAAGGAGAGATTTTCAATCCCAAAGGATCTCCTTTAAGACCAGGGTGAGAAAGGACATATGCAATTACTTCCAAATAATGCTGTAAAAGTCCAAAGGTGCCAAATACGGTCCTTCACCACGCAGTGCTCCCCAGTGATTAGCCCTACTCACCAGATTGCCATGATTCTCATGACAAGAATCAGTAGCGCTTTGTAATCGAGCCTTGGGTACCCAGAATCAAATTCCTGAGCTGCTTCAACGAACGATCGGTGAACAGGTAAATCCAGCAACGAAAATGTGGACTTCAATGGCTCACACCAGCAAGTACCCAATAGCAGGAGAGAAGGAGAGAAGGATGGGGGCCACATGGTGAAGTACGTCACAGTTTATTAGACTTAAAACATGATAAAACAAAACAAGCTTACGAGCATGTAATTGGTGCAGGGGACGCCGATGCTCTCCACCTGCATAGCAAACGAACGGAAGTGACGGGCCGGAAACAGCACTACCCTACACTGCGTTTCATCAGAATACTCACCAACGTCATCAGGGGGTCATGTGTTGTGGTACGTCACTTCCACATACATATATACAGATCTGTTCGTATTAGGACCAATCACAACCCATCAGAGGCCCCGTCCCTAGACGTTAATACTAGGCAGCTGTGTTTCTTAAACAACTCAGGACAAATCTAAAAAAAAATATCTGCAAATGGTTTACGCCATCTCCTGAGCACTGATGGAATAGTGGGCAGATGGTGTGTTTGCAGATGGATAGCGCCATCTACTGAACACAAAACAAATCTATAAAAAAATGATACAACCATCTATAAAGTAAAAAAACAAAATCTTAAAATGTAAAAAATATAAAAATGTAAGAAGGTCAATCCATTATAACAAAAGCACCATAAAAGGACGATGAAAGTGTGCATATTATAGAGATTAATATAAAATAAAAATATAAGAAAATTAAAAAAAAATGATGTGAAAAATTACAAAAGAAGGCGGGAAGGGGCCCGGATAAATTGCTTAAGGTTCACAAGGTTTACATCCATTAAAAAAACTAATAATTGGACAAACAACTGTTTAAATCTATATCTGAATTTATACCTGCTGGACATAAAGTATCCAATCTGTGTATCCGCTCGGTTTCGTTCCTAGAGATACGTTGGGTCATATTGCCCCCCCCAATGGGGTTCTATCCTGTCTAAACCCATAAAGAGGGCTACCGTGTGGTCACTATTATGATAAAGCCTGAAATGGTTAGAAAGTGTAGGAAAACTTTTCTTAATATTATTCTGATGTTCTGCAATACGTGTACTCAAGTTTCTAGTCGTGCGTCCTACATATTGTAACCCACATGGTCAAATGACCGCGTAAGTTACATATGAGAACCTACACGTGATAAACTTGTTGATCCAATAGGGATGGCCCTTACTGAAGGACCTAAAACTGGTAATCTTTGTCTTTTTTATTTTTTGTAGTTGTGTAGGCCTTGCATCTCTTACAGTAGAAAAATCCCTTTAGATCGAGAAACGTGGGCTTCCTTTCTGGAGGATTATATACATTTGGATCCAAGTATCTCCTCAAAGTAGGAGCTCATCTGTATATAAATTTGGGTTTTGTAGGGACAATCTGGGCTAGCGTGTTATCCTGCAGTAAGATTGGCCAGTGTTTTCTTATAATTTTTTCAAAGGATTTATAATTTCGTCCAAAGGTGGTGATAAGAGCCAAACTCCCATCACTATTTTGGGTTTTTTGTCTATGATGGTTGTGGGACAATAAAGTTCTTCTGTCCTGATGCCTTACTAAATCCTGTGTTTTTCTTATTTCATTCTCAAGATATCCTTTTTCCATAAATCTTTGAACCAGAATTTCTGATTGTTGATTATAGTCTTCCATAGACGTGCAATTCCGTCACACTCAAAGGAACTGGCTTTTAGGAATACTCTTCAGCCACATAGGATGATGGCAACTACTAACAGGAATATAACTGTTTCTGTCGGTTTGTTTGAAGAAAGTTTTGGTATTAATCCGACAGCCATCTATAATTAATGATAGATCCAAGAAGTTTATGGTATGACTGTCCCAATTCGTTGTGTGGTGCAGGCCAAACCTATTCTTTTCCATCTTCGCCAGAAAAAGCTGGAGAGATTCAACCGGGCCATCCCACAACATAAAAATGTCATCAATATATCTTTTGTAATAACTTAATTGTTGGATGGCTTGGGAAAAAATATTATCCTCCTCCCAAATGCTGAGGAGGATGTTGGCCACACCGGGGGCATACTTAGCCCCCACCGCTACACCCTTAACCTGCTTATAATAGGAGCCCTCAAACCAAAAATAATTATTAGGCATGGCGAGCGATAGAGCTTCCAAAATGAATGATTTTTGTTCTTCCAATGAATCTGATTTGGTATCCAATGCCCTTCTGGCAAAATCTATGGTCACGATGAGCGTGTTATCCTTGACAGCTATATCCTCTAATGCCTTTAATAAATCCTTACTGTCTTTTAAGTAAGAGGGTGAGGTCTGCACTATTGGCTGTAAGAAATAGTCAATATACTCACCCAACCGGAAGAACACGGAATTGATACCGCTTATGATAGGCCTCCTGGGTGGGTGGTTCGCATCCTTATGGATATTCAGTAGCTGATAGATAACTGGGACCCTTGGTGCATCAGGAACCAAATATCTAGCTTCTTTGTTCGGCACAAAACCTCTTCTCTTTGCTCTGGTGACAAGTTTCTTCAAACCAGCCCGTAACTGATTGGTTGGATTACCTTTGATCTGCTTATATGTGGCAGTATCCCCCACCAATCTCTGTAGTTCTTTCATATAATCCTCTCTCTTGAGAATGACTACTCCACCACCTTTATCAGTGGACCGGATAACAATATGTTTCTTATTCACCAAGGCCTCCATACTCTTGTAGTTGTTATACCTCTTATTCTTTTTCTTGTGCCCTAATGCTTTGATATTGTGTTGTACCCTTGATTTGAAAACTTCTAAATAATGGTTCAAGGATTTTTTGGGGTTAAAAGTTGAAGCATTTTTTAAACCACTATTAGTGTATTGATTATCCCTAGGCAAGTCATCACAGGGTTTATCAAAGACAAATGTTTTAATGTTAAGTTTTCTAACAAATTTTTCCACATCAACAAAGGCATCAAAACTGTTAATATTATGATCTGGAGCAAACTTGAGACCTAACTCTGCTCTGAGACCTGATCTGGGCGGTTCTCTCTTTCTTCGCCACACTTGCCCCTATCAAACATACTCTTCAACCCTCACATATCCAATAGCCTATCACACAAAATAATGGAGCTGTGGTCCCAGGCAACATTGTTTCAGCTTTGTCACTTAGTCTACCCAGGCAGTCGCAGACTACTCACTTTCACGGATATACAACAAAAGTACCCCTACTCCCCTCCTCCCCCCCTTTCTCCATCCCCTCCCCCTCCCCCTTTCCCTTTCTTCCCCTCCTTCCCCCTTCTCCCCCCCATTTTCCCCCTTCTCTTTCCCTCCCCCCCCTCTCTCCCCCCCCACCCCCTGGAACCAGAATGGAGTTTATTCTACTGATTTTCTACCATGGAGCACTCCCCACCACCACTGGGTGTTTTTTCTTGGCTAAAGCTGTTACTAATTCTATATGGTTACCCATTTTTATCATAGATACTACCGCTGAGCTCTTCATAATCCCCATGCTCGCCGTGGGGGAATACCCCTTCATGGGCTGACCCCGCAGCATTTGGACCTGTGTAAGCCTACGCCCAGGTGAGTCTTTGCCTATTAGTATCCAATCCCAGTGTCTTATCACATCATAACATGTACTAGTACGTATATTATTTTGTGTTTTGTATAAATCCTATTATTGGCATTGTATTTCATTCTTTTAGATCCCTTCCTACTCTCCTGAAGAAGCAGACTCCCACGAAACCGATAGAGCCTGTCGGAATTTTATAGGGACCCCCTACTAGACTCTGATCCCCTCAGAGAAATATAAGATAAGCCTCTACTCCACAATAGGGGCTAAGTATGTGCACTTGGTTTTAAATGCTGTGGTTATGTTCTAGCCACAATTGGCTATATGTTTTTTTTACATTGTATAATTGTCAATACATTGTTTATTTTTTATACAAACTGTTTATGAAAATTATTGGGTGTCGATATAGTCCATGCTTTAGTTAAAGCTCCTCTTTTCCTTGGTAAACTGTTACTGGGACAGTCACTTCCATCCCACAAATATCATAATTAATGTGGATGATGACACCCCCCTTTTTGGTTCACTAAAACCCCCTT
>BLSH010547782.1:51907-64281 GCA_018402905.1 Glandirana rugosa
TTTTAGAGGACCAATTACTGTGTCCTTTTCGATCGATCGTAGAATTGTCTATTGATCTCAACTCGCTTGGGTCTGACATTTCAAGCCCAGGCATGGCTTGAAACCCCACAGGCCCTGGGGGGTTCGCTCAACTCTAGTTATCTGTTAAGATGCTAGCTAGCTTTTCCTGTGTCATTAACCAGGAGATTTTTCGGATCGTTGTCTTTAGGGAAACCCGTTCTTGCTTCCAAGCCCTAGCTATTGTAACCTTGGCACCAAGGAGAATAAAATAAATCAGTTTCCTTTTGAATCACATTCATATTTTTAGCCCTCAAGTGCATTACATTAAATTTTTAATACTGAACCTCATTTGTCCTTTAGTTAGCCATATTTTACTTGGGTCTTTCTTGAGAAGTTTTTTTGTCTTGCTGCAAAGGTATTGCCCTGCTTAATTTTGTATTGTCAACAAAAAATGAGATTGAGCTATTTTTACCGACCTCTATATACTTCATGAATAAATTAAACAGAGTAAGTCCCAGGATAGAGCCTTGGGGTACCCCACTTACAATTACAGACCATTTAGAAGGTACTCTATTTATCACCAACCTCAGGACACGCTCCTTTTACCCATTTTATATCCAAGTACATACATTTTAACAGATCTCAATTTGTAATTCAACCGCTTGCCACCAACAGTACGTATTTATGCAACCTTGCTGGACTGAGCTTTTTTTATGGGGTTGCATATATATGTATCTGTCTTTGTGCTGGGAGTTTGCTGCATGGAGCTCTCCCAGCACATAGACCAAGGTCTACTAATGACTGGGTTCCCGGAAATCCGAGTTCCAGGTGACCTGATCACTGTGATAGCCTCTGATTGGCTATCACAGTGATCAGTCACTTTGAAGCTCGTCCCTGTGCTATATCTCTCTTATCTGAATGGAGGGAAGAGATACATGGTTTCTCTCAATCCTCTTGCAGAAAAAAACTGTTTGTAAATAAATAAAAAATAAACAATAAAAAATACCTGGATAAAGGATCTAGGTCAGTGTCAGGGTTAGTAAATAAAGAGTGGAGATACTGTGCTACCTATATGCCAAAACAGTGAGCGGCCAGCACGACAATTTTAACCAAAATTGTTCCATACAAACTAGAAAACAAAAAAGTGCATTGTTGAAATTGAGTGCCTATTGGCATTGGCACCTCATATTCAACATACGTTATAACATACATTGTAATATAGTGATAACATACATTGTAATATAGTGATTCAAAAATCATTAAGGTGCATATGAAAGTGCAATAAAGTGTCCAAAAGTATAACTTTGTATTTATGTTCTCTTTTCTTCAGTAAATTTCATATAGTACAGTCCATGGCAGGGCTCAATAGACAAAGTGACTGTGACTTCCACCAACATGCAGTGTAGACTTCCACCAAATGTATAAATGGGTACTCTTACCAGAACTAATCTGGGTAAGTGCGTGATAGAAACCCGGGATGACTTTGTGAGCAGGACCTCTGGTCTTGTCTGATATCACTGACTTATCTGTGTACTCCTCTACCAAAAAACTTCACTGACCAACATGCTGGTCAGTAAAGTTTGCTGGTAAAGGAGGATACATCTAAGTCAGTGATATCAGACCAAGCCAGAGGTCCTGCCCACAAAGTCATCCCAGGTTTCTATGGTGATATACTGGCATGGATATCTCCCCCTGAGCGTTGTCTTAAAGCTCTATATTGAGAGATGGATATATACTCAGGAGTGTGCCATTCTATGAATTGGGAGCCTGTCTATATGATTTCAACTGATGTTCTTGAAGTCCCATTATGATTGGTCCTATCACGCACTTACCCAAATTAGTTCTGGTAAGATTACCCATTTATACATTTGGTGGAAGTCTACACTGCATATTGGTGGAAGTCACAGTCACTTTGTCTATTTAGTCCTGCCATGGACTTTACTATTTGAAATTTACTGAAGAAAAGAGAACATAAATACAAAGTTATCATTTTGGACACTTTATTGCACTTTCATATGCACTTTAACCACTTCAGCCCCGGAAGGATTTCCAGCTTTAGGACCGGAGCACTTTTTTCAATTTGGCACTGCGCTGCTTTAACTGGTAATTGCATCGCCTTGCAATGCAGTGCAGAAAGTAGAGCTTTTGTTCATCACTGCACTGAACGGAAATTTTGAAAAAAAATTGATATTTTCAACTTTATGTTATTAAAAAAATACAATAAACTAAATCTTAGTCATAAATGTTTGCCATAATGCATTTAGCCACATGTCTCGGGTTAAAAAAGTCAATTAGCGTATATTTATTGCTGTGCGCAAAAGTTATAGCGTCTACAAATTAGGGTACATTTTCTGCAGCTTTTATTTTATGATTGCCTATCTCGTTTCCTGAGGTGCTAAAATGGAGGGACAGTACAACCCCCCCCAAAATGACCCCATTTTGGAAAGTAAACACCCCAAGGAATTTGCTGAGAGGCATGTTGAGTCCATGGAATATTTTATTTTTTTGTCATAAGTGATTGAAAAATGACAAAAAAAAAAATTACACAAAGTTGTCACTGAAATTATATATTGCTCACACATGGCATGGGTATATGTAGAATTACACCCCAAAATACATTCTGCTGCTTCTCCTGAGTACGGGGATATCCCATGTGTGAGACTTTTTGGGAGCCTATCGGCATACGGGACCCCAGAAACCGCCTTCAGGATTTCTAAGGCCAAAAATTAATGCCTTCATCCCATACTACCTATCAGTTTTGGAGGCCATGAAATGCCCAGATAGCACAAACCCCCCAAATGACCCCATTTTGGAAAGTAGACACCCCAAGCTATCCGCTGAGAGGCATGTTGAGTCCATGGAATATTTTATATTTTGCCACAAATTTCGGGGAAATTACAATTTTTGTCACTAAATGATATGTTGCTTGAACATGCCATGGGTATATGTGAAATTACACCCCAAAATACATTCTGCTGCTTCTTCTGAATATTGGGATACAACATATGTGAGACTTTCTGGCAGTCTAGCCACGTACGGGACCCCAAATCCAATCACCGCCTTCAGGCTTTCTAAGTGCATAAAAAGGTGAATTTACTCCTCACTCTCTATCACAGTTTCAGGGGCCATGGAATGCCCAGATAGCACAACCCCCCCCCCCCAAATGACCCCATTTTGGAAAGTAGACACTCCAAGCTATTTGCTGAGAAACATTTTGAGTATTTTGCAGATCTCACATTTTGTCACAAAGTTTTGAAATTTGAAAAAAGTAAAAAAAATAAAAAAAATCTGTTTATTTCTTCATTTTCCAAAACAAATGAGAGCTGAAAAATACGCACCATGCCTCTTAGCAAATATCTTGCTGTGTCTACTTTACAAAATGGGGTCATTTGGGGGGGGGGGGGTTGTGCTACCTTGACATTTCAGGGCCTCTGAAAACGTGATGGGTACTGAGGAGTAAATTCACCATTTTATGCCCTTAGAAAGCCTGAAGGCGGTGATTGGTTTTTGGGGTTCTGCACATGGATAGGCTCCCAAATAGTCTCACACATGGGGTATCCCTGTACTCAGCAGAAGCAGTAGAATGTATTTTGGGGTGTAATTTCACAAACACCCATGGCATGTGTGAGCAATATATCATTTCAGTGACAACTTTTTGCAAAAAAAAAAAAATAAATAAAAATTGTCATTTCCCCAAAACTTGTGGCAAAATATAAAATATTCCATGGACTCAACATGCCTCTCAGCAGATAGCTTGGGGTGTCTACTTTCCAAAATGGGGTCAGTTGTTTTTTTTTTTTGCTATCTGGGCATTTCCCATATAGCAAAATACCTGGATAGGTAGTGAGGAATGAAGGCATAAATGTTCGCCCTTAGAAATCCTGAAGGCGGTGATTGGTTTTCGGGGTCCCGTACACGGATAGACTCATAAAAAGTCTCACACATGGGGTATCCCCGTACTCAGGAGGAGCAGCAGAATGTATTTTGTAATTCCACACATACCCTTGGCATGGGTGAGCAATATATCATTTCATTGACAACTTTGTGTAATTGTTTTTTTGTTTTTTTTTGTCATTTTTCAATCACTTATGACAAACAAATAAAATATTCCATGGACTCAACATGCCTCTCAGAAAATAGCTTTTCTGAGTGTCTACTTTCCAAAATGGTGTCATTTGGGGGGTTTTGAACTGTCCTGGCATTTTATGCCCAACATCACCCACTCTTCCAACCATTTGAACCAACAAGTCTTTTCTGACACTTTTTGTTTACATGAAAAAATACTTTTTTTTTGCAAGAAAACTACTTTGAACCCCCAAACATTATATATTTTTTTAAAAGCAGAGGCCCTACACATTAAAATAATGGGCGTTACAATTTTTTTTCACAAAGTATTTGCGCAGCGATTTTTCAAACGCAATTTTTGGGGAAAAAAAATGTTTTTTTGAATTTTAATGCACAAAAGCACACTATTTTGCCCACATTTTTTGTGAAATATAAAAGTTGATCTCATGCCGCGTGCATAGACACCAAGCATGATATGCTTTAAAAATGACGCACACGCGAAGTGGTGACAAAATATATACATTTTTAACCTCTTGAGATCCGCGCTATAGACGAAAGACGGCTACAGCATGGATCTCAATCTCCGGGTGGACGTTTATTGATGTCTGCCCCTTTGCACGCTCCCGGCGCGCAGACACAGGCGGCGGCACGCGGTTGCCGCACGCTGCGTGGGCGTGCCCACGGGTCGGGCGGACTCGATGTCCGCACCTGACCCACGATCACCTGCTGAGCTGCAGAACGGGGAACCGCCAATGTAAACACGGCGGTTCTCCGTTCTGCGAGAGGGGGACATAGCAGATCTACTGATAAATGTCATTGGTCCCAAGAAAGTGTCAAAAGTGTCCGACATGTCCGCCCCAATATCAAAGTCCAGATAAAAATCGCAGATCGCCGCCATTACTAGTAAAAAACAAAAAATAATAATAAAAACGCCATAAATCAATACCCATAGTTTGTAGATGCGATAACTTTTGTGCAAACCAATCAATAAACGTAGATTGTGATTGTTTTTGCCAAAAATATGTAGAAAAATATAAATCGGCCAAACCCAATGAATACATTTTTTTTTTATTTTTTTTTTTAGGATATTTATTATAGCAAAAAGTAAAAAATATTGTTCTTTTTTCAAAATCTTCGCTCTTTGTTTGTTTATAGCGCAAAAAATATAAACCGCAGAGGGGATCAAATACCACCAAAAGAAAGCTCTATTTGTGGGGAAAAAAGGACATCAATTTTGTTTGGGTACAACGTTGCACAACCGCGCAATTGTCATTCAAAATGCGACAGTGCTGAAAGCCAAAAATTGGTCTGGGCAGGAGGGGGGTTTAAGTGCCCGGTAAGCAACTGGTTAAAAGCCTTTACTGGTTACCACTTTAGATCTGCAGAGGAGGTCTACTGCTATAATTACTGCCCTTGATCTGATGTTCGCGGTGATACCTCACATGCGAGTGCGCGGGGGGGCAGGGGTGCATTTTTTTTTTTTAATTGTTCTTTTTCCTTTTTAATTTTATTTTTACACTGTCCCTTTTCTTTTTTTTATCATTTTTATTTTTATCACAGGGATTTTAAATATCCCCTATGATAAAAATAGGTATTGGTGCATTTTTTTTTTTTAATTTGGGGTATACTAAACTCTAGATCTTTCCCCAGCCCTTAAAGCATCTGACCACACCAAAATCGGTGTGATTAGATGCTTCCCCAATTTCCCAATGGTGCTGTTTATATCTGGTGAAAACAAAGTCACAATATGCTCGTAGCCTCCGGTTTCTTAGGCCATGGAGATGATTGGAGCCATTCTAGTCTTCAATCAGCTCTATGGTCAGCTGGGAAAACCATCAGCTGCATTATCGCGTTCCCCGATGGGACAGGAGAGCCTGAGAAGGCCAGCAACATACTAGTATGTCGCTGGTCCTTGTTGGGCATATATTGTAATGTTCTTTTTTTCATGCAGCCTGTGGGTTAAATGAAAAAAAGAATCAATCAGTGGGTATGCCCACCATTAGAAAACCTCCCTTCATCCTCCCACTTCTAATGGTGGGCATTGCCACTTTTTAAAAAAAATATACCGGATCATAGGGGCAATCCACCCCAATTTCCACCCACTGCCCCTATGCTCCGGTATATTTGCTCTTTTTTAACTGTGGTGGTGAAATTTTGTTTTTTTGGTACACCTTTTTTTTTTTTTTTTTTTTTTTAAGGTTTCAGAATTTTATTGATTTTCACATGTTAAAATGTATAAACCAAAATAGATGCAGAAACAAGATATATGCGTACAGCAAGGTGGACACATGAAATGTATTATGCAACAAGCTGGCGTAATCCTGCGCCAGTCTAACAAGGCACTGTGAACCCACCCAGGCTCCCCTATGGGAAGACAACTGTGTCTGAAGTGGGACCAGCCTATTTAGGAATTTGCTAACAAGCAGGGTATCCCAGCAACAATGAACATTCACCCACACATAGCATAACCAATTAGACATATTTTAAGGCTACATGGTTTATCGTTCAAAATAAACATAAAGATTTCCAGAAAGAGAACAGAGGTAGCAATAGAATGGAGCAAAGGTATATAGAGTAGAGAAGTGGAGAGAGGAGAGAAGAGGGAAATATAGACTTAGCAGAGTCTGTGGGCCTGAGCTCGCCCATCCTCCAGCAATCCGACCCGCATTCCAAGCTTGCTTACCATGGTTGTTGGACTGTATGATCAAATGTGTGGGGTAGACAATGTGTAATCCAAGGGTCCCATATATGTTTAAATTTGGTGCCCTGGACTTTTTGGTACACCTTTTTTTGTAAGTAAACACTAACTGATTCCAGATTTTGGTCTCTCAAAATGCACTGGCATCTTTGGAGACCCTATGTACATGTGCCTAAACACTGTGTCTGCTGTACCCTAGGCTAATAATTCACTACTGTGTGATAGCATTCAAAACATTAATCGATACAGAGACCAGGCTGGTCAGGACAGGTGGGGCAATAAGTGCGGGTATCACGCCTGTATCTGCGTTGTCTGCAGACACGACATCTCTTTTGGGGCGTTCTGTGGCCTGGGGTACCACGGAGGACACGTGGAAAGTGCCTCCCATGCAGCCAGCCAACTGCATTCACATTCTGGAGTGGGGGAGCAGCACCATCTGGAAACAGAAGGGCTGTGACGATCTCTTCCATGAATTTGAGGAAGGATCCTGTCAGTCCTGATTCTCTGTATAAGACATGAGCGTTCAGCAAAGCCAATTGAAAAAAGTATAGTGACACTTTTTTGTACCAGCGACTAGCTGATTAGGCACAGTGCCAGTAACTGGTCATTGAGGTCCACCCCTCCCATATTTAGGTTATAATTGTGCACAAAGAGGGGGTTTTCCACAACACCAGTCGCCATAGAAATTTGGACGTTCGTATCTGCATGAAGGGAGGTCAGAAAGAAAACATTCTGATTGTCCCTCTACTTCATCGCGAGCAAATTATTACACTTAGCGCAGGCTCTCTCCCCCAACTAAGATGGGAATCTACAAGCCGTTGGGGGAAGCCCTGGCGATTAGGTCGCACAGTGCCACATGTGCCAACCTGATGATCGAACAAATGACTAAAAAGTGGCATGCTTGTGTAATAATTGTCCACGTACAAGTGGTACCCCTTTCCGAATAAGGGTGACACCAAGCTCCACACAATCTTGCCAGCACTCCCTATGTAGTCTGGGCATCCTTCTGGCTCTACGTGAGTATCTTTGCCCTTATAAACCATGAAACTATGTGTATAGCCTGTGGCCCTGTCACAGAGTTTATACTGTTTGGCCCCGTATCTGACACACTTGCTGGGGACGCACTGCTTGAAAGCAAGACAGCCAGAAAATGTAACCAGTGACCTGTCCACACACACAACTTGGTTGGGAATAAAAAGTGAGATGAACTTGGCGTTAAAGTGGTTTATGAGGGGCCGAATTCGTAGAGACGGTCAAATTCAGGGTCACCCCGTGGACGACTGAGTTCATTGTCACTGAAGTGCATGAAACGCAAAATCTGCTCATATCGTGTCCTGGACATGCAAGCAGAGAACACGGGCATATGGTGAATTGGGTCAGTGGACCAATATGACCACAACTCAGTTTTTTTAGTTATGCCTATGAAGAAGGAAAGGCCCAGAAAGGTCTTAAATTCTGGAACCGTAATTGGTTTCCAGTCTCTGGCAAGTGTCAAATGGTGATTAGTGGCGATGAATTGACCAGCATATAAATTGCTTTGGTCCGCTATAGATCTATAGAGATCTTCAGTGAAATACAGCGCATAAAAATCAATGACCGTAAAATCAGCTGTATTCACCATGATTCCAGGTTGGGCAGTGAATTGGGGAAGTACGGGCGCTGCATCAGTGGTGGGTTGCCAATCAGGGTTTTCAAGCGCGTCAGTAAGGGCACTTAGGGTTCTGCGGGCCTGTGTTCGTCTTCTTTGTGGCTGCGGGACACTATTCATGCTAGCCACACCAGCTTGAATTGCACTTATGGGACTCGCCACGTCACCACGTGATACTGCAGTGCTGGTTCATCTACGACCAGGATGTACTAGGTGGCTGGTGCTTTCCAGGTCACCAGAAGGAGTAGCGGCACAAGTACTGGCTCTCTGCTGCATACGAAAGCCCTGCGGTTCATGCACATCAGCGACACCAGAACGGGGTCTGGTACGCCTGACCTAGCAGGGACCACAACTCCGTTGTCAGAGCTATCTGACAGGGTGCCACTGCTCTTTACATGTTCATATGCTGAGCCTGATTCTGACAGTGAGACTGATCTGTTATACTCAGCATAGTGTAGGCCTCTTCAGTAGTGTACGTGCGACCAGACATTTTGGACTTTCTAAATTTATAGGTACACTACCAAGACTCACAGGCAAAAAAACACACCTAATTGTCAGAGCCTGTTTAAAACACTATGAAATTCACTGTTAGATTTTGCAGGGATGGGGCGTGATCTCTGCTAACACTGCAGATATGTGCTCTGTGTTTTGTAAGTGACAGCAATCTATTGACCCTGCACTTGGGTGGGCTGGACTGGGTGGAGGTGCTAAACGCAGGTGCTAGCAGTTATCTGGGCTGATCCCCCTAACACAGCATTTTTTAGAATACTAAACTAGTGGGGACACTAATATATATCTGATCAGATCGCAGATATTGATCTGATCAGATACTACAATAATATCTAACACCTATATATGGGTGTGTGTGTGTGCGTGTCAGAGTACCAAACTAACTGGCTCTGCCTAGGGTTTACGCTGACCCTAACGCACACTAAAGCCTAACTGGGGTCACCGCCGGGGATTGGGGGGTTAAACCTATAAAAGGTCTATAAAATAATATACAGCGGGTAATCTGATTGAAAAAAAATATCTAGCTAGCTAGCTTCACCCGTGACACTTATATGGTGATCACAGGTGACAGGGCACAATGAAGGGGTTAAAAACTTTATTGGGGGCAAGGGGGTAATTACACCTAACTAGGCCTAATACTACCTACCCTTACACGGATTTAGTGTCACAAGGGTCACAAGTACAGCGATCTGTAAAAATCAGATCACTGCACTATATGACACTGTGACAGGAGTGAAGGGGTTAACTGGGGGGTTAATCAGGGGGCAATAAAAGGGTTAAAAGTGTGCCTAATTGTCCTGGTGTCAGTGTAGTGTTGTGCAACTTACTTTTAGATGCTCTCTCTTCCCCGCTGAACCCGAAAAGGGCTTCAGGGAGGAAGTTGAGCTCACTTCCTCTGCCTCTGTTTACGTTACAGAGGCAAAGGAGCAATGTCATTCATCAGGATCCATAGGAGGGACCAGGCCAAAAATCATTGGCCTGGCCGTGTAGAGTGATCGGTCCCGTGACGAATCAAACAACAGTGCAAGCGCGGCGGACAAGTGGTTAATTAATTTTTGAATCACTATATTACAAAGTATGTTATAATGTATGTTGAATATGAGGTGTCAATGCCAATAGGCAATCAATTTTAGCGCTCCACTTTTTTGTTTTCTAGTGTCAGGTTTAGTGCTTTTGGCCAAGCTAAAGCTAAATAAGATTTTTTTATTTTTTTTACTATTTTGGGCCAGTTCCCCTTTGATAATAAAAAGTCAGGACATATCCATTACTATTTACCACCAAATGAAAGCCCAATTTGTCCTGAAAATAAAACAAGATATAGTCCACCTGGATGCATAAAGTATTTGTGATGATATTTGAAGTTTTACTAATACATGTCAAAGTTGCAAAATTGTGCTTAGGCATTAACATTTGTTTTACCCTTAGGCATGAAGGGGTTAAGCATTTATTGGGGCTTTGTCAAATGCTTTGATGAAATCCAGATACATCACATACACGGATTTTCCACTATTCAGATTACAGCTGACCTCTTCTTAGAATGTTAATAGGTTTGTCTGGCAAGAATGAATTTTCATAAATCCATGCAGGTTCTTACTGATGGAGTTATTTTTTCAGCAAATTCTTGAATATAGAGTAGGGATATGCAATTAGCATACCTCCAGCTGTTGCAAAACTACAAGTCCCATCATGCCTCTGCCTCTAGGTGTCATGCTTGTGGCTGCCTCATGGGACTTGTAGTTCTGCAACATTTGGAGGTCCGCTAATTGCATACCACTGATAATAGACCCTTATCACCCCCTCCAATAATTTACATACTATTCATGTTAGACTGACTGACCTGTAGTTTCCAGCTATATTTCTTGGCCCTTTTATTGATATTGGTGCTACATTAGCTTTTCAACAAGCAGCTGGTACTGTTCCAATTACTAAGCTATACTTAAAAATCAGGAATGATGGCCTGGCTATTACCTGGCTAAGTTCTTTGAGGATTCTCGGGTGTAAGGCAAGTGGTCCTGGTGATTTTTTTGGTTTACATTTTTACAGTCTTTTTTGAACACTGGTTCTGTCAGACACAAGGATACATTATGTGATGTGCTACTAAGAATACAGTCTTGCTTCTTATACCCCTCCTTTTCCTTTATTAAAACTTAGAGGAAGAATGTATTTAACCAGTTAGCAACCGACCCATAGACAAAATACATCTGCAGGTCGGTTGCTTAACTCTGGGAGGACGTACATTGACGTCTTTCCAGAATCAAGCACATGGGAACATCCATGACTGCCGGGTCCAGGGGACCCGGCGCATCAGGGATCGAGGTGAATGGCCGCTGTGAGCGGCCTTTCACCACGTGATCGCTACGTCAAATGACAGCGCGGTTGCATGTAAACATGCCGGCGCTCCCGCCGGCTTTTCTCTCTCCTCACCGCACAGATCAGTGCAGTGCGAGAGGAGAGAGGGGGGAGAGATAGAAACATAGAAAAGTGACGGCAGAAAAAGACTGAGTAGTCCATCGAGTCTGTCCCTTTTTATTTATTTATTTATTTTTTTTTATATTTTTTTTTACATTAACCTTGTTGTCTGACTATAGATTTATGTTTATCCCAAGCATGTTTGAAGCCATTTACTGTTGACTGTCTCACAACCTCTGTTGGTAGTTTATTCCAATCATCAACCACCCTTTCAGTAAAATAATACTTTCTAAGATTAGTTTTGAACTTCCCCCCCAGTTAGTTTGAGGTCATGCCCCCGTGTTCTTGATTTTGGTTTCATATTGAAAAGACTGCCCTCCTGAACCTTATTCACCCCCTTGATGTATTTAAAGGTTTCAATCATGTCTCCCCTCTCCCTTCTTTCCTCCAGACTGTACATATTAACTTCCTGAAGTCACTCTTGATATGTTTTATCCCCCAGACCTTTCACCATTTTTGTTACCCGTCTCTGAACTCGTTCTATTTTATCAATATCTTTTTGTAAGTGTGGTCTCCAGAACTGGACACCGTATTCTAAGTGAGGTCTCACTAAAGATCTATCTAGAGGAATCAGAACCTCTTTCCTCCTGCTGGTGATCCCTCTACTGATACATCCCAGAATTCTATTTGCTTTTCCCACTGCCTGGTCACACTGTTTGCTCATTTTGCAATCATCTGAAATAAGCACCCCCAAATCTTTTTCTTCTGTAGTGCTGGCTAACACTGTGCCCCCAATGCTGTACTCTCTAAGGTGATTCTTTTTCCCTAGATGCATTATTTTACATTTAGAAATATTGAACTGCAGTCTCCACTGCTTTGACCAATCTTCCAGCAATGCCAAATCATGTTCCATGTTACAGACACCTCCGGGGATATCAACCCTATTACACACCTTTGTATCATCAGCAAAGAGACATACATTGCCCAGCAGATGATGTGCTGCAGCGCTGTGGGCGATGTGTAATGCCTGTCTCTTATACACAT
>BLSH010547782.1:76010-88070 GCA_018402905.1 Glandirana rugosa
AAAATACCGGACGGTACATGGTAACTGCACCCAATCTGAGAGATTATACGTATTACCTAAAACATAGCACTTATATCAGATGTAAAAGATGGTTGGTCCTTCGACAGACGGCGTAGGAATTGTTACCTACTCAGTATTCGACAGTCCCCCGAACGTCGACTTTTTTTTCTTTTTAACGGCCTTTTTTTTCGTTTTTTGTTGGACCCCAGAGGGGGGTCAGTTATGATCCGGGAAACCCAGAATGTCAGGACGAGTGGTAATAACCGTGGGGAAGTACAAAACGTATTGACTCACTTACAGAAGTCTTTATTTACCTTTACATGGTTTAAATATAGTCGTCCTAAAAGATCCTGCTGATATAAATTTGGTACATTTCCATTTATTTCTGAAGACATTCACTCAGTTATGCAAAACATGAAGGGGTGCCAATAATGGTGAGCAGGACTGTAAGACCCAAAGGGCCTAGTATTGACTGGGGGGAGACCCCAGGTTGTTTTTTGCTTTTTTTTCCGGCAATTTTTCTTTTTTTTCAGCTGCAAGCCCCCTGACAGCTTATGACTCATCCATTGTTAAGGATGCGGCAGACAGCTTCCTGGTTGGTAGAAAATGTAGACTATATTCACGATACAAAATCCATTATGCATATTAGAGAGTCTAACCCACGTCAATGGTACATGGCAGGCCATAAAATACTAATTTATATCTAGGTATTAAGATACCCTTGATTCATTTCAAAAAGAAATGCAACAACTATGAGGCTGTTTTTGGATATCTTGGTCCTCATTGTCCTCTCTCATCTGTCATCAGTTACCTACAATTTCCTCTCTTTTACCAGTTCTTATCTCTTCCTAGACAAGTGTGGTTCATTTTGTTCCAAATCTAAATTTTGAGAATTTTTTTTGTTATTTTGAAATTTGGAAGTACCTGAATTTCTGAATTACAATCGTAATGAATTTAAACAATTCTGAAATAATTAAATACATGAACACATTTGATTAGAATTTGAATAGTTTTTTGAATTTGATTTGAATTTGAACTTCCGAATAGAATAAAGTAGAATAGAAAATAAAGGAAAAGAGAAGAATAAAAAAAAAAACAATAGAAGAGAATAGAATAAAATAAAAAAAAATAACCATTTTCTGAAATTCAAATTTCAAGTAAAATAAATTTGAATTGAATACATTTTAATTTGTTCAAATAATACAATAGCATAGAAAAAAACAATAGAGTAGAATAGAAAGAATATAAACACATTCCGGAATTCAAATTTTGAATAGAATAAATTTGAATTTGAATAGAATAGAAACAGAATTCTTACTGGGTTACCCACAAATTTAATTAAACACATTTATGTAAATAACAAATCAAAACAAAACTTTTTTGTTCTGCCCATGTCTATCCCTACCTATCATTTTTACTGGGTTACCCCCTCAGATTAGAATATTGGATAATCATCTCTTCTTCCTGACACACAGTACAACTGAAGCTAGGTGTGTGGACAAGATTGCGGGACACAAGAAGTTAGGCATTTTGGACGTAAACTTTTATCTTTTTTTCATTTGATGCCCCTTTTCTCATTATCCCCCCAACGCTCCTCCCTTCCTCTTTTTTCCCTTCTTGTACACTTGAATGCAATTGGACAGTCTCTGAACAATCTTGTTTGTGTACCACTAAAACTTTGCAGAATCGAGTACACTGGAGCTCTCATTCCTGCATGTAATACTTTTTTTCTGGTCTTGTCAAATGTTTAATATTTCCTAACACGCTTAACCAACCTTCTTGTGGAACCTCATGTCTATAGCATTTACTATTTATTTGTACAAGATCTGTCTTAATTGAGCTTCCTGTGTAATTGAGCATTTTTCTTGTGTACAAGCAGTATTAGTTTTGTTCTTTTCCACTGTAAACATTTTGTTTTGAAAAATTAAAAAATAAAGAATGTTTATAAAAAATAAAAATGTTTGAATGCTTTTTTAATGAATATAATATCCTAATGGTTTATGGTTACGGGCATATAGGAAAAAGAAAGAGTGGGAGAGGAGACCACCAAGGAAGCTCCTCTAAAGTTTGGGCAAAAATGTCCGGTACCACATCCTATCAAAAACCTCATAAAAACTGGTATTAAAAGAGGAGTAAAGGAAAAATGTATTTTCCCCCATCATACTTACCTAAGTGGATGCAGCATTGGTCCGATGCTGCATCTGTCCCCTGGCGCCTGTACACTGAAAACCAAGGGATATAACACTGCTGATCGCTTGGTTTTCAGAGCTCTGTGAGCAGAGAGCTGTAGACTCTCAGTCTCTGCTCTTCCCCCTCCTTGCTCACTGGAGTGCCGAGCTGTGGAGGGGGAGGAGCTGTCATCTTAGGCTCTCAGTGGCTCACTGAGAGCCTGAGATGGGTGTCAGTCCAGGAACCTGTTGGATCCACACACGGTGGTCAGGATGATGCAGTGCCTGGACTGATATTGGTGATGTCAGCAGAGAGCGGACTTCAGTCCACTCTCTGCTGAAAACGGGTCACACGAGTGCAAAAATGTAAAAAAAAATGTATTGCATAAAATTTAAAATCATTGAAACATATATTCAAGACATAACACACAGTTCCATATATAGATTGTATTTTTTCTATACAGTATAAAACTGAATCTTCAATCCCATTGAAATCAAGTGATGAATGGCTTGCTGCTACTTCCGACGCAGTTGCGTTTCATGGGTCGCTGCCCACTTCTTCAGGAAAGCAAATTACAGTCAAGCTCTCAGTATAGATAAACATCAACATAAACAGTGTCAAGCTTTATTTTATATGACCAGCTGTTGCCAACTCCCTTGGTTGATGGGGTGGTCCAGAAAGGACCTCATCCATAAGTCATCAAAGCTTAAGTCACCAACACACATGTAGCGGTTGATTATCTGATATGTCAAATCAAAAATCAAAAGATTGTCAGTTTGGTCCTGGAGTTATGGGATTCCGTTTTATACTGTGTAGCACAAATACAATCTATATATGGAATTGTGTGTTATGTTATGTCTTGAATATATGTTTCAATGATTTTAAATGTTATACAATACATTTTTGACACTTTTTAATCAAGTGGTACCATCAAAGTCCTTAATACAAGTCTTAGGCCTCACACACACGGACGTTTTTTGACGCCAGCGTTTTCTGACGTTTTTTGCAGCTCTCATGTTAGTCAATGGCCCCATAAAAACGTCAACATTTTTGAGCTGTAGATGACGTCGGCGTTAGTGAGCTGAAACTAGAACCCACAGCCATCGCGTTCTGAGGCTGTAACATTTTGGCATTTTTTGACGCCGACGCCACAATATGCCAACAAATGCCACCTATTTTTATACCGGCGTTTTCCGGCGTTTTTTGACGCCAACGTTTTTAGGTTGAAAAATAGCAGAGGGATGATTTTTTTTTAAAAACGCCTATTGACGCCGATGCTTACTAACGCTCAAAAAAGCTGATGCATAACGCCGAAAAACGCCGACTTTTTTTCCTTGACGTCATGCCCGACGTTTTGTTTATTTTTTTAGAAACATCCGTGTGTATGAGGACTTAAGTTTTTAGTTTTTTTTGTGTGACAGGCCTATAGTGGTGGTCACTGGTGGTGGTGGCTGTTTGTTGCCCTCCAATGCTCCTTGCTGCAAAGGCCAGTTATAGGTGTAGGCAGTGGTCATTGTTTGGTACATTTTTTTTTGTTCAGGGAATGCATTGACACCTTTGCTGGCATTGTGTTATATGCTTGGTGTTCAATATGCTCCTGCACCTTTAAGTAGGGGTGGGGTCCACTCCAGACCATCTGCCTTCACCTATCTTATATAAATGCATGTGCTCCCACTGTGGAGTCTCTTACAAGTCAGATATAGGGACTGCAGATCACAGGGTGCTTTGGCGGGGCCTGTAGCTTAAGCAAATTTGTGCAATTAGACCCCTGTTTTTAAATGCATACTGTTAGACAGATTGATCTGGCTGGTCACAGGCTGGCTGGTAAGTAGAGCTTGGTATTTGCCTTGGATGTATCCTTGGCCCTTTTTTGCTGTTTGTTGCCCTCCGATGCTCCTTGCTGCAAAGGCCAATTATAGTTGAAGGCAGTGGTCATTGTTTGGTACTATAGTATTGGTCAGTAGTAGAGTTGAGCGAACCCGAACTGTAAAGTTCGGGTCCGTACTGAACTTTGGGGTGTCCGTGACCCGGACCCAAACCCAGACATTTGAAAAAAAGTCCTGGTTTGGGTTTGGGGTTCGGGTATTTGATCCCGCCTGTTGAATAGCTGCAGGGCAGCCAATCAGCGTTTTACTGGTTTGCCCTTAGTTTGCCCTTAGAAGCCATTACATCCATGCTTACTGATGGCATGGCTGTGATTGGCCAGTGCATCATGTGACCCAGCCTCTGTATAAGCTGGAGTCACGTAGTCCTGCATGTCACATGCTCTCAGGCTAGTGTAGGAAGAGGATGCTGCCGGCGCTGTGAGGGACAGATTGCAGATATAATAACATCTCATCCTGCATTACAGAACGATCTGATTCTGGACTAGGTAGAGATTACTACTACTGCTTTTAGGGACAGATTGCAGATTTAATAACATCTCATCCTGCATTACAGAATGATCTGATACTGGACTAGGTAGAGTCTACTGCTTTGAGGGACAGATTATTGTTCTAAAATCATCTCCTAGTTCTATAGGGTCAGGTTCCTGCTGTTTCTGTAAGGGACAGATTATTGTTCTAAAATCATCGCCTATTCCTATAGGGTCAGGTTCCTGCTGTTGCTGTAATGGACAGATTATTGTTCTAAAATCATCACCTACTCCTATAGGGTCAGGTTCCTGCTGTTGCTGTAAGGGACAGATTATTGTTCTAAAATCATCGCCTACTCCTATAGGGACAGGTTCCTGCTGTTGCTGTAAGGGACAGATTATTGTTCTATAATCATCTCCTAGTTCTAAAGAGAGAAGTTCCTGCTGGTGCTGTAAGGGACCGATTATTGTTCTAAAATCATTGCCTACTTCTATAGGGTCAGGTTCCTGCTGTTGCTGTAAGGGACAGATTATTGTTCTAAAATCATTGCCTACCTCTATAGCAGGGGCCCTCCAGTTGTTCAGGAACTACAATTCCCATCATGCCTAGTCATGTCTGTGAATGTCAGAGTTTTACAATGCCTCATGGGATGTGTAGTTCTGCAACAGCTGGAGGGCCGTAGTTTGAGGATGCCTGCTCTATAGGGTCAGGTTCCTGCTGTTGCTGTAAGGGACAGATTTGACCGGCCTCACACAGCCATTGGTATACTTGTTTTTTTGAATATGCCTCAATATTTTGGGGGCTACCCCAATTAGAACAAAAAAACAAACAAAAAGTGTTGGCTACCTCCTCCTCCTCCTCCACCACCGCCACTTCCACCTACACTGCCACGGTCACGGCCTAGTCAACCTCTAGGCTCCTACTCCACATCCACCCCCCTTCCCATTTTTATTTTTTTTATTTGATTTTAAGTTATTTTCCCTATCCCCATTTTTTTGTAGGGCACTTGTCCTACTCTTACCCCCATTTTACTTCCTTTTTCAGCCCTCTAGCACTTTTCAGGACTTTTTTACAGCCATTTTTGTGCTGAAAAGTTTGGGTCCCCATTGACTTCCGGGGCCGGGGTAAAGTTCGGGTCAAGTTCGATTCCGAACCCGAAATTTGTCACGACGTTCGGCCGAACACACCGAACCCGAGCATCCAGGTGTCCACTCAACTCTAGTCAGTAGATGTTAACAGTGCCAGGCCAGCAGTAGTAAAAGGAGAACTTAATGGTAGCCAAGTGTTTTCATTAGGGCAGGAGATGAAAAGGGTGGTAGGAGGTGGGATTTATTTTTGTTATGCAGCAATCAAAGGAGAGGCATAGGCTGTATAAAAATAAACTGGGTGGAAGAATCCCCACATGTTTTAATCTGCACAAATTGCAGTAAGAGATTTGTAGTTGTCACTCATCCAGGACTGATTCAAGTGTGTCTTTGGATGCACAAACTCTTTGTCTGTCACAAAGCCCCCCATCCCCACCCCCATAAGTTCAGAGAGGATTCTGGTTGCAGGGCCACCCATCCACCCAATCATATACTGGTCAAGCACAAGACAGTGGTCCATGTTCATTATCCATTAATCCTACAGGTTGCCTGGTGGAAAGGTTTCAAAATCTGCCCTTGACCCCACATAATCTCCCAGCATATGATAAAGCCATAGCCAAAAGCTGTTGGCAGCAGAAAGCCCTAGGCACTGGATAGAGAAGAATGTTTCAAACAACTCTCAGCCAAAGCTCCTCTTTTCAACATCAGCAAAGCTCCATACTACATCATCCATGAGATGGTATGCTACCATCCTCTGGAAAGGAAGTTAATAGTTCCTCCATAGCACTTTCTCCAGGTGTTATATATTTTTTTATATGCCTTTATTTATCTTTGAGGGCATAATAAATTCTACAACTTTCCCCTTGAAGTGTTACATAGTTACATAGTTGGTATGGTTGAATAAAGACCCCAGTCCATCTAGTTCAACCAGTGTGGGTGTGTGTATGTGTCTGTGTGTGTTTATGTCAATACCATTTTCCATATCCCTTTATATTGTGTTTGCTAGGGTCTCCATCTATGTTTTTTGAAAATATTGACACTCCTTGCTGATACCATCAACTGTGGAAGGGAGCTCTACATCCTTGCTGCTCTGACAGTAAAGAACCACTTACACAGTTTAACACTGAAACACTTTTTGTCCAACTTCATTGAATGGCCACTTGTCTTATTAAAGCGGAGTTCCACCCAAAAGTGGAACTTCCGCTTTAAGTTCTCCTCCCCCCCTGACATGCCAGGATTGGCGTGTCATTTTTTTTGAGGGGGGGTACCTAGTTTTGACAGGTACCTCGCTGCCACTTCCTGTTCTGGTCGCCTGGCCACTTAGGCTACTCCTCCTCTCCCCCTTGGTGGCCCCTCCCTCCTTGCAATCTTCTGGGACATGACACAGAAGATTGCCTGGCCACTGAAACAGCGCAGCGCAACAACTCGTGCCTGGCTGTGAAGTGGCTGGCACTTTCAATGCTGGCACTGCGGAGAGGAGGGGGAGAGGACCGGGGCATCGGGCGGCCGCATAGCTGGACTGTGGGACAGGTGAGTGTCTGTTTATTAAAAGTCAGCAGCTACACTTTTTAAATAAAAAAAACAGTGAAACTTTGCTTTAAGCAACCATAGACTAAATAATTTTCTGCCAATGATAGAATCACTATTTAGATATTTGTAAATAAAACAAATATGTTTGATTCTATACACTTCTCATAGGTGAGGTCCTCCAGACCCATTATTAGCTTTGTTGCTAGCGGCGGCTGGTGCATAAGGGGCGCTTGGGCGCCGCCTCCCCACCGCTGAGGAGGCAAAAATAAAAGTCAGCTTGGCCCCCCCTGCAGGAGGCACCGGTACATTGACTTTTCTTTTTTTTTTTCTCGGCTCCTTGCTGTCAGCTGACAGCAAGTAGTGAGCCGATTGGTCAGTCATTAAAGTCTATGTGTGTGCGCTGAACAAGCGCACACACATAGACTGATTGGCTGCGCCCTGAGCCATCAGAGCCAATGACTCTCTGTCATTGGATGCTGTTGGCGGGGGCGGGACTACGGTGGGCATGCTGGCTGCATGATTACTCACGCAGGCACAGCACTACGCAACAACTTCCGAGCACACTGAGTGTCAGCATGCTCTCCGCTAGCGCTGCCTCTGCATGTCAGCCCGCTCTCCAGCAATCCAATCTCTGCAACACTGCCAGCCTGAGCCTGCTTATTAGATGGGGGCGGGGGGGCTGGTGACTGTATACCCTACCTGGGGCTCTGTATACTGCTATCTGGCCCCCTGTATACTGCTACCTGGCACCCTGTATACTGTTACCTGGCACCCTGTATACTGCTACCTGGGGCTCTGTATACTGCTTTCTGGCACCCTATATACTGTTACCTGGCACCCTGTATACTGCTACCTGGCACCCTGTATGCTGCTACCTGACACCCTGTATACTGCTACCTGGCACCCTGTATACATACTGCTACATGGCACCCTATATACTGCTACCTGGCACCCTGTATACTGCTACCTGGGGCTCTGTATACTGCTACCTGGGGCTCTGTATATCCTATCTGGGACCCCTGTATATTGCTACCTGGCACCCGGTATACTGCTACCTGGCACCCTGTTTACTGCTGCCTGGCACCCTGTATACTGCTACCTGGCGCCCTGTATACTGCTACCTGGCACCCTGTATACTGCTACCTGGCACCATGTATACTGCTACCTGGCACCCTGTATGCTGCTACCTGGCACCCTGTATACTGCTACCTGGGGCTCTGTAAACTGCTTTCTGCCACCCTGTATACTGCTACCTGGCACCATGTATACTGCTACCTGGCACCCTGTATGCTACTACCTGGCACCCGTATACTGCTACCTGGCACTCTGTATACTGCTATCTGGGACCCTGTATACCCTATCTGGTGACTGTATACCCTATCTGGGACCCTGTATACTGATATCTGGGACTCTGTATACTGCTATCTGGGGCTCTGTATATTTCTATATGGTGACTCTGTATACTGCTATCTAGGGCTCTGTATACTGCTATCTGGGGCTCTGTATGCTGCTACCTGGGACTCTGAATACTGCTACCTGGCACCCTGTATACTGCTACCTGGCACCCTGTATGCTGATACCTGGCACCCTGTATACTGCTACCTGGCACCCTGTATACTGCTACATGGCACCCTATATACTGCTACCTGGCACCCTGTATACTGCTACCTGGGGCTCTGTATACTGCTACCTGGGGCTCTGTGTATCCTATCTGGGACCCCTGTATATTGCTACCTGGCACCCGGTATACTGCTACCTGGCACCCTGTTTACTGCTACCTGGCACCCTGTATACTGCTACCTGGCGCCCTGTATACTGCTACCTGGGGCTCTGTATACTGCTTTCTGGCACCCTGTATACTGTTACCTGGCACCATGTATACTGCTACCTGGCACCCTGTATGCTGCTACCTGGCACCCTGTATACTTCTACCTGGGGCTCTGTATACTGGTTTCTGCCACCCTGTATACTGCTACCTGGCACCATGTATACTGCTACCTGGCACCCTGTATACTACTACCTGCCCCCTGAGCCATCAGAGCCAATGACTCTCTGTCATTGGATGCTGTTGGCGGGGGCGGGACTACGGTGGGCGTGCTGGCTGCGTGATTACTCACGCAGGCACAGCACTCCACCACAACTTCCGAGCACACTGAGTGTCAGCATGCTCTCCGCTAGCGCTGCCTCTGCATGTCAGCCTGCCTTCCAGCAAGCCGATCTCTGCAACACTGCCAGCCTGAGCCTGACTATTAGATGGGGCGGGGGGGCTGGTGGCTGTATACCCTACCTGGGACTCTGAATACTGCTACCTGGAACCCTGTTTACTGCTACCTGGCACCCTTTATACTGCTACCTGGCACCCTGTATACTGCTACCTGGGGCTCTGTATACTGCTTTCTGGCACCCTGTATACTGCTACCTGGCACCATGTATACTGCTACCTGGCACCCTGTATGCTGCTACCTGGCACCCTGTATACTTCTACCTGGGGCTCTGTATACTGGTTTCTGCCACCCTGTATACTGCTACCTGGCACCATGTATACTGCTACCTGGCACCCTGTATACTACTACCTGCCCCTGAGCCATCGGGGCGGGACTACGGTGGGCGTGCTGGCTGCGTGATTACTCACGCAGGCACAGCACTCCGCCACAACTTCCGAGCACACTGAGTGTCAGCATGCTCTCCGCTAGCGCTGCCTCTGCATGTCAGCCTGCTTTCCAGCAAGCCGATCTCTGCAACACTGCCAGCCTGAGCCTGACTATTAGATGGGGGCGGGAGGGCTGGTAACTGTATACCCTACCTGGGGCTCTGTATACTGCTATCTGGCCCCCTGTATACTGCTACCTGGCACCCTGTATACTGCTACCTGACACCCTGTATACTGCTACCTGGGGCTCTGTATACTGCTTTCTGGCACCCTATATACTGCTACCTGACACCCTGTATACTGCTACATGGCACCCTATATACTGCTACCTGGCACCCTGTATACTGCTACCTGGGGCTCTGTATACTGCTACCTGGGGCTCTGTATATCCTATCTGGGACCCCTGTATATTGCTACCTGGCACCCTGTATACTGCTACCTGGCACCCTGTTTACTGCTACCTGGGGCTCTGTATACTGCTACCTGGCACCCTGTATACTGCTACCTGGCACCATGTATATTGCTACCTGGGGCACCCTGTATGCTGCTACCTGGCACCCTGTATACTGCTACCTGGGGCTCTGTATACTGCTTTCTGCCACCCTGTATACTGCTACCGGGCACCATGTATACTGCTACCTGGCACCCTGTATGCTACTACCTGGAACCCTGTATACTGCTACCTGGCACCCTGTATACTGCTATCTGGGACCCTGTATACCCTATCTGGTGACTGTATACCCTATCTGGGACCCTGTATACTGATATCTGGGGCTCTGTATACTTCTATATGGTGACTCCGTATACTGCTATCTAGGGCTCTGTATACTGCTATCTGGGGCTCTGTATGCTGCTACCTGGGACTCTGAATACTGCTAAATGGTGACTGTATACTGCTATATGGTGACACTGTATACTGCTATCTGGTGATGCTGTATATACCACTATCTATGATGCTGTATACCCTATCTGGTGATGCTGTATACCCTATCTGGTGATGCTGGGCTGTATAATCCTGACACAAGGGGTGGAAACTATAAGGGGTGGTGCTTATGAGAAGTGGGAGGGGTCAAAAGGAAGGAAGGGATCTGGCGCCCCCATCCTAAAATTTCACCAGCTGCCACTGTTTGTTGCCATTCCCTGGACTTTCCCCAGCTCAAGCACATCCTTCCTAAAGATGGGTGACCAGAACTGGAAGGCATATTCTAAATGTGGCATAACCAGAGCATTTTAAATTAATAGAATTATAGTTTTATCTCTTGGGGGGCGTGGCTTGACGCGCAACGAGGATGGCAGCACACTAGCAGAGCTCCGGCCGACACGTGAGATCCCACAGCTAGAGAGCCTCCTGAACAGCCTTAAATGCCGGGCAAACGATCCCTGTCCACCCCGCACTCCCGATCGAGAAGGGGACTATCCGCCTCCTCGGCTAGAAACATCTCGGAACTCTTTAAACCGAAAGCCGCGGCACGCACAGGCCTGGTGTCTAAGATGGCGCCGAGCCGCCACGAGGAGGAGTACAGTGAAGACTCCCAGTCAGCGCCGGAGGACTCAGGTAGGACCCCCTCGCGTGCAGATCACCCTCTGACATATGCGGACATGTCGGGATTTGCCGCAGATATAAAATCTACCTTCTCGGCAGCTATAACCGATCTCAAGACCAATATACTGGTGCTGACGGAGAAACTAGCAGCCACAGAGACGGCAGGCAAACAGAGGGATAAGGCCATAAGGAGATTAGAGAAGGTGGCGGTGACACACTCCTTGCACTTTATTGAGGTGAGCAGACACCTAGAAGACCTCGATAATAGGGGGCGCAGGAACAATATTAGGGTGCGGGGGATCCCCGAATCAGTGGAGCCGGAACAGATCACAGCAGCTTTACAGAGGGTCTTTAACAGCCTTTTAGAAAGACAAGAGGACTCGGAGATTCACTTCGTGCGGGCTCATAGAGCCCTAAGACCCCGGGGAAGTGACTCAGCACCACCCAGGGACATAATCTGCTGTCTAAGAGACTTCTCAGTCAAGGAAGATATAATGAGACAGGCAAGGCGGAATGAAAGAATAGTCTTTAATGGGGAAAATGTTATGCTCTTCCAGGACCTTTCCCAGATTACTCTAAGAAACCGCAGGGCGCTCCGCCCCCTACTGGAAAGACTGAGGGACAGAGACCTGAAGTATTCCTGGAGATATCCATCCGCTTTACTGGTCACACAAAACGGACACCAACACTTCTTACGCACACCGGCGGACCTTGCAGAGTTCTGCGAGG
>BLSH010547782.1:95492-112914 GCA_018402905.1 Glandirana rugosa
ATCAATGAGGATCAACCCCAATCTATTGAATCGGGATCCAACAGTCACGGGTTTCTTAAATCATCCGGAAAAACAGAGTACCTCCACTTCGTTGCTTCGTTTCCTTCTTTTCATTCCTCTTCTTCTTTTATTCTTTATTCTTTATTCCACGTCAAACTTTTACTCAATATATCAGGATCTCTTTCATTATCCCACATCAGACCACTAGGACATATCCAATCAACAAGAGAAGTAGACAGACTACCATACCACAAGATGCATCGTCACGTTCCTATAGGAGAGACAAAATTATAGAACATCCAAGCTTCTGAAAATGTAGAGAGATTTCATAAGACCTGGCGGCTGTGGCATACCTTCCGGTGGTCAGATGACTACAAGATATTAAAACAGAGAGGATATCCTTGCACTGCTACGTAGAACACCATACCATCAGACAGATGAAGAGAACAACTAACCTATACAGGATCACCAGACTACACCCTATTACTTTCTCTAGGACTATATAACTCATTTTCAAACTGCACCTTATTTCTTATTTCTTATTTTCTTCTTCTCCTTACTTTTCTTCCTTTGCTTCGTTGCTTCACCTCCATGAGACAAAAAGGCCTACTAAATTCTTTGGGCACTGACAACCTAGGGCTAAGTTATCTAACCCCAACTAGGAGTAACTACATAAAACACTTGTCTAGATGGAGCTACTTAGAGGCAGGCATACATATCTGCCATTGTTTGCCTTTTTTTTTTTTTTCGTTATGTGAATATCAGCTCTGGATTTCCAGGGGAAATAAGTTGTTGTTAAGATGTATTATCACCTCATGGATGTATTCATTTTATGCTTCAATAAAAGCTTAATGTTTAAAATAGTTTTATCTCTTGAGTTGAGCGGACACCTGGATGTTCGAGTTCGTCGGGTTCAGCCGAACCCCGTGAAACCGTTCGGTTCGGCACCTAACTTGATCTGAACTTGACACCGAACCCCATTGAAGTCAATGGTGACCCGAACTTTTGGGCACAAAAATGGCTGTAAAAAAGTCATGGAAAGGGCTAGAAGGCTGCAAAAGGAAGCAACATTGGGGTAAGAGTATGACAAGTGTCCTGCAAACAAATGTGGATAGGGAAATAACTTAAAATCACATTAAAAAATAAAAATGAGAGGAGGAGGTAGACGTGGAGTAGGAGCCTAGAGGTTGACTAGGCCGTGACCGTGGCAGTGTAGGTGGAAATGGCGGTGGTGGAGGAGGAGGTGGCCAATGCTGTTTTTTGTTTGTTTTTGTTTTTTTTAGAATTGGGGTAGCCCCCAAAATATTGAGACATATTCAAAAATAAAAGGATACCAATGGCTGTGTGAGGCCATCTAAATGTCTATTCTGCACAAGGTACAGGCAAGTCTAGTGGGATCCATGCCTGGTTCATCTTAATAACGGTTAGCTTGTCCACGTTAGCTGTGGACAGGTGACTGCGATTGTCTGTGATAACGCCCTTGCCGTACTAAACACACATTCAGACAATACACTGACTGTAGGGCAGGCCAGCACCTCCAAGGCATAAAGGGCAAGCTCAGGCCTTGTGGCCAATTTGGAGACCCAGAAGTTGAATGGGGCAGACCCATCAGTAAGTACGTGTAGGCGTGTGCACACACACTTTTCCACCATGTTGCTGAAATGCTACCTCCTGCTAAGATGTTGCCTATCAGCTGGTGATGCTGTTTGTGGTGGCGTGCTACTGACAAAGTTTTTCCACATTTCGGCCATGCTAACCCTGCCTTCTGAGGTGCTGGCGGTGCTACAGCTGCATTGGTGACTTCTTCCTCCTTCTCCTCCTTCGCCTTGTGCTTCCACTGAGCCCCCAGTGTCATTTTAGAATGATAAACTCTCACTCAGAGCACCAACAGGAACCTCTCCCTAATGCAGTAGTAGATGGTTTTAGAACGATAATCTCTCCCTCAGAGCACCAACAGGAACCTGGCCCTAATGCAGTAGTGGATGGTTTTAGAACGATAAACTCTCCCTCAGAGCAACAACAGGAACCTTGTCTTATGTAGTAATAGTTGGTTTTAGCATGATAATCTCTCCCTCAGAGCAACAACAGGAACCTCTCCCTAATGCAGTAGTAGATGGTTTTAGAACGATAATCTCTCCCTCAGAGCACCAACAGGAACCTGGCCCTAATGCAGTAGTAATTGGTTTTAGAACTATAAACCCTTCCTCAAGTCAACAGCAGAAACCTCTCCCTAATGCAGTAGTGGATGCTTTTAGAACGATAAACTCTCCCTCACAGCACCAACAGGAACCCGGCCCTAATGTAGTAATAGTTGGTTTTAGAACGATAAACTCTACCTGAGAAGAAAACAAAGAGAAACCTCTCCCTAATGCAGTAGTAGATGGTTTTAGAATGATAATCTCTCTCTCAGAGCACCAACAGGAACCTGGCCCTAATGCAGTAATACTTGGTTTTAGAACAATAAACTCTCCCTCAGAGCACCAACAGGAACCTCTCCCTAATGCAGTAGTGGATGGTTTTAGAACAATAAACTCTCCCTCAGAGTACTGACAGGAACCTCTCTCTTATGCAGTAGTAGTTGGTTTTAGAACGATAAACTCTCCCTCAGAGCACCAACAGGAACCTGTTTCTAATACAGTAGTAGATGGTTTTAGAACGATAATCTCTCACTCAGAGCACCAACAGGAACCTGGCCCTAATGCAGTAGTAGTTGGTTTTAGAACGATAAACTCTCCCTCAGAGCACCAACAGGAATCTCTCCCTAATGCAGCAGTGGATGATTTTAGAACAATAAACTCTCCCTCAGAGCATCAACAGGAACCTGTTTCTAATACAGTAGTAGATGGTTTTAGAACGATAATCTCTCACTCAGAGCACCAACAGGAACCTGGCCCTAATGCAGTAGTAGTTGGTTTTAGAACGATAAACTCTCCCTCAGAGCACCAACAGGAATCTCTCCCTAATGCAGCAGTGGATGATTTTAGAACAATAAACTCTCCCTCAGAGCATCAACAGGAACCTGTTTCTAATACAGTAGTAGATGGTTTTAGAACGATAATCTCTCACTCAGAGCACCAACAGGAACCTGGCCCTAATGCAGTAGTAGTTGGTTTTAGAACGATAAACTCTCCCTCAGAGCACCAACAGGAATCTCTCCCTAATGCAGCAGTGGATGATTTTAGAACAATAAACTCTCCCTCAGAGCATCAACAGGAACCTGTTTCTAATACAGTAGTAGATGGTTTTAGAACGGTAAACTCTCCCTCAGAGCACCAACAGGAAACTCTCCCTAATGCAGTAGTAGTTAGTTTTAGAATGATAAACTCTCCCTCAGAGCACCAACAGGAACCTCTCCCTAATGCAGTAGGAGATGGCTTTATAACGATAAACTCTCCCTCAGACCACCAACAGGAACCTCTCCGTAATGCAGTAGTAGATGTTTTTAGAATGATAAACTCTTCCTCAGGACACAAAGAGAAACCTCTCCCTAATGCAGTAGTTGATGGTTTTAGAATGATAATCTCTCCCTCAGAGCACCAACAGGAACCTGGCCATAATGCAGTAGTAGTTGGTTTTAGAACAATAAACTCTCCCTCAGAGCACCAACAGGAACCTTGCCCTAATGCAGTAGTGGATGGTTTTAGAACGATAAACTCTCCCTCAGAGCACCAACAGGAACCTCTTCCTAATGCAGTAGTAGTTGGTTTTAGAACAATAAACTCTCCCTCAGAGCACCAACAGGAACCTCTCCCTAATGCAGTAGTAGATGGTTTTAGAGCGATAAACTCTCCCTCAGAGCACCAACAGGAACCTGTCCCTAATGCAGTAGTAGATGGTTTTAGAATGATAATCTCTTCCTCAGAGCACCAACAGGAACCTGGGCCTAATGCAGTAGAGGTTGGTTTTAGAACGATAAACTCTCCCTCAGAGCACCAACAGAAACCTCTCCCTAATGCAGTAGTGGATGGTTTTAGAATGATAAACTCTCCCTCAGAGCACCAACCGGAGCCTGGCCCTAATGCAGTAGTAGTTGGTTTTAGAATGATAAATTCTCCCTCAGAGTACCAACAGGAACCTCTCCCTAATGCAGTAGGAGATGGCTTTATAATGATAAACTTTCCCTCAGAGCACCAACAGTAATCTCTCCCTAATGCAGTAGCAGACGTTTTTAGAACGATAAACTCTCCCTCAGAGCACCAACAGGAACCTCTCCCTAATGAAGTAGTAGATGGTTTTAGAAAGATAATCTCTCCCTCAGAGCACCAAGAGGAACCTTGCCCTAATGCAGTAGTAGTTGGTTTTAGAACAATTAACTCTCCTTCAGAGCACCAACAGGAACCTCTCCCTAATGCAGTAGTAGTTGGTTTTAGAACGATAAACTCTCCCTCAGAGCACCAACAGGAACCTCTCCCTAATGCAGTAGTAGATGCTTTTAGAGCGATAAACTCTCCCTCAGAGCACCAACAGGAACCTCTCCCTAATGCAGTAGTAGATGGTTTTAGAAAGATAATCTCTCCCTCAGAGCACCAACAGGAACCTTGCCCTAATGCAGTAGTAGTTGGTTTTAGAACTATACACTCTCCCTCAGAGCACCAACAGGAACCTCTCCCTAATGCAGTAGTGGATGGTTTTAGAATGATAAACTCTCCCTCAGAGCACCAACCGGAGCCTGGCCCTAATGCAGTAGTAGTTGGTTTTAGAACAATAAATTCTCCCTCAGAGTACCAACAGGAACCTCTACCTAATGCAGTAGGAGATGGCTTTATAATGATAAACTTTCCCTCAGAGCACCAACAGGAACCTCTCCCTAATGCAGTAGTAGATGGTTTTAGAGCGATAAACTCTCCCTCAGAGCACCAACAGGAACCTCTCCCTAATGCAGTAGCAGACGTTTTTAAAACAATAAACTCTCCCTCAGAGCACCAATAGGAACCTCTCCCTAATGAAGTAGTAGATGGTTTTAGAAAGATAATCTCTCCCATGGAGCACCAAGAGGAACCTTGCCCTAATGCAGTAGTAGTTGGTTTTAGAACAATTAACTCTCCCTCAGAGCACCAACAGGTACCTCTCCCTAATGCAGTAGTGGATGGTTTTAGAATGATAAACTCTCCCTCAGAGCACCAACAGGAACCTCTCCTTAATGCAGTAGTAGTTGGTTTAAGAACGATAAACTCTCCCTCAGAGCACCAACAGGAAACTCTACCTAATGCAGTAGTAGTTGGTTTTAGAAAGATAAACTCTCCCTCAGAGCACCAACAGGAACCTCTCCCTAATGCAGTAGGAGATGGCTTTATAACGATAAACTCTCCCTCAGACCACCAACAGGAACCTCTCCGTAATGCAGTAGTAGATGTTTTTAGAACGATAAACTCTTCCTCAGAGTACGAAGAGAAACCTCTCCCTAATGCAGTAGTGGATGGTTTTAGAATGATAATCTCTCCCTCAGAGCACCAACAGGAACCTGGCCCTAATGCAGTAGTAGTTGTTTTTAGAACAATAAACTCTCCCTCAGAGCACCAACAGGAACCTCTCCCTAATGCAGTAGCAGATGGTTTTAGAACGATAATCTCTCCCTCAGAGCACCAACAGGAACCTGTCCCTAATGCAGTAATAGTTGGTTTTAGAACAATAAACTCTCCCTCAGAGCACCAACAGGAACCTGTCCCTAATGCAGTAGTAGATGGTTTTAGAACGATAATCTCTCCCTCAGAGCACCAACAGGAACCTAGCCCTAATGCTGTAGTAGTTGGTTGGAGAACTATAAACTCTCCCTCAGAGCACCAACACGAACCCCTCCCTAATGCAGTAGTGGATGGTTTTAGAACGATAACCCCCCCTTTAGAGCACCAACAGGAACCTGGCCCTAATGTAGTAATAGTTGGTTTTAGAACGATAAACTCTCCCTCAGAGCACCATGAGGAACCTCTCCCTAATGCAGTAGTAGATGGTTTTAGAACGATAATCTCTCCCTCAGAGCAACAACAGGAACCTGTCCCTAATGCAGTAGTAGTTGGTTTTAGAACAATAAACTCTCCCTCAGAGCACCAACAGGAACCTCTCCCTAATGCAGTAGTGGATGGTTTTAGAACAATAAACTCTCCCTCTGAGCACTAACAGGAACTTCTCCCTAATGCAGTGGTAGTTGGTTTTAGAACGATAAACTCTTTCTCAGAGCACCAACAGGTACCTGTTTCTAATACAGTAGTAGATGGTTTTGGAACGATGATCTCTCCCTCAGAGCACCAACAGGAACCTGGCCCTAATGTAGTAGTAAATTGTTTTAGAACGATAATCTCTCCCTCAGAGCACCAACAGGAACCTAGCCCTAATGGAGTAGTAGTTGGTTTTAGAACTATAAAATCTCCCTCAGAGCACCAACACGAACCCCTCCCTAATGCAGTAGTGGTTGGTTTTAGAACAATGACCCCCCCTTTAGAGCACCAACAGGAACTACCTAATGTAGTAATAGTTGGTTTTAGAATGATAAACTCTCCTTAGGAGCACCAAGAGAAACCTCTCCCCAATGCAATAGTAGATGGTTTTAGAATGATAATCTCTCCCTCAGAGCACCAACAGGAAGATGGCCCTAATGCAGTAGTAGTTGGTTTTAGAACAATAAACTCTCCCTCAGAGCACCAACAGGAACCTCTCCTTAATGCAGTAGTGGATGGTTTTAGAACAATAAACTCTCCCTCTGAGCACCAACAGGAACTTCTCCCTAATGCAGTGGTAGTTGGTTTTAGAACGATAAACTCTCCCTCAGAGCACCAACAGGAACCTGGCCCTAATGTAGTAGTAGTTGCTTTTTGAATGATAAACTCTTTCTCAGAGCACCAACAGGTACCTGTTTCTAATACAGTAGTAGATGGTTTTAGAACGATAATCTCTCCCTCAGAGCACCAACAGGAACCTGGCCCTAATGTAGTAGTAAATGAAACTATGAAGGATTACCTGCGCTGGGATATGTGCAAATAAGATAATGGGAAAAGGAATTAAATTTAAATAAGCATAGGAGACTGCTGCCCTCCAGAACTTATCCTTGCAAAGAACAAGGCAAGTGATGACTTATAAAAGAGTATAAATGGAGCTGGCGCTGTCTTGACTTATATAGAATATACAGATCTAAAATTATTATATAAAGTGAAAAGTGCTTAGTGAGTTAAATAGGTGTCCGTAGAAAGTCCGTAAAAGTCCGTAAAAATCAGATTAAAAATATAAGTGTAGAAAATTAGTGTAAGAACAGTGTGTAAGCAGGTAGGTCCCACACCTAATAAATAGTGATCCTTGAATTCATATAGTAATGTCCGTAATAAGTCCGTAAAAACCTTACTAAAATTATCTATAAAAAATGTAGATTTCAGAAAGTGTTCATCTATATCAATCTTGATGAATAAGCGCAATCTCTGATCCAACACAAGAGATGTATATACAGAGAGCTTGATTTCAAAAATATATAAATGGTGACTTCCGTGCTTGATCCTGTTCCAATTTAAGGTGACTTGTGCTCCCCTCCTGTGCCCTCACTTACCAGAGTCTCCTTACCCCTGCAGGGGTAGCCCGCATGTGGTAAATGGGGTCTTTATTTCCTCCGGTTTCCTGGTTTGTTATGGTCCTCCCACGCATCCGGTAGTGTCTGTGTTGAAAAATCCTTAGGGCGCCATCCCGTTTGCCATTGTTTGAAAAATGGGAGATAAGAAAAAACAGAGCGTACTCTGATAGTGTAGTAGGTTCTTAAAACAAAGTCCAATTTATTCGAAAAAAGATGTTTAAAAACAATAGTAGTAAAAAACGAACGAACAGTGTTTCTAGACAAGGGAATGCAAGCTCTGCCTGCTTGAGGAAGGTATAGTCCTGCTTCCTGTATTTCCCTTCTGTATTTCTCCTCGTGGAACCAGCTTCTCCAAACAGAGTGGTGCAATTGCGTCTATTGGTCACGCCTTACGGGTTTCGTCATACCTGACGTCATCTGAGCTAATGTAGTAGTAGTTGCTTTTTGAACGATAAACTCTTTCTCAGAGCACCAACAGGTACCTGTTTCTAATACAGTAGTAGATGGTTTTAGAACGATAATCTCTCCCTCAGAGCACCAACAGGAACCTCTCCCTAATGCAGTAGTGGATGGTTTTAGAACGATAAACTCTCCCTCAGAGCACCAACAGGAACCTCTTCCTAATGCAGTAGTAGATGGCTTTAGAAGGATAAACTCTCCCTCAGAGCAACAACAGGAACCTGTTTCTAATACAGTAGCAGATGGTTTTAGAACGATAATCTCTCCCTCAGAGCACCAACAGGAACATGTCCCTAATGCAGTAGTAGATGGCTTTAGAATGATAATCTCTCCCTCAGAGCACCAACAGGAACCTGGCCCTAATGCAGTAGAGGTTGGTTTTAGAACGATAAACTCTCCCTCAGAGCACCAACAGGAACATTTCCCTAATGCAGTGGTAGATGGTTTTAGATTGATAATCTCTCCATTGGAGCACCAACAGGAACATTTCCCTAATGCAGTAATAGTTGGTTTTAGAATGATAAACTCTCCCTCAGAGCAATAACAGTAACCTCTCCCTAATGCAGTAGCAGATGTTTTTAGATTGATAAATTCTCCCTCAGAGCAACAACAGGAACCTCTCCATAATGCAGTAGTAGATGGTTTTAGAACAATAATCTCTCCCTCAGAGCACCACCAGAAACCTTGCCCTAATGTAGTAGTAGTTGGTTTTAGAACAATAAACTCTCCCTCAGAGCACCAACAGGAACATCTCCCTAATGCAGTAGTAGATGGTTTTAGAATGATAATCTCTCCCTCAGAGCACCAACAGGAAGCTGGCCCTAATGCAGTAGAGGTTGGTTTTAGAACGATAACCTCTCCCTCAGAGCGCCAACAGGAATCTCTCCCTAATGCAGTAGTGGATAGTTTTAGAATGATAAACTCTACCTCAGAGCACCAACACGAACCTTGCCCTAATGCAGTAGTAGTTGGTTTTAGATTGATAAACTCTCCTTCAGATCACCAGCAGGAACCTCTCCCTAATGCAGTAGTGGATGGTTTTAGAACGATAAACTCTCCCTCAGAGCACCAACAGAAACCTCTTCATAAAGCAGTAGTAGATGGTTTTAGAAGGATAAACTCTCCCTCAGAGCACCAACAGGAACCTGTTTCTAATACAGTAGTAGATGGTTTTAGAATGATAATCTCTCCCTCAGAGCACCAACAGGAACCTGTCCCTAATGCAGTAGTAGATGGTTTCAATGATAATCTCTCCCTCAGAGCACCAACAGGAACCTGGCACTAATACAGTAGAGGCTGGTTTTAGAACAATAAACTCTCCCTCAGAGCACCAACAGGAACCTCTCCCTAATGCAGTAGTGGATGGTTTTAGAATGATAATCTCTCCCTCAGAGCACCAACAGGAAGCTGGCCCTAATGCAGTAGTAGTTGGTTTTAGAAATATAAACTCTCCCTCAGATCACCAACAGTAACCTCTCCCTAATGCAGTATTGGATGGTTTTAGAACGATAAACTCTCCCTCAGAGCACCAACAGGAACCTCTTCATAAAGCAGTAGTAGATGGTTTTAGAAGGATAAACTCTCCCTCAGAGCACCAACAGGAACCTGTTTCTAATACAGTAGTAGATGGTTTTAGAACGATAATCTCTCCCTCAGAGCACCAACAGGAACCTGTCCCTAATGCAGTAGTAGATGGTTTCAATGATAATCTCTCCCTCAGAGCACCAACAGGAACCTGGCACTAATACAGTAGAGGCTGGTTTTAGAACAATAAACTCTCCCTCAGAGCACCAACAGGAACCTCTCCCTAATGCAGTAGTGGATGGTTTTAGAATGATAAACTCTCCCTCAGAGGACCAACAGGAACCTCTCCATAATGCAGTAGTAGTTGATTTTAGAACAATACACTCTCCCTCAGAGTACCAACAGGAACCTCTCCCTAATGCAGTAGGAGATGGCTTTATAATGATAAACTCTCCCTCAGAGCAATAACAGTAACCTCTCACTAATGCAGTAGTAGATGTTTTTAGAACGATAATCTTTCCCTCAGAGCACCAACAGGAACCTTGCCCTAATGCAGTAGTAGTTAGTGTTAGAACAATAAACTCTCCCTCAGAGCAACAACAGGAACCTGTCCCTAATGCAGTAGTAGAGGGTTTTAGAATGATTGATAATCTCTCCCTCAGAGCACTAACAGGAACATTTTCCCTAATGCAGTAGTAGATGGTTTTAGAATGATAATCTCTCCATTTGAGCACCAACATGAACGTTTCCATAATGCAGTAGTAGATGATTTTAGAATGATAATCTCTCCATTTGATCACCAACAGGAACGTTTCCTTAATGCAGTAGTAATGGTTTCAGAATGAGAATCTCTCCCTCAGAGCACCAACAGGAACGTTTCCCTAATGCAGTAGTAGATGTTTTTAGAATGATAATCTCTCCATTGGAGCACCAACAGGAACGTTTCAATAATTCAGTAGTAGATGGTTTCAGAATGAGAATCTCTCCCTCAGAGCACTAGCAGGAAACTCTCCCTAATGCAGTAGTGGATGGTTTTAGAACGATAAACTCTCCCTCAGAGCACCAACAGGAACCTCTTCCTAATGCAGTAGTAGTTGGTTTTAGAACAATAAACTCTCCCTCAGAGCACCAACAGGAACCTCTCCCTAATGCAGTAGTAGATGGTTTTAGAACGATAATCTCTCCCTCAGAGTACCAACAGGAACCTGGCCCTAATGCAGTAGTAGTTGGTTTTAGAACTATAAACTCTCCCTCAGAGCACCAACAGGAACCTCTCCCTAATGCAGTAGTGGATAGTTTTAAAACGATAAACTCTCCCTCAAAGCACCAACAGGAACCTGGCCCTAATGTAGTAATAGTTGCTTTTAGAACGATAAACTCTCCCTCAGAGCACCAAGAGAAACCTCTCCCTAATGGAGTAGTAGTTGGTTTTAGAACGATAAACTCTCCCTCAGAGCACCAACAGGAACCTGTTTCTAATACAGTAGTAGATGGTTTTAGAACAATAATCTCTCCCTCAGAGCACCAACAGGAAACTGGCCCTAATGCAGTAGTAGTTGGTTTTAGAACGTTAACTGTCCCTCAGAGCACCAACAGGAACCTCTCCCTAATGCAGTAGTGGATGGTTTTAGAACGATAAACTCTCCCTCAGAGCAACAACAGGAACCTCTTCCTAATGCAGTAGTAAATGGTTTTAGAAGGATAAACTCTCCCTCAGAACACCAACAGGAACCTGTTTCTAATACAGTAGTAGATGTTTTTAGAACGATAATCTCTACCTCAGAGCACCAACAAGAACCTGTCCCTACTTCAGGAGTAGTTGATTTTAGAAAGATAAACTCTCCCTCAGAGCACCAACAGGAACCTGTTTCTAATACAGTAGTAGATGGTTTTAGAACGATAATCTCTCCCTCAGAGCACCAACAGGAACCTGGCCCTAATGCAGTAGTAGTTGGTTTTAGAACATTAACTCTCCCTCAGAGCACCAACAGGAACCTCTCCCTAATGCAGTAGTGGATGGTTTTAGAAGGATAAACTCCCCCTCAGAGCACCAACAGGAACCTGTTTCTAATACAGTAGTAGATGGTTTTAGAATGATAATCTCTACCTCAGAGCACCAACAAGAACCTGTCCCTAGTTCAGGAGTAGTTGGTTTTAGAAAGATAAACTCTCCCTCAGAGCACCAACAGGAACCTGTTTCTAATACAGTAGTAGATGGTTTTAGAACGATAATCTCTACCTCAGAGCACCAACAGGAACCTGTCCCTAATGCAGTAGTAGATGGTTTTAGAATGAAAATCTCTCCCTCAGAGCACCAACAGGAAACTGGCCCTAATGCAGTAGAGGTTGGTTTTAGAACGATAACCTCTCCCTCAGAGCGCCAACAGGAATCTCTCCCCAATGCAGTAGTGGATAGTTTTAGAATGATAAACTCTCCCTCAGAGCACCAACACGAACCTTGCCCTAATGCAGTAGTATTTGGTTTTAGATTGATAAACTCTCCCTCAGAGCACCAACAGGAACCTCTCCCTAATGCAGTAGTAGTGGTTTTAGAATGATAAACTCTCCCTCAGAGCACCAACAGGAACCTCTCCCTAATGCAGTAGTAGTTGGTTTTAGAACGATAAACTCTCCCTCAGAGCACCAACAGGAACCTGTCCCTAATGCAGTAGTGGATGGTTTTAGAACGATAAACTCTCCCTCAGAGCACCAACAGAAACCTCTCCCTAATGCAATAGTAGATGGTTTTAGAACGATAATCTCTCCCTCAGAGCACCAACAGAAACCTCTCCCTAATGCAGTAGTAGATGGTTTTAGAACGATAATCTCTCCCTCAGAGCACCAATAGGAACCTGTCCCTAATGCAGTAGTATATGGTTTTAGAATGATTGATAATCTCTCCCTCAGAGCACCAAGAGGAACATTTCCCTAATGCAGTAGAAGATGGTTTTAGAATGATAATCTCTCCATTGGAGCACCAACAGGAATGTTTCCCTAATGCAGTAATAGATGGTTTTAGAATGATAATCTCTCCATTGGAGCACCAACAGGTATGTTTCCCTAATGTAGTAGTAGATGGTTTCAGAATGAGAATCTCTCCCTCAGAGCACCAACAGGAATGCTTCCCTAATGCAGTAGTAGATGGTTTTTGAATGAGAATCTCTCCCTCAGAGCACCAACAGGAACGGTTCCCTAATGCAGTATTAGATGGTTTTAGAATGAGAATCTCTCCCTCAGAGCACCAACAGGAACGTTTCCCTCATGCACTATAAGATGGTTCTGAACGCTAATGTCTCCCTCACAGCACAGACAGGAACATCTCCCTAATGAACTATAAGTTGGTTCTGAACGCTAATGTCTCCCTCACAGGACCGCAATGAAGGTCTCCCTAATGAAGTCTGAGATGGTTGTGAACGCTAATATTTCCCTCACAGCAGCGGCATGAAGCTCTCCCTACTCTAGTCTGAGATGATCTGACACGCGGCGCTACCTGACTCCAGCCCCATATAGAGGCTGGGTCACATGATGCACTGGCCAATCACAGCCATGCCATTAGTATGCATGGTTGTGACGGCTTCTAAGGGCAAACTAGTGAAAAGCTTGTTGATTGGCTGCCCAACAGCTATAGAAAAGGTGCCAAAAATACCCGAATACCGAACCCGATCCTGGACTTTTTTTTTAATGTCCGGGATCGGGTTCAGGGCACGGACACCCCAAAGTCCGGTACGGACCCGAATTTTACATTCCGGGTTCGCTCATCTCTACTCTTGAGCAAATTCCCTTATAATGCATGCTAATACTCTGCTAATCTAACTTGCGGCAGCTTGGTATTGCATGCTATTGCTTAGCCTGGGATCTACTAAGACCACCAAATCCATTTCCATCCTCAGTTCCCCCAGAGATTTGCCCCCTAGCGAGTACATTTATGTTTTTAGCCCACAAATGCAATCATTTACATTTTGCAATATTTAACCTCATTTGTCATGTAGTTGCCCACCCATTTATTTTATTGAGGTCTTCTTGTAAAGTTGCTACATTCTATTTTGCAGTTATAGCTCTGTTTAGCTGTGTACTATTTACAGCAACCTCTATATCATTTATGAGTAAATTAAACAGAGTTGGTCCCAGGAATGAGACTTGGTGTGCCCCATTTTTAGAAAATTTGCTTTTATCACCGCCATCTGGATGTGCCCCTGTAACACGTTTTTTTTTATCCAGGTACATGCACTATCCTTTATGTAAACAGATCTCAATTTGTAAATTAAGTGTTTATGGGGTACCATATCAAATGCTTTGGGAAAATCCAAATACACCACATACACAGGTCTTCCACTATCCAGATTACAGCACACCTCATCATGCAATGTTAACAGGACTGCAAGCCAGGCCTTCTTATCCAACATCAGTGCCTGACCTCACAAATGCACTTCTGGAAGAATGGTCAAACATTCCCATAGACAGACTCCTAAACCTTGTGGACAGCCTTCCCAGAAGAGTTGAAGCTGGTATAGCTGCAAAGGGTGGATCAACTCAATATTGAACCGTATGAACTAATGCCTCATTCACACGCTGTGACGGTCGTATGACCGGACGTCCAAAATCGTATGTTGGCTGTTGTGTCTCGCATACTGATGTGCACTAAGCGATCGTACGACCAAGCCTAACGTGGTGACTTGCTATGAGTGTATAAAGAGGAAGTTCAGGTGAATGTAATTTATGAATTAGGAATGTAGGTTCACACAAACGGATAATTCCGGGCATCCTGACTTCTGAGCATGCGTGTTTTGCACGTACAACTTTCTTGGCCCAACTTCTCTGTACACACGATACAACAGTCATATGACCACTTGTTGTACAACAAAAGTTTTCTAGTCTGCTCATCCAACCTCTGTTGTATGGCCGTCGCATGTCAGCTGTTGTAATCGTGCATACTAACGGTCGGATGATCGTACAACAAGCTGTTATACGACCGTTGTTGTACAACCATTGTACCCCGTGTACGGACCTTAATACTTTAAAGTTCATGTGTGTGTAAAGGCAGGTGTCCAAATACTTTTGATAACATAATGTATATACCCTTTTACCCCTTTTTTTATAAGTGATCACATTCTCTCTGCCTCTCTCTGTTGTCAGCTGCATGAGAGCTGGTGGGAGGAGTGGTAACAATATACTGAGCTACCCTGTGAAAGGCTGTGCAGGAGAGGAGGTTGTCAGGACAAGTCTGATCATAGGACTAGAGCAGCCAGCACTGCTAGAGAACCAAACACGCTGGGCTTTCCTTCTTAGTGTGGTCAGTTTTTAATAGGAAATCAGAGGGACTGGAAAGAACGCCAGGGATTTCACACAAAGGAAGCAAAACAAAGAGAACATGCACATTTTTCTTACAAGTACATGGTACAGCAACCACAAATCAGGAACAGGAAATGTTGGGTTAGCCCAGTACAGAGCCTTGTGGTACACCACTAGTGACTGGTCTCTGTTCTGAGTGAACCACATTTACAACCACACTCTGGGATCTATCCTTTAGCCAACTGCATATCCACTGAACCACCCAAGGGTTAAGTCCCAGCTTGTACAACTTTTGAATTAGATCATTATGTGGAACTGTATCAAATGCCTTGCTGAAATGAAGACATGCTATGTCCACAGCACCACCCTGGTCCAAAACATTGCTAATATACTCAAAAAATTCAATGAGATTAGTCTGCCATGGTCTGCCCACAGTAAAGCCATGCTGCTTTGGGTCCAGCAAGCTGTGTATTTTTAGGTGATCAATGATCCTCCTTTTCAGGAGTGATTCCATTACCTTGACTACAATTGATGTTAAACTCACTGGCCTGTAATTGACAGCTTCTATCTTGCTAGCCTTCTTGTGGATAAGTACAATATTAGCTATCCGCCAATCATGGGGAACTTCTCTTAGAAGTTAGAAGAGATTGATCAAAAAGATCTGTTAATGGTCCAACAACTATATCTCAAAGTTCTCTTAGAACTTTGGAATAAATGCCATCAGGGTCCATTGCTTTATTATTCTTTACCACAGTCAGTTCCTCTGCTACCTCTGTCTCCAGAAATCCTAAAAATGAGCCATGATTATATACCACCAAAAGAAAGCTCTATGTGTGTGAAAAAAATGATATCAATGATGAGTGATCAGGGATTTTTTTTCCTCCCATGGTTCCCTCCCTCTCTATTTCCCCCCCCCCCTTTCCTACCCCTCTCCTCTTTTCTTCCCCTCCTCTCCTTCATTTATTTTTCTTTTAATCCCCCCCCCCCCTTATTTCCACCCCATTTTCTTTTTGTTTTTGTTTTTCTTCTCTCCCCCTTATCTTTCTCTCAATTTTTCTTTCCTTTTAGTTATTTGTTTCTGTGCGTCTTCTTTGTTTAATACTATCACTATCTTTGCCTTGCTTTACAGTCTACTATTTGGGGTGTTGTTGGGTCTCTCTCAGTGCCTCCCATGTCTGCCCCAGGGGAGGCATAGGCATCCTTTCTTGTCATCTTTGCTTACCCAGTATTTGTGGATAAGGAATCACATGACCACCTCCATTTTACAGCATGAATGATTTATATAAAATGTATGTATGTTATCACCATTTTCTTTTTATGATGTGTAAATCTCTTTCTATGTTCCACCATAGATAACTGTTGGCTCATAGCCCTTCTGAGGAAGCAACATATTTCAAAAAACATGTAGAGGGGCAGCCACATTCCCATTCAGACCTATTACCATCTGGAATATGCATAGTTGGCCTTGGGTGTCACTTGCTAGCATGGGAAAATGAGTGTGGCTTAAAATTGTAAAATTGTCCATGTAGAAAAAAAAAGTCAGAACAGGGATCTGCCTGGTTTACACAGGTAGATCCCCATTCTGCCTCTGTGTACCGCCATCGAGTCTGCCGGACTCTCACATGCATGGACGAACATACAGGTACATCGGTTAAGGCAGGAGAGTCGACCTGCAACTGCATAAGTGCGATGGCTGGTTGGCAAGTGGTCAATAAGCAAATAATAAACCAATAAAGGCAGCACTAGGGTCATTGATTCCAATTCACAACCATAGCACTACCTGCCTAGAGTTTGCATATTCTCCCTGTGCTTGTGCGGTTTTCTCTGGGTACTCCAAGCTCGCCCACACTCCAAAGATTTACTATTAGGTTAATTGGCTCCTGTCTAAATTGGCCATTGGCCCTAGTATGTATGTATATGTATGTATGACCTTAGATTGTGCGCTCATTGAGGGCAGGGACTGATGTGAATGTAAAATATATACAGTATATATATGTAAAGTGCTGTGTAAATTCACAGCACTATATAGGTACCTGTAATAAATAAATATAAATATATACTTAATGCAAACTACAAGATTTTACAAAATGACTCCATGAATAGAAAATAACTCCATGAGTTACCCCTTTCACTTACAGGCATATTTGCAAGTATGTCATAAAATAAAACTAAAAAAACAAAAATAAATCTTAATTGTGAGCCTCCTCAGCAAACAATACAAACAGAAAAAAAATGAAGTAGTGTCTTACTTTGCCTCTTTTCCAGAAGTTGGGATTACTCATATTGTTAAGAATTTTAGGCACAAAGTCTGGTCCTATAATGTACATTTCATGAGTGGAATAATATGTTTTGTTAACAGAAATCCAGTTTTCTAAAATAAGATCGGTTGGAACTTCTCTTCTTTCATTGAAATAGATCTTGGCACCGGTTGGTTCCATGTAATGAACATTTCTCACATATTTGTGCAGCTTTTCATGGAAGACAAAAATACACAGATTACCATATTACCATAATACCAATTTAATGGATAAGTTCACCTTTAGTCACATATTTATAGTGTAACATGTAACATGTTACAGATGCCCCAGCCCGGGGGGGGGG
>BLSH010547782.1:123383-134575 GCA_018402905.1 Glandirana rugosa
CTCCGGCGGTTGCTTCGACACGGTGGCACCAATACTACTTTCCACACACCTGGAATCCGTCGCGAATAGGAGATCACACTTTATATCACTTTACAAACTACACTCACGTCGACGACGACATCGGGTCAATGAGACCCCTCTTTGCACTATACACACTTGTCTAAGTAAAACAAGTCCGTCGCGAACGTTAGACACAACAAGGGGAATAAAAGGATTTATATGTCAGGACGAGTGGTAATAACCGTGGGTACTTCAAATACATGTATAACACCTTATAGATGACTTCCTTTACATAGTTTAATTGGTTATATAATGATGTCAAGCTATCTGTAGTAATATATTGGTTAATTTGATACATTTCCTTCAGTAGATATTCCACAATATGTACATAAACTTCATGGGTGCCAATAATGGTGAGCAGGACTGTATATTTAGGAAAATAAGGGGAACAACACAGATTGCAAGCGCTGCCTGAACAAAATGAATCTGTTCACACATATCACGTTTCTCCCCAGAGTAACTGGGCTACAGCAGCAGCTGCACTCACATCAAACATTTCACTATATTTCACACTAGAGGATAAGCGCTGCCTAAGGTCCACACACCTTTCATCATAACCACGGTGGCACAGCTTCGTTGGCGGCCTCTTCCTCCTCCTCCTCTGCCTTCGCCATGTGCTTCCACTGAGCCCCCGGTGTCATTTGGGAATGCCCTCAGCAGCGCATCTACCATTATGTGCTTGTAGCCGCGCATCTTCCTCTCATGCTCCAGTGAGGGAATTAAGGACGGCACGTTGTCCTTGTAATGGGGATCCAGCAGGGTGGCCACCCAGTAATCAGAACAAGTTACAATGCGGGCAACTCGGCTGTCGTTGCACAGGCACTGCAGCATGTAGTCGGCCATGTGTGCCAGGCTTCCCGGAGGCAAAGACAAGCTGCCCTCTGTGGGAGGTGTATCACCTGTGTCATCTGTATCCATCCAGCCACGCTCCAGTGATGCCCACGAGCTGCGTTGGGTGCCACACTGCTGCGGTTCCTCCTTCTCCTGCTCAGAATCTTCCTCGTCCTCCTCATCCTCCAGAACTGTGCCCTGGCTTGAATATTTTTTACCTGGCCTATGCTGGTGCAGGAACCAACCCTCCGAGCCACTTGTGAATGACTGGCCTGATAGATGTGGAAATGACCCCTCTTCCTTCTCCTCCTCACCTCATCCTCCTGTGCCACATCCTCTTCCATCATCCTCAGAAGTGTTTTTTCAAGGAGGCATAGAAGTGGGATAGAAACGCTGAGAACAGCGTCATCAGCACCGGCCATGTTGGTGGAATACTTGAAACACTGCATTATGGTACACAGGTCTCGCATGGAGTCCCACTCGTTGGTGGTGAAGTGGTGCTGTTCCGCAGAGTGATTGACCCATGCGTGCTGCAGCTGAAACTCCACTATTGCCTGCTGCTGCTCGCACAGTCTTTCCAGCATGTGCACGGTGGAGTTCCACCTTGTGGGCACGACTCATATGAGGCGGTGAGCGGGAAGGCTGAAGTTCCGCTGCAGCGCAGACAGGCTAGCAGCAGCAGGGTGAGAACGCTGAAAGTGCGCACTTTTTGCAGCAGCTCTGACATATCCGGGTAGTTTTTTAGAAATTTCTGTACCACCAAATTCAGCACATGCGCCAGGCAAGTTATGTGCGTCAAACCGGCTAGGCCCAGAGCCGATACAAGATTTTGCCCATTGTCGCACACGACCAGGCCGCGCTTGAGGCTCAGTGGCAACAACCAATCATCGGTCTGTTGTTCAATGCCCGTCCACAGCTCCTGAGCACTGTGGGGTTTATCCCACAAACATATCAGTTTTAAAACAGCCTGCTGTCGTTTCCCCTGGATGGGCCGAAGTTGGTGGTGAAGGTGTTACGCTGAGTGGATGAGGAGGTGGTAGAAGAGGAGGAAGCGCAGTAGGAGGAGGAGGCAACAGGAGGCAAAGACAAATGCCCTGCAATCCTCGGTGGCGGAAGGACAAATGGCTAGCTGCCTCAGACCCACCCGCCACTACATTTGCCCAGTGTGCAGTTAGTGAGATATAGCGTCCCTGCCCGTGCTTATTGGTCCATGTATCAGTGGTTATGTGGACCTTGCCACAGATGGTGTTGCGCAATGCACACTTGTTCTTGTCCCCGACTTGTTTGTGCAGGGAAGGGATGGCTCGCCTGGAAAAGTAGTGGCGGCTGGGAACCACATACTGTGGGACAGCCACCACCATCAGGTTTTTAAAACTGCCCGTGTCCACCAGACAGAATGACAGCATATCAAAGGCCAGGAATTTGGAAATGCTGGCATTCAGGGCCAGGGATCATGGGTGGGTAGGGGGGTATTTCCTCTTTCTCTCCAGTGTTCGGGAGATGGAGAGCTGTAAGCTTCCATGGGACCGTGTGGAAATGCTTGGGGATGGTGGCGGATATGGTGGCATTGCTGTCACATGCTCTGTTTGCTGGGTGGCAGGTGACACTGTCACTGTACAGGTGGAGAAGGAGGCCGAGACCTTTCTTGGATTTTGAGGTAATTATTCCAATGCAGCTTGTGTCTTGAATTTAGATGCCTGATCATGCAGGTTGTGGTCAGGTTTAGAACATTTCTGCCTCGGCTCAGGCTATCATTGCACAGCTTGCAAACCACTCATGTCTTGTCATCAGCACATTGTCTGAAGAACTGCCACACGGGGGAATGCCTTTGAGCTGCCTTTGGTGTGCTAGGTCCCTGGGTGAAGTTGGTAGTAGCAGGCGTACTGTCTAGGGGACGCTCGCTCCGCTTTTGCAACCTGCTTCCTCTTTTGCTGTGCTAGTGCCTCTGTGCGACCACCACCTCTTCCTCCAAACTGCACACGTGACTCGTATGACCCTCATTCCATGTGGGGTCTAGGACCTCATCATCTTCCTCCACATCATCTTCCACCCACCCTTCACCACTGCCCTCCTTGTCAGTCTGCACACTGAGGAAAGCTGCAGCAGTTGGCACCTGTGTTTCATCACCATCAGAGATGTGCTGCGCTGGTGTTTCCATGTCCTTATCCTGCAACAGAAGTGGTTGGGCATCGGTGCACTCAATGTCTTCCACGTCTGGGGCAGGGCTATGTGGATGGCCCACGGAAAGCACACCAGGAGAGTCATCAAAAAGCATAAGAGTCTGTTGCATGACTTGGGGCTTAGACTGCTTGGCTAATTTACAAGGGGCTGAGGTGAAAGACAGATGGCCATGGGGTTCAGGTGCCAACTCTGAGCTTTCATCAAGGGGCCGGGAGGGAGACAATGTGAAGGAACTGGAGGCATTGTCAGCCACCCAATCTACTATCGCCTGTACTTGTTTTGGCCTCACCATTCATTGAGCGGCATTCGGGCCTACCATATAACGTTGAAGGTTCTGTCAGCTACTCGCACCAGAGGAAGGTGTTTCACTTGTGCGTGTAGGTGGCACAGATCGACCATGTCCTCTCCTTCCAACAGGGGCTTCACCAACACCACCAACACCAGCAGCACCAGCAGCACCACGATCACGTCCCTTATTTGACTCTCTCCTCATTCTGCCCGCAAATGTACTATGTAGCACTATTTAAGTATTTTATAATACAAAAAAAAATAAATAATAAATTCTTCTTCTTCTACAGGAGCACCAGCAACCTCTCCCTACAGAACTAGGAGATGATTTTAGAACAATAATCTGTCCCTTACAGCAACAGCAGGAATCTCTCCCTTTAGAACTAGGAGATGATTTTAGAACAATAATTTGTCCCTTACAGCACCAGCAGGAACCTCTCCCTTTAGAACTAGGAGATGATTATAGAACAATAATCTGTCCCTTACAGCAACAGCAGGAACCTGACCCTATAGGAGTAGGCGATGATTATAGAACAATTATCTGTCCCTTACAGCAACATCAGGAACCTGACCCTATAGGAGCAGGCAATGATTTTAGAACAATAATCTGTCCCTTACAGCAACAGCAGGAACCTCTCCCTTTAGAACTAGGAGATGAGTTTAGAACAATAATCTGTCCCTTACAGCAACAGCAGGAACCTCTCCCTTTAGAACTAGAAGATGATTATAGAACAATAATCTGTCCCTTACAGCAACAGTAGGAACCTGACCCTATAGGAGTAGGCTATGATTTTAGAACAATAATCTGCCCCTTACAGCAACAGCAGGAGCCTGACCCTATAGGAGTAGGCAATGATTTTAGAATAGTAATCTGTCCCTTACAGCAACCGCAGGAACCTGACCCTATAGGAGTAGGCGATGATTTTAGAACAATAATCTGTCCCTTACAGCAACAGCAGGAACCTGACCCTATAGAACCAGGAGATGATTTTAGAACAATAATCTGTCCCTCTAAGCAGTAGATTCTACCTAGTCCAGTCAGATCGTTCTGTAATGCAGGATGAGATGTTATTAGATCTGCAATCTGTCCCTAAAAAGCAGTAGTAGTAGTAATCTCTACCTAGTCCACAATCAGATCATTCTGTAATGCAGGATGAGATGTTATTAGATCTGCCATCTGTCCCTCACAGCGCCGGGAGCATCCTCTCCCTACACTAGCCAGAGAGCATGTGACATGCAGCACTAAGTGACTCCAGCTTATAAAGAAGCTGGATCACATGATGCACTGGCCAATCACAGCCATGCCATTAGTAGGCATGGCTGTGATGGCTTCTAAGGGCAAGCCAGTGAAACGTTTGTTGATTGGCTGCCCTGCAGCTAATCAACAAGCGGGATCAAATACCCGAACGCAAAACCCGAACCCAAACTTTTTTCCAAATGTCCAGGTTCGGGTCCGGGTCACGGACACCCCAAAGTTTGGTACGGACCCAAACTTTACAGTTCGGGTTCGCTCAACTTTAAACACCGGTCCTCAGAGTGTGGAGTGAAGCCACTAAAGTAACCAATCAAATCACCATATTGAAGAGATATTTTCTAGCACAGAAGCACTTTGAAAGGACTTTATTTTTATCTATATTAGTTGTTACAATTTTTGCACATCATAAGTATATGGATTTATATTTATGGTTGAAACACAAAGCACTTTTTTGGGGGTATGTAACTAATGAAGTGGTGGCATTTGTTAGTGTGTATGCACACAGTAGCACATTGTCATTGATTGCAGCAGGTGACCACATAAATCAGTCACAAGTAGGGATGGGCCAGCGGTTCGAGTCGAACATAAGTTCGACTCGAACATCAGGCATTCACCCGTTCATCGAACTTAGAACATTATGGGGCATTTTCAGCGACTTCGCAGCCCCATAATACATTGCTGCATAGGGCTCGCACAGCTCCTCCTCCATGGGAGGGCTGCCGCCATCTGCCCTGGCTTTGCTTTCACAGTTTATTTATAGTGCAGGGTGGTGCCACTGGGTGACGTACGGGGACCCCGCCCCATTCTGACATCATGTGACGTCAGAGGACGGGTCACTCATTACGTCACTGGGTGGCCCCACCCTTCCCTATAAATAAAACGTCAACACATAGAGAGTTCAGTCCTTGGGAGCCCTCCCATGGAGGAGGAGCTGTTTGTTTTTGTTTTTTTTGGGGTCCATCGCTCGCTGTGATTGACAATGGATTTCAACGGGGACACTTATTTTTATATTTTAATAAAGGTCTTGTCTCTAATTGTCTCCTGTGGTTTTTTCTTTATTGACACTTTTGTTGAAGTACCTGGGGTACGATGTACCCAATACTAATTCACATGGGGGGGTCGGGATCTGGGGGGGTCTGGATCTGGGGGCCCCCTTATTAAAGTGGGGTTCCAGATTCCGATAAGCCCCCACGCGCACACCCCCACAGCCCAGGATTGTGGGGAAGAGGCTCTTGTTCCCATCAACATGGGGACAATTTGCTTTGGGGTGGGGGGAAGCGCAGAGCCCCCTTGCCCCAAAGCACCCACACTCCCCATGTTGAGGGCATGAAGCCTGGTATGGTTCAGGAGGGGGGGTTCTTGCTCATCCCCCGCTATCCTGGCTGGCCAGGTTGCATGCTCAGACAAGTGTCTGGTTTGGATTTTAAGGGGACCCCACGTCATATTTTTTTTTAAAATGTTGCCATGGAGTTTCAATTAAAATCCAAACCATACCCGTAGGCAATACATTACAGCCGCGATAATAAATGACAATTTATTGGCAGACTAAGGGGACCCACCAAGCACATTATTTAAAGCAATATTTCATTTTTATTGTTTCACTTTAAGCATTCTTAAAATCACAGCTCCTGAAAAAACAATCAATTTAAAAACTTCTTTCTGCATTGATACATGTTCCCTAGGGCAGGACCCAGGTCCCCAAACACTTTTTAGGGCAATAACTTGCATATAAGCCTTTAAAATTAGCCCTTTGATTTTTCATGTTTGGGTCCCATAGACTTTAACAGTGTTCGAATGTTCGCACAATTTTTTTGCCTGTTTGTGTGTTCTGGTGCGAACTGAACCGGAGTGTGTTTGGCCCATCCCTAGTCATAAGGTACACAACACAAGAGGGGGCAAGCACTGTGCATTGTTGTTTTTATTGTTGATTTAGTTCTATTAGAAAGAACTGACCTACACAGCAGCAGCCCAATTGTATCATCCAACAATAAGGGTACAATGAAATTCCAAGGCACAAGTATTCTTTCCATTTTACTTACAGGTAACCCCTCTGTGCTAAGCAGTTGCTACCTTTTGTGCAGAAGACTTTGCTTTACTTCAGTTAACTGCTTCTAGATTGTGTCCTCGATCAAGTTTGCTAAGTTCTGGGTATCCCTATGCCAGTTCTACAAAAAAAATAATTAAAAAACGACACTATCTGCCTGCTCCTTGCATTGAAAACTTAGATGACTATATGCACCTGGCTGTGAAAATACCTTATTCCTGTCTGTCTTGCAGTATATGGGATCAGAACCTGGTTTTAACATTGGGACATATCATAGGGTCTGAGCTACAGCTGTAAAAAAATTAACTTTAAAACTGAGAGGTTATAATTAGAGTTGAGCGAACCCGGACTGTAAAGTTCAGGTCCGTACCGAACTTTGGGGTGTCCGGGACCCGGACCCGAACCCGGACTTTTCAAAAAAAAGTCCGGGTTCGGGTCCGGGGTTCTGGTAATTTTACCAAAAGTTCTGAAAATTGCTGTAAAAAAGTCCAGCAAAGTCCTAGAGGTCTGCAAAAGGAAGGGAAATGGGGGTAAGGGTGGGACAAGTGCCCTACAAAGAAATGGGGACAGGGAAATAACTAAAAGCATTTAAAAAAACAAAAACATAAAAAAAGCAAAAATGGAGGTGGATGTGGACCATCTTCAAACTGGGTCTGAAAAGTATTAATTAACGGTAGAAGCCATATAACTGTTCTAAAATCATCTTCAAACTGTGTCAAAAAAGTATAAATAAGCCTGGAGAACCCATATCACTGTTCTGCAAACATCTGGAAACTGTGTGTGTCACTTTAAATAAAACCGGGACTAACTGAACTACTGTTCTGCAAACATCTGGAAGCTGTGTGTGTCACTTTAAATAAAACCGGGACTAACTTATTAGTTATACTTATTTATACTTTTTGGACACAGTTTGAAGATTTTAGAACAGTTATATGGCTTCTACCGTTAATTAATACTTTTCAGACCCAGTTTGAAGATGGTCCACATTCACCTCCATTTTTGCTTTTTTTATGTTTTTATTTTTTTTTAAATGCTTTTAGTTATTTCCCTGTCCCCATTTCTTTGTAGGGCACTTGTCCCACCCTCACCCCCATTCCCTTCCTTTTGCAGACCTCTAGGACTTTCCAGGACTTTTTTACAGCATTTTTTGTGCCTAAAAGTTAGGGTCCCCATTGATTTCGATGGGGTTTGGGGTCCGGGACAAAGTTCGGGTTCTGTCCGGACCCGAACCCGGACTTTGTCCTGAAGTTCGGCCAAACCAGCAGAACCCGGACTTCTAGAAGTTCACTCAACTTTAGTTATAATAAGATTAGGGAAATTCTGAGATGTGAAACAAGATGAACATATAAGATGAGAACATATGCCCCATTTAGATTTGGATTGAATATTGAAAGGGATGTTAATTGTTTGATATGTAAGTAAAGAAAATTCTTAAAATGAGGTTAAGTTAGGGATTATATTCATTTAATACCTATGAGATCATTTCTATTTAGTTACATAGTTACATAGTTAGTCAGGTTGAAAAAAAGACACAAGTCCATCCAGTTCAACCAAAAAAAAACATATATATATATATATATATATATATATATATATACATACACATACATACACTTATACATATATATATATATATATATATATATATATATACATAAATATACACCTACAACCCAAATAATCCCATATACAATCCTTCACCCACAGTTTAATACCTGGGATAAAATAAGCATTTTTTTCTAATATACAGTGCCTTGAAAAAGTATTCATACCCCCCTTGAAATTTTCCACATTTTGTCATGTTACAACCAAACACGTAAATGTATTTTATTGGGATTTTATGTGATAGACCAACACAAAGTGACTCAAATTTTGTGACGTGGAAGGAAAATGATAAATGGTTTTAAATTTTTTTTTTACTAACATATATGTGAAAAGTGTGGTGTGAATTTGTATTCAGCCCCTCTGAGTCAATGCTTTGTAGAACCACCTTTCACTGCAATAACAGCTGCAAGTCTTTTTGGGGAAGTCTCTACCAGCTTTGCACATCTAGAGAGGACATTTTTGCCCATTCATCCTTGCAAAATACCTCAAGCTCTGTCAGATTGGATGGAGAGCGTCTGTGAACAGCAATTTTCAAGTCTTGCCACAGATTCTCAAATGGATTTAGGTCTGGACTTTGACTGGGCCATTCTAACACTTGGATATGCTTTGATCTAAACCATTCCATTGTAGCCCTGGCTGTATGTTTAGGGTTATTTCCCTGCTGGCAGGTGAACCTCCACCCCAGTCTCAAGTCTTTTTGCAGACTCTAACAGGTTTTCTTCTAAGATTGCCCTATATTTGGCTCCATCCAGCTTCCCATCAACTCTGACCAGCTTCCCTGTCCCTGCTGATGAAAAGCATCCCCACAACAGGATTCTGCCACCACCATGTTTCACGGTGGGAATGGTGTGTTCAGAGTGATGTGCAGTGTTAGTTTTCTACCACACATAGCGTTTTGCTTTTAGGCCAAAACTTTCAATTTTGGTCTCATCTGACTAGAGCACCTTCTTCCACATGTTTGCTTTGTCCCCCACGTGGCTTCTTGCAAACTGCAAACAGGACTTCTTATGGTTTTCTTTCAGCAATGGCTTTCTTCTTGCCACTCTTCCATAAAGGCCAGATTTGTGGAGTGCAGGACTAATAGTTGTCCTGTGGACAGATTCTTCCACCTGAGCTGTGGATCTCTGCAGCTCCTCCAGAGTTACTATGGGCCTCTTGGCTGCTTCTCTGATTAATGCTCTCCTTGCTCGGACTGTCAGTTTAGGTGGACGGCCATGTCTTGGTAGGTTTGCAGTGGTGCCATGCTCTTTCCATTTTCAAATGATGGATTTAACAGAGCTCCATGAGATGTTCAAAGCTTGGGATATTTGTTTATAACCTAACCCTGCTTTAAACTTCTCCACAACGTTATCCCTGACCTGTCTGGTGTGTTCCTTGGCCTTCATGATGCTGTTTGTTCACTAAGGTTCTCTAACAAACCTTTGAGGGCTTCACAGAGCAGCTGTATTTATACTGAGATTAAATTACAAACAGATGGACTCTATTTACTAATTAGGTGACTTCTGAAGGCAATTGGTTCCACTAGATTTTAGTTAGGGGTATCAGAGTAAAGGGGGCTAAATACCAATGCACATTACACTTTTCACATATTTATTTGGAAAACATTTTGAAAACCATTATCATTCTCCTTCCACCTCACAATTATGGGCCACTTTGTGTTGGTCTATCACATAAAATCCCAATAAAATACATTTACTCTTTTGGTTGTAACGTGACAAAATGTGGAACATTTCAAGGGGTATGAATACTTTTTCAAGGCACTTTATACAGCCTGATAGCTGGCAGGAGATTATACAAGTAAGGGTTAACAATGTTTTTTATAGATGGACAAATGCTGCTCATTTTGAAATGCGTTCAGCTTGTATTTAAGAACACATAGGGCCCATTCAGATCTACGGTATTGGTGTGAGTAAAAGGGGTTAGTAGTATTAAACACGTGACCTCCGGAAGATTTACCCCCCTTCCTGACCAGGCTACTTTTTGCGATACGGCACTGCGTTATTTTAACTGACAATTGCGCGGTTGTACGACGCTGTATCCAAATAAAATTTATGTCCTTTTTTCCCCACAAATAAAGCTTTCTTTTGGTGGTATTTGATCACCTCTGCGGTTTTTATTTCTTGTGCTATAAACATAGAACGACTGACAATTTTGAAAACAAAAAAATATATTTTTACTTTCTGCTATAAAACACATCCAATAAAAAAATGTAAAAAAAAATAATTTCTTCATTAGTTTAGGCCAATATGTATTCTAATATATATTATTATTATTATTATTTTTAACAGAAAAGTTTTTATTTACCTCCAGAAGAGAAATAAACAATGCATACAGAATATATTAAAATAGAAATAAAAATTGAACATTAAGGCCTCATACACACGGGCATTTTTTGACGCCACGTTAAGGGGCGTTTTTTGCAGCTCTCCATGTTATTCAATGGTCCTCTAAAAGCGTTTTTGAGCAGTAGAGGGCATCGGCGTTAGTGAGCTGTTTCTAGAACGCAGGACCAGTGCGTTCTGAGGCTGTAGCGTTTTGCCGTTTTTTTACGCTAATCGGCAAAACGCTCACTAACGCCCGCTGCCGCCGTGCCGGTGTTAACCAGCGTTTTTTGACGCCAACATTTTTAGGTTGAAAAATAGCAGATTTTTTTTTTAAAACCGCTTATTGCCGCCGACGCTCACTACCGCCGATGCAAAAAACACCGATTTTTTTCAAAACGTCGGACCTGACGTTTTGCTTATTTTTTTTTCAGATGCCCGTGTGTATGAGGCCTTAGGCACATAGTTCAGTTCAATACAGAATTTAAGATATGACTTGAGTCAAATGTATCACAGTGGTTAGTGTAACACATCTAGAGAAGTATTGGAATATTCAACTGCTCAAGTTCTTAATTGCTATAGGCTAGCAGTATATTTACCCCTGATG
>BLSH010547782.1:191276-204973 GCA_018402905.1 Glandirana rugosa
AAGGCTTAGCTTTAAGCCTGCTTAAAAATTATTAAGCCTTAAGCCTACGTAGGCTTAAAGGCTTAATGTTATCATTGCTAAAACTTGCTTAGGCTTTTTTGAGCTAAGCTTTTTAAAGCGGGCTTTAAGCTAAACTCAGCTTAAGCTTTGCTTAAGCTTTATCAGCTCAGCTTTTTCAGCTTATTCTATTATATTCATTTCTTTTGTTTTTCTTTGTTTTGGATTTTTTTCAATCTCATTCAAATTTATATTATTCGAAATTTGAATTTCAGAACATGGTTAATTGTTTATATTATATTTTAATATAATTATATTATTCTTAATTCTATCTTTTACTATTCATTTTTTTATTATATTACTTTATATTTTATATTCTCTTTTAGAAAATCTTTTTTTATAATTAGTTTTGATTTTTATTTCTATTTGTTTTCGAGTTTTATTCGACTTTTTCGACTCGACTATTTCGAATTCGTTTCGAATTCGACTCAAATCGAATTTCGGGCGAAATTTTTCGAATCGAGTTTTTTCGGATTCGTTCAAAATCGTTACTATTGTAATTCGGAAATTCGGATGCATCCGAATTCCGAATTATTAAAAATTCGTCCGAATTTCGATTCGGAACTAAACGAATTGCACATGTCTACTTCTATGAGACTTTACCCTTTTGCCCCTCTTAATGCCATTGATGGTATTGGCGATTGATGGCCCTGTTCTCCCAGGGGGTCCTATCTGCTTCCAGACCCTCCCTGTTAAGATGTTGGTGGGGACACTCCATCTTCCTTATCTCTTACTTTTTTTGGGATTTTTAAGGCAATTATAACAATTTTCTTTTAAAATATTATTTTATTTAGAAAAAACATTTCACCATTGACATTAGAAAAGTTACACATAGCATAAAATCAAAGCGAGTCCAATCATAATTCTCATTAATAATGAAAGGTGTAATGGTTGTGCATTATATATAGGTGATATCACCCAGCCCAGATGGTCCCATGGCTTGTTGGGATGACCATTCTTGAGGCAGGGTTGCCTTAAGGAAGCAATGAGTCAATTTATAGATTGGCATCTAAGACCCCACGTCCTGGGGCTGGCTTCATATACCAAGGATACAATTCACCTGTTGCAGATTCTGGAAAACATGGTAATTCCAGAGGCTGCAATGTTAGTAGCTGTTGATGTGGAGTCACTCTACGGAAGCACCCCCCATCATCTTGGGGTTGCTGCCGTGGAGAGGGTTCTGCATCAGCACTCGACCCATGAGTGGAGATTCAATTCCTTCATTTTAACTATGTTGGATTTTGTTTTGCGACACAATGTTTTCATGTTTAAGGGTTCCCACTACCTCCAGGTGCAGGGCATGGCGATGGGGACTTCATGTGCCCCATCATACGCAAACCTGTACCTGGGGGAGTGGGAAAAAGAAATTCTCTCACGTGATGATCTAACCCAATATACGGAACACGTCGTGATATGGCAAAGGTACATCGACGACGTGTTCATAGTGTGGGATGGGTCAGTAGAATTACTAAAAAAAATCTAGAAGAGATGAATAGGAATGTGCTGAACCTATTCTTTACTATGACCTACCATGAAAACAGGATCAGTTTCTTGGATATTTATATCCAAAAAGATAGTGGGGGCAAGTTAAGCAGCACCCTGTATAGAAAAGAGACTGCGGGCAATACTTTATTGCATGCGAATAGTTTCCATCCGGAACCCCTGAAAAGGTCCATACCCTATAGTCAATTCTTATGACTAAAACAGAATTGTACCACCTTTAAGGACTTTAAAATAGAGGCTGACTCCCTATATGAAAGGTTATGCGATAGAGGCTATACTAAGACAACACTGAGAAAGGCATTCAATAGGGTTAAAGATCTGGACAGACATCAACTAATCTTTAAATCTACGAATAACAAGGGAAAGTCCAATACTGAAACTATAAGATTGATCACAAAATTCTCCCGAGAACATGAAGGCATACGCAAAATATTGAGTAAACATTGGTCTATATTAAGAGAAGACCCCATTTTGTGGAAATTTGTGGGAACGCATCCTCAGATCACCTATAGGAGGGCGGGCTTATTACGAGACTTATTGGTCCAAAGTGAATACAGGGGCAGCAATCGGGGTGACCCATGTGGAATTAAGGGTACTTTCCCCTGTGGGTCATGCTCCTGCTGCCCCTTTATCGGCGGAAGAGATTCTATAACTTTGCTAAATGGAGAAAGGTTTGCTCCTAGACATTTTGCTAATTGCCGTACCAAGGGGGTGGTTTATTTGGCACACTGCCAATGCGGCTCCTTTTATGTGGGCAAAACTAAACAAAACTAAACAAGAATTTCAAGCACGGGTAAGCAAGCACTTGCAGGGCATGCAAATGGGCAACCTATATCTCCCTGGGGAGACATGTAGCCACATTTCATAATTACCACATGCCCAGGATTTTATTCACTGCTTTGGACAGGATACATGTTCCGGCCAGGGCGGGTGACTGGAACAAGACTCTCTTCCAGCGCTAGATGCACTGGATCAGACGTCTTAGGGCCACCGCTCCCCCTGGCCTGAACGAGGCTGAAAGCTTTAGGCCCTTCTTGGAGGGCTATAGCTTGGGTAAAACTGATTAAATCTGATAATAGGCCTGAACTCTTTCCCTCTCCCTTCTTTTCTTTCTTCCCCCCTTTCTTTTCCCTCTTTCCTGTTCTTGGCGTATGTAGTTGACCACTGGAGTTCTTCCTGGGATGAGTCCTCTTATTTGCCCTGGCCTGGGGTTCCCCATCCCTGGACGACCCAGTCCTAGATATACCACTCCAAACCTGGAGAATTTTCAAGATGACTCAAGAAGTATTGTAATATGTAGATAATCTATGGTCTTTGGCTTTGTATTTTTGTTTTTGTTGCAAGTTGTCGATCCATTTAATAGAACTAAAAAACAATTTTCAAGCACAACTAGATTCTCGATGGTCAATTCCTGGTGTCATACTCAATTCCTGTGGTTTTGCTCTCCCTTGTGTCCAGCTCAGGAAGGGCCCTTGTGGTATGGCTTCGTGCCGCCCTGGGGCTTATCTTGACAGCACCTTGTGGAGGGGCAAATTTGTTTTTCTCCACTGGGTGGTGCTGTCCTATCCTGTGCTGTCGGTTATAGTCCATGACCTGTAGTCTACCTCCTCCCCGAACGTACGTTCGGGGATTTGGATATGACGGAACACGCGATGACGCACTTCCTGTGGTGCGTCGGCTCGTGGGCGGTTCATAAGGACGCCGGGGATGGTAGCCAGCGCCATTTCCATTTCAGTCGATGCAACTGTAGGCTGTAGAGAATTTGTGTGGAGACCCTGCTGAGGTGAGTGGACCATTTTGAGGGGGAGAGTCCCCTTCTCCCTTGGGAATATCTCACTCAGAGGCGGCAGCTTTCTCCCCTTGGTTCCGCTCAAGGGCTGCATACCGGACCTTTTTGTGCAATACCTATATGGAACAGTAAGTCAATTCGAAAAAACTTATTTGGAGCCTGTGTTTGCTCCTCTTTAGGAAACTTGATTAGAAAACTGCTTTTTTTCTATTTATCTAGAAATCTTTGAATGCACATTTTTTAAGCACCGGCTGTTGGCAACTTTTGCCGACCATTCTGACACAATGGGAAATGGACCTCTAGCGGAGTGTGTGATCCCCAGGAAATAGGACCTTTCGGGAAACTAACAGATTGTGCTGCTGTGTAAGTGTAATAAATCATGCATTGTGTACAAGCTGTTTCAAACATATATGTGAGGTATTCGTTTGTACATTGTTTATCTTTACATAGATGGCGATATCTTTTCCCTGAAGAAGGAATGTTACAGTTATTCTGAAACGCGTAGGAATCAACCCTGCCTCAAGAATGGTCATCCCAACAAGCCATGGGACCATCTGGGCTGGGTGATATCACCTATATATAATGCACAATCGTTATACCTTTCATTATTAATGAGAATTATGATTGGACTCACTTTGATTTTATGCTGTGTGTAACTTTTCTAATGTCAATGGTGAAATGTTTTTTTCTAAATAAAATAATATTTTAAAAGAAAATTGTTATAATTGCCTTAATAATCCAAAAAAAGTAAGGGGTATTTGTAATGATGAATTAAAGGGATGATGGCAATGCACACCCCAGCTTGTGGAAGTACTTTTTCTTCCTACTTCTCCATCTTCCTTATCTTGCCTAAGGCCTCAACCCCCATCATATTGGGACTTCCTTGGTTACAGCTCCATTCTGTCTGCTTCTATCTGCTCATTGCCCTGACACATGGTTATTCCACTGACTATTCCTTGCTGTCCTGTACTGCTGCGTCCTCTCTATCCACCTGTAGCCATCCATGAGTGTGAGCTGGGAGACTCTGGGGGCGACCTGGAGCCAGTTGCAGCCAAGTCCATCCTCACCACCAGAGGCTCTGGTGAACACCTGCTGGCTCTTAGACTCCATGCCCTGGGAAAACCTATGCTCTTGCTCCCTGCATATCTGTGTCAGTGCTCCTGTGGTCCTGCTTCCATCACCGCCCAGAGTTCCATTTTCGGCAGTTAGCTAAGGGTCCACAACCTTAGCGGTGCACCCCTAAACCTAGTTTAAACAATCAGAAGTTCCATGCATAATACTGGATTGCAATGCACAATATAAGCAAGTAGAAAAATTGATTAAACGACACTGGCACGTATTAAAGGGTGACAAACATCTCAACACCATCCTATCTGAAAAACCTACAATTGTATATAAAAGGGCCCCAACCTTGAGTGATTTAATTGTGAAAAAATGTAGTAGAACCACCACCCAAAAGGGGATTCACCTTTTTCACTGGAAAAGGTTTTTATCCATGTAAACACTGCTATGCCTGACAACACTCTATGAAACCACCCAAAGAAGAAAACAGAGTTTGAAGCCACCGCAACAAGAATGATTCATCCCATTAAAGATATAAGTTGTCACACTGAAGGAGCGGTATATGCCCTCGAATGTACTTGTAAATTACAATATATAGGGAGAACAAAGAGAGCATAGAAAACTAAAATTAAGGAACATGTACAAAATATAAAAAGGAATTTCCAGAACACAACATTTCTAAACATTTTGCACAGGTTCATAATAGTAATCCAGCCCATCTGAGATTTTGGGGTTTAGAGAGGTACAATAAAACATGGAGAGGGAATCATAAGATCAGGGTTGTGAGTCAAAATAAATCTAAATGGATTCACACCATGCAAACACTCAACGTTGAGTTCAATTTGAACTACTTCATTAGTAATTATTAATGTATAATTTGCTATTTTATTATTGGACATGTATATACCGTGTTAACATATTTAAGCTCTGGTATACAATATCCCTGTGAACCTCACATGTCATTTCCTATCCATATTGAGTCTAATTATATTTAATATTCGTTTTAATCCATATTTTGTATTGATTTTTTTATATATATTTTCAATATTACTCATTCCTACTTATGCAACAATTACATGCCATATTTAATATATAGTACCCTTCTCAGGAGGTTATTTTAAAAGGATGTAGATTTGATACTCATTGTGGTCTGATATTACAATATTACATTCTACTGTTCTTCAATAGACATAGGCCATAAAACAAAGAAGATGAAGTTCATAGATCTAGCAATAAAAGAGTTTATTTGTAATATAATTATGAGCTCAGTATGCACTGACTAGGTAGAGGGGTGCTTTGTACATGACCTCTATGTCTAAAAGTGGAGGCAAACACCGGGGCCAACAATGTTACTAGATCTCCACACAGTCCTCCTCCACCACCTCCTGCTGTCAGACCAGCAAAGTATGCAGCATGCCAGCATCTCGTCTGTCAGGGCTCCTCCAGAAAAGTACCTACCATCCCAGCTAATATTCTGACCATTTCCTGGTTTCCTAAGCAATGTGTTTTCGGGTAGACCCCCTTTTTAAAGCCTGTCTGTATCTAAGATAAATGAGTGCCTAAAGGTTAAGTTATCCTTTTTAAATAAATATGCTGGGAATAGACCGCTGTACTCATCAACTTGTGCTACCCCATATCGAGGGTATGTGGTCCGCTATTGTTCTGGTCTTTCCTGACCTTCCTGGTCACAGAGTTCCCACAAAATTTTTTCAAAGGAACCCCCGTCAAATCCATGTTATGGATTCGGGGGAGGAAACCATGTAATTTAATACTATTTTTTATTCGGGGTTCCACCTTAAAATCCATACCAAAGGTTATTGAAAGGGTATGGACCAACACTGCGTTTTTTATTTTAAAGTAGAAGTTCAGTACAGTAAAATCCGTAAGACAGCCTTACACTGGACACCCTCACCCCAGGCCCCCATTCCTGCTGTATCAGACTGCCACATTTTAGATTTTCTTTATTGGCAAGCTTATACTTTATTTTTAAATCTAACCATATAGTTGTGGTATACAAAGCCATAACAGTAAGAGATATGAACCCTCAGCAGGCCAACACCATGCAATCACAGCAGAATTAAAGTTAGTTCCACACATTTGCACATGTGGTTAAACATACAATAACTGATGGTGTATCATAATAATTAAACAATAAGTAAAGCAAAAAACACTGGAACAGCTACATTACATTAAGTAGGGTGGGGGGGGGGGGGTTACTCAGTGCACGGAAGGACAATTAAGTTTTTAATATTTTTTCCCAGGAATAGAATGTGGGTGGTAAAACTGATTGCCCACATAAAGGAAAAGACAGGAAACACAGAAAATTACAATATCATACAACAGAGGGGCTGGAGAGAAGAAGGGGTATAGGGGGATGAAGGAGGGAGGAGACAAGAGGCTTGTGAAATATCAGTAATGGAAAGCTTATTACCTTAATGACACACAAGGCCCAACTGCCAACACATTTTTTTTTTTACAGAAGAAGTGAAAGAAAGACAAATTGCTGATACCGTAATTTACTTTTCGCAGCCAGTTTCTGGGAAAAGTAAATATATGTATTTTGAGGGTCCCTATTCCATTTTATACAAAGAGGAAACTTGCAGGGAAATTAAAATTACCACCCATTTAACCATTTGCTAACTGTCCCACGTGCATTTGCTGCAGTGCAGTGACTCCTCTGTGCAGAATCCCATACAGGTACATGATTCTACACTTCCTGGCCTGGGGAGCACATTCACATTGCCGGCGGCCTGCTCTCTTTGTGATTGGAGCCAATCAGTGGGTCCGGTGGACGTGATGTCCAGCAGGACTCGCCAATCGTTCGAGGCACAGACAGAATGGCAATCTGCCTATATAAACAAGGCAGATCAATGTTCTGTAACATGGGAAGGCATCGATCATGCTAAGCAGAAGTGTCTGACTTTTTTGTTTATTGTGCAGTAGTGATCAAATACCACCAAAAGAAAGCTCTATCTATGGGGAAAAAAGGACATCCTTGGGTACAGCGTTGCACGACCCCACAATTGTCAGTAAAAGTAACACAGTGCCGTATCACAGAAAATTACCTGGTCATGAAGGGGCATTTCATAGCTGAAATGGTTTAAATAGCATTTTTTTTGTTTCAATGATTTTTATTGAGAAAAGAAGACATTTCCAAAGTATAAAAGATAGGTAATTTCTGATTACAATTTCTTTGTTGTTTCCATACTAACAACTTTTTCGAGAGGAAAAAGAACCATAAAAGAACTAATATCCATGTTCCCTGTTCCGGTCCTCTCCAGGGTCATCCCGTATTCCCCCCCCCCCCCCCTGCTGGCACAGTCCACAACAATATTTTAACTTATGGAGTATGGAAATATAGGGAGCTTTCAGGAGGCCACCCTTAGAGAGGGTTCGAGAAGCATGCACGGTATATATAATTCCTTTACCCTCTACCAGCCATGAACAATCTTCACTCTTCAAGTGGGGTGTTAAAGCCCCTCAAGCATCATCAATTTCCCTCCATGTATGGAGGTAGCTCCCTCCACTCGCTATCAGGGTGGGGTAAGAGCTATGGTCAAACAATGGAGTGAAAAGGAAAAAAATAAAAAAGAAAGTGAACTTGGAGTGAAATAGACAAATGAGAAGCAAGAGATACCAATCAGGAAAAAAAGGAGTAAAGAAGAGAAAGAAGAATAGACTAGGTTGAAAGAAAAGGAAATATAAGTGCACCATTACATTTTAGTTAAATCATTTATAGACATCTCATAAAGGGTCCGATAGGTATTTGATCCAGGGTTCCCAAGTTTTATCAAATAGGTCTCTTTTGTCCCGCAAAATCGCAGAGGGGCGTTCATTTACCATTATCCAAGATAATTAATGTTTCACCAAGTCAAGTGGGATCGTTGGTGTTTTCCAACAATGGCAATTCTCGCTGCCAGAAAGATGAAGGCCACAAGTTGCCTGGACCCTTTGGTTATGCCTTCAGGAGGGCCTCCCAAAAGTGCCTGCCATGGTGTCTTGACCAGGTTTACCTGTGTGAGTGTGTATATAAAATTATACAGGCGGATCCAAAAGCGTTTCACTTTGGGGCAAGTCCACCATATGTGGTACATCGTGCTGGTCTGGCCACATTTGCGGATAAATAGCATTTTTTTTGTAAATATGACTAAATCCCAGCGATACACCACTTCATAGGCAGGTTAGGGGACCTCAAAGGAAGGTTTTTATTTTTAACCACTCCCCGCTAGCCTATAGACAAATGACGGCCGGGCAGTGGTTTAGTTATCCTGACCGAACATCATATGACATCAGGCCGTATAACCCATGATCACAATCGGTGGTGCGGTATGTCAGTCTAACACACCGCATTACTGATCTCAATCACACTCCCTTGTATTCCTTTTTTTATCCTCTAATACATTTCTACCCATTGATTGGACTTGATTCTTCACACATTGCAACATATGCTTTTGATACCCTTTCTCTCTAAATCTTTTCCGTACATCCGTACATCTGATTACTTGTGAAAATCATCTATATTACTACAGTTACTACTCAGACCCATAGGTTGCCCTTTTGGAATATCCGCCATCCACTTGAGGTGATGGCAACAAACCATGGGAATGTAGCTATTGTGGTCAGGGCCCTTTACATATGTCATAGTATTTTTCTTTCCATCCTGTTTTATAAGTACTTAATCCAAAAAATGTACAGTTGATTCATCTCATCCACCTAAAAAAAAAAAAATAAATAGTCCATATTGGTTTTTATTAGAGATGGGTCGAACTACCCCCTGTTCAGTTCATGGTAGAACTTTCGAACATCACAAATGTTTGTAACTGAATAACAAACCCCAATGAAATCTATGGGACCTGAACAGAAAAAATCTAAAGTGCCCATTTTGAAGGCTTATATGCAAGTAATTTAGCATACAATGGTTATGGGGGATACTGCCCTGGGGGATTGTATCAATGAAAAAAGTTTGTAAAGAACATAATTTTTAAATGAGCAGTGATTTACTGATGCTTAACCACTTACCAACCGGGCCCCTTTTTTACATTTGTTCGGTACTTAAAAATTTCCATAGGCGACGCTTTAAAAAATTTTAACCGTTACCAGGTTAGAGGTGCAGAGGAGGTCTTTTGCTAGAATTATTGCTCATACTCTGGCGATCATGGTGATACCTCACATGTGTGGTTTGAACACCATTTTCATGTGCGGGCGCCACTTACGTATGGTTTTCTTTGCTGTGCAAGCTCGCGGGAACTTTATTTATTTATTTTATTTTATTTGTTTTTTTATTTTTAACACTGTTCCTTTAAAAAAAAAAAATCTGATCACTTTTATTGCTATCATAAGGAATGTAAACATCCCTTGTGATAGTAATATGTGGTGACAGGTACACTTTTTGGAGGGCTGGGGGTCTAAAAGACCCCCATCCCTCCTTTGCACTACACAGTATTCAGATCGCCAAAAACGTTGATTCTGAATACTGTCATTTTTTTAAATTGGCGCCGTTAGCCGCCGAGTAAACCAGAAGTGACAATGTGACGTCGCTTCCGGAATTTGCAGAAGGAGACCCGATCGGAGCCGATTCTGGCTTCTGTCGGGTCTCCTTCAGCCAGCGGAGGCGCCGGATCGTCTCTCCGGTGGGATGGGAGGCCGGAGAAGAGAGGCGGAAGGCGGTGGGAGAGGGGATGTCCCGTCCCACCCCCTGGGATAATGACTGAGCTGCTCCCAAGCCATATCGATCACTATCCCTGGATAGCTGACCATCCGCTCTAAAAAATGATACCGGGATATAGCCTGCAGCTGCAGGCTATGTTCCGGTACAGCCGCTCAAACTAGCGCCGCCTATTTATGGCGCTGGGGTTGAACCGGTTAAAGTGAAACCATGAAAATGAAAAATAACAATTCAAATGAAAAATTCCTGTAAATACAGTGGCTTGGGGGTCCCCTTAGTCTGCTCTTAATGTGACACATCTGTACCATGTGTAGAGCCTGCTGCAACAATAATAACATTTATAAAGCCAAAAAATACATTTTCCATTCAAGCTTTCTTTATTTTATAAACCAGTGGTTCTCAACTTCAGTCCTCAGGTACCCCCAATGGGCCATGTTTTGGGTACTTCCCTTAGATAAAATAGTTCTTATCAATACCATGTCATGGATATTGATTTATAGCAACTGTGCAAAGTAAAGGAAAATACGGCCCATTAGGGAAACTTGAGGACTGAGGTTGAGAACCACTGTTATAAACAATGGCTTGGGGAGCCGGTCTGTATGATGAGGCTACAATTTTGTGCACTCCGAAAAAAGAGATTTTTTGGATAAATTCTGGTGTCTCTTTCATAGACTTTGGATAGGAGTAACAGGTGCAGAAAAATTGGTCTTCGGGTGTTGGTGATGCCTTTACACCGTAACCCTATAGAGTTACTCTTGATGAAAGCAAGCATTGGCCTTGCTGTCGAAAAAAGTGCAATGATATGCACCTATTAAACAGGTGCAGACAAATTGGTTCTTGGGTCCCACAATGCCCATGAAACCTACACCAAAATATTTCTACCAGATGAAATCAACACCCACAAAGTTATGCAGCTTAGACAGTCTTTCAGAGATTCCAGATCCAGAAAGCACTTAATCAATGACATTGGCATTAGGGGCTTGATAGCTGCTGCTAATCCGGGACTGATTCATTTTGATAAATGTCAGCCGGTCCATGGAGTCTGTGGACAGATGCGCACACTTATCTGTCACAAAACTCTGGCAGCACTGAATGCCCTTTCAGAAAACACACTGGATGCAGGGCAGCCCAGCAGCTCAATTGCATAGTGGGAAAGTTCTGGCCAGTGGTATTTTCTCATGACCCAGTAACCCAGTGGATCATCAGCTGGAAAGCTCTCCATGTCTGTTTTTGTCCCTAGATGTAGACACTGCCAATTTGATGTGGAAGCTGACCGTCCTGGGTGCCAAGGTTGAATTTTTTTTTAAAAGGCGCCCCTGAGACAGCCCCCTTTTCCACCACTCCTCTCTTGACCAACAGAAATCTCAAAACGATGTTTTCTACTAGAATGTAACCTAGCAGAGTCGGGAAAGGCGTTACATAATCTCCTCTTTAAGGTTTCCTCAAGAGATTTAATCTTCTGCTCCCTCTGTGGGAGTCAGATGAGTTCTGAGACTTTCCCCTTGTAACGGTGGTCAAGGGGGGTTACCAACCAACAGTGATTTTTCTCCCTGATGCCACGTATTCTTGGATCCTTTCTCAGGCTTTGAAGAATGAGCAAGCCAATGCACCGTAAGTTTGCGGAGGCATGAGAAAGAGTCACTGAGGATAACTGTACCTTGAACTATTTCCTCCCAACCACGTACTACACCCAAGGGTTCTGGGGATGGAAAACCATCTGTTAAGGGTTGACAAATGTCTTGCTCTGCTTCAATGCCTCCAAAACTTCCAGAATCCTCCTCCTCCCTTTCTTCTTGTGTGTTCTGTGGCATGGCAAGAATGATGTCAACATAAAGCTGGCCTTGAGAGGAAAGGAAGTCCTCCTCTTCCTCCCACTGCTCTGCCTCACGTACCCTGTCCATAATACCACATAGTCTACTCCAGCAGGAACACAACAGGGATTGTGTCACAGATGCATGGATTGTCACAGCTCACCATGTTTGTGGCCTCCTCAAATGGTGACAGTACAGTGCATGCATCCTTTATTAGCAGAAATTGTGTAGGGGAAAACAAGCTGAGCCAGCTTGAGCCTGTTGTTGTGCCATACTCACACAGGTACTTGTTGCTTCATGTGCAGCCGCTGCAGCATTGCCAAAGTCAAGTTCCACCTGGTGGGTATGTCACAAATCAGGCAGTTTACGGGCACGTGGAATTCTCACTGAATTTCAGCCAACTGAGCATTGGCTGAATATGACTGCAGATTGCCTAAAATGGCTACAGACTCTCCTCGTCTGCTTTCGCAGATCTTCCAAACCTGGGTACCTATTTAAGAAATGCTCCACCACCAAAACTACTCAAGCCCGGTAAAGATCCGTTGGACCCTAACTGGTATAGGCCAATCTCCTTGCTTCAATGTGATGTGAAATTACTAGCTAAAATACTGGCTAACAGGGTAAACAAATGCATAACCTCCATCATTCATCCAGACCAAGCGGGCTTCATGCCTCAAAAATCTACGGCCACGAACCTTAGACAGCTTTTCTTAAATATGCAATCTCAGACAGACAACATAGGAAATAGGGCCTTGTTGGCGCTAGACGCCAACAAGGCGTTTGACAGTATAAACTGGAGATACCTGTGGGCCGTACTTTCAAAATTCGGCTTCGGCCCCAACTTTATAGCGTGGGTTAAGCTTCTATACTGCTCCCCAAGGGCGGCCATTAGGGTATCAGATAGAATGTCGAAGACGTTTGCGTTGGGCAGGGGAACTAGACAGGGTTGCCCCCTGTCCCCCCTGCTCTTCGCGATAGCGATTGAACCATTGGCAGCCTTAATACGGGAAAATCCGCAGGTAGTGGGATTTAGGTATGGAGATTGGCAAGAGAAAATTATGCTCTACGCAGATGACATGTTGCTGTTGCTAGGGGATATGGCCTCTTCCCTAACCGAGGTGATGTTAATCATCTCGGAATTTGGGAAATACTCTGGGCTTACCATAAACTGGACAAAGTCGGCCTTGATGGTGCTGGACAATAGTCCGGATGAACAGGTGACTGACTTATGCTCGGTTCCTATGGTCTCCTCCTTCAAATACTTAGGTATTATGATTAGAGATGAGCGAACTTCTAGAAGTCCGGGTTCTGCTGGTTCGGCCGAACTTCGGGACAAAGTCCAGGTTAGGGTCCGGACAGAACCCGAACTTTGTCCTGGACCCCGAACCCCATTGAAATCAATGGGGACACGGACTTTTAGGCACAAAAAAGGCTGTAAAATAGTCCTGGAAGGTCCTAGAGGTCTGCAAAGGGAAGGAAATGGGGGTAAGGGTGGGACAAGTGACCTACAAAGAAATGGGGACAGGGAAATATCTTTAAATAGTTTTAAAAAAATTAAAACATAAAAAATGCAAAAATAGAGATCATCTTCAAAATGGGTCTGAAAAGTATTAATTAACAGTAGAGGCCATAGAACTGTTCTAAAATCATCTTCAAACTGTGTCAAAAAAGTATAAATAAGCCGGGAGAACCCATATCACTGTTCTGCAAAATGTGTGTGTCACTTTAAATGAAACCGAGAATAAGTGAACATCTGTTCTGCAAACTTATTTAAAGTCTGTGTGTCACTTTAAATGAAACCGGGAATAAG
>BLSH010547782.1:218318-244477 GCA_018402905.1 Glandirana rugosa
CCGTTACGACGTCACCGATGTGTGTGTCGTCTCCCGGTAGTCACTCATGGACACACTCATACCGTGGTCCTGTCCGAGTCGAACCGAAGAAAAACTGTGCGGTCACCGATGACTAGTTCCTACGTACGTGACAGTACAGTGGTAAACTCCTTCGGTGTTCCTATCACTCGTCACTGTTACGTACGTAGCCACTGTGACAGTGAAATCAGAAGGACGACTTCGTGTACGAAACACCTTAGTACCTGTCCCGTGAACTCCGTCTTGTCGCCTTCCTTCTCCTTCTGAAGGAAAGGTGAATTCTGGGGGGAAAACTGAAGGCCAAGGCCGCGGAGTACTCGGTCCTCATCGCGCGCAGTGTGAGCTGCATGCTCCGTGGCGGCGGCCATCTTGGTACACCCAAGCGCCTGTCCCACTATGTTTGGCCGCTCCTGAGCGGCCGAATCTGACCGCGGAGCGGTTAAAAACTTTTCCATCAGGGTTTGGGTATGTTCCCCTTGCTCACCCGGTATATGGGGTATGCCGACTCCCGATCTGTGTGCCTGTATTCAGCCTGAGGGGAGCGGAGCCGCGCGCGCTACTCCTGGCTCATGAGGCGCCGGAACCGGAAGTCAAAAGGGGGGTCTTAAGTGGAAAGGAAGTCTTCCTCTTCCTTCCGCTGTTCTGCCTCAAGTGCCCTGTCCATGATTCCACAAAGCATGTGCTTCAGCAGGAAGACTAAAGTGACAGTGTCACCGATGCATGCATTGTCACTGCTCACTATCCTTGTGGCTTCCTCAAATGGTGACATGACAGTGCATGCATCCTTGATCAGTAGCCACTGGCGTGTCAAAAAGAAGCCAAGCTGAGCCTGTCCTGGTGCCATACTCACACAGGTACTCACTGATGGCCCTCTGCTGTGTGTGTAGCCACTGCAGCATTGCCAATGTTGAGTTACACCTGGTAGGCTTGCACAAATGAGGCGGTTGGTGGGCAGGTTGAATTCCCGATGAATGTCAGGAAGCTGAGCACTGGCATTGTATGACCACTGGAAATGACCACGGACTTTTCCAGCCTGCCTGAGAATATCTGATAAGCCTGGGTACCTGGTCAAGAAATGCTACAGTGCAGAAGAGGCCACAGAGGAAGAAGAAGAGGAGGAGGTGGAGGCGGATGTGGCAGAATCACCATCCACTTTTTGGAGGCGTGGTGGTGAAACTAGCTCCAACACTGAACCCTGTCCTGCATCCTTCACAGTTGCCAACAGAGTTACCCAGTGTGCCGTGAAGGAAAGATAATGTCTTTGGCCATGCCTGGTGGACCATGAGTCAGAGCTAAAATGAACCTTGCTGCTGACCTCCTTGTCCAACGAGGCCAAAACATTGCCTTCCACGTGATGGTAGGGACCTGGAATGGCCTTACGTGAAAATAAATTTCTTTTTGGAACCTGGCACTGTGGTACAGCACATACCACAAATTCACAAAAGGGGACAGAGTCTACCAGCTGAAAAAGCAGCAGTTGTAGTGCTAGCAATTTGGCCAAGCTTGCATTTAGACGCTGAGCATGTGGATGGCTGGGACAGTATTTTTTTTTACAGTTCAGCAAATGGGGTAAGGAAATTTGCCTGCTGAATTCAACTGGTGCTGTACTGCTAGCAGATTGGCTGCACGTACTTTGGGGCACCCATTGCTATACCTTCATTCCTCTCAGTGCAGGTTTTTGAGATGACTGGAGTTATAGTAGGGGTTGAGATCCCAGATGAGGAGCAGGGAGAAGTCTGCATTGTTTTATGATGTGGCTCTTTGAGGTGCTGTTGCTAATGGAACAAATGGCAGGTCATCATATGTCTTGTCAAGACAGTGGTGCCCAAGCAGCTGCTGTTCTGGCCATGCTTGATCCACTTCAGACATAGATTGCAAACAGCAACTGTGCGATCTGCTGCATATGTGTTGAAAAAAGCCCACACCAATAAACTTTTGGAAGTCAGCGGGGAGTCAGCAGTGCCCTGCACCTGTGGAGCTCTGTGGTGTGATGCAATAGGGTGGCTGCCCTTAAGCTGGCCTCTGAAGGACATCCTGCCTCATTGGAGTTGTGCCTCCTCCACCTCCTCACTTTCTTCCTCTCTTCTCTCAGGCACCCAAGTACAGTCAGTGTCCTCATCATCCCCTCCCTCCTCATCACTGGAGCAAACTTGGCAGTATGCTGCAGCTGGGAGAACATGACTGCTAATTTCTTGTCCTTCTGTGGCACCCCCTCTCTCTCTAGGCTCATGCTACTCACTTCTCCAGCCTGGGAACCAACATCAGAGTCTTCAAATTGCCACGTATCCTCCATCAGCATGTCACCGACACTATGGTCAAATAATTCTGATGACTCCTCAGTGCATGATGGTGGGGCTACAGAAGGAGTAACTGCGGACAAGGATCCGGTGGAATAGGCCACTTTGGCAGCTGCTTGGAAAGCAAACTAGTATGGGCCTGGGTGACAGAAGATGAGGAGGATGAGGGTGGCTTAGTTATTTACTCCACTAACTCTTCTGCATGTTGTGGCTGAATAACACGGCCAGCAGCAGAAAAAAAGGACAAGCGTGACCCGCCTGCAGAGTATGGACCATATCCGCCACCACCACTTTTCACTGTAGACACAGAGGCTGCTTGCCCTCTTTTAGTGGCCTGTGGTCTTCTCCCTCTCCTTGGCGGCATTCCGGACATGATGGGGATTTGTTTCTTTGAACAACGCACTACACTGTATTATATAATTTACACCCCTGAATGCACTGCATATATAGTCAATGCTGAATGCACTGTATATAGATATAAACTGGATTGTGTGTGTATATATATATATATATATATATATATATATATATACACACAGTATCTCACAAAAGTGAGTACACCCCTCACATTTTTGAAAATATTTTATTATATCTTTTCATGTGACAACACTAAAGAAATGACACTTTGCTACAATGTAAAGTAGTGAGTGTACAGCTTGTATAACATTGTAAATTTGCTGCCCACCCAAAATAACTCAACACACAGCCATTTATGTCTAAACCATTGGCAAGGAAAGTGAGTACACTTCTAAGTGAAAATGTCCAAATTGGGCCCAAAGTGTCAATATTTTATTGTGCTCACCATTATTTTCCAGCAATGCCTTAACCCTCTTGGGCATGGAGTTCACCAGAGCTTCACAGTTCGCCACTGGAGTCCTCTTCCACTCCTCCATGACGACATCACAAAGCTGGAGGATGTTAGAGACCTTGCGCTCCTCCACCTTCCATTTGAAGATGCCCCACAGATGCTCAATAGGGTATAGGTCTGGAGTTATGTTTGGCCAGTTCATCACCTTTACCCTCAGCTTCTTTAGCAAATTAGTGGTCTTCTTGGAGGTGTGTTTAAGGTTGTTATCAAGTTGGAATATTGCCCTGTGACCCTGTCTTCAAAGGGAGGAGACCATGCTCTGCTTCAGTATGTCACAGTACATGTTGGTATTCATGGTTCCCTCAATGAACTGTAGCTCCCCAGTGCTGGCACTTCCACCACCATGCTTGATTGTAGGCAAGAAATGCACGTACAAATGTCTTTGTACTCCTCACCTGGTTGCCACGACACGCGCTTGACACCATGTGAACCAAATAAGTTTATCTTGGTCTCATCAGACCACAGGACATGGTTCCAGTAATTTATGTTCTTAGTCTGCTTGTCTTTAGCAAACTGTTTGCAGGTTTTCTTGTGAATCATCTTTAGTAGAGGCTTCCTTCTGGGACAAAAGCCATGCAGACCAATTTGATGCAGTGTGCGGCGTATGATCTGAGCACTGACAGGCTGACCCCCCCACCCCTTCAACCTCTGCAGCAATGCTGGCAGCACTTATACATCAATTTCCACAAGACAACCTCCGGATATTATGCTGAGCATGTGCACTCAACTTCTTTGGTCGACCATGGTGAGGCCTGTTCTGAGTGGAACCTGTCCTGTTAAACCACCATATGGCCTCGGCCATTATGCTGCAGCTCAGTTTCAGGGTCTTGGCAATCTTCTTATAGCCTAGGCCATCTTTATGTAGAGCAACAATTCTTTTTCTCAGATCCTCAGAGAGTTCTTTGCCATGAGGTACCATGTTGAATTTCCAGTGATCAGTATGAGAGAGCGAGAACGATAACACCAAATTTAACACACCTGCTCCCCATTCACACCTGAGACCTTGTAACACTAACGAGTCACAGGACACAGGGGAGGAAAATGGCTAATTGGGCCCAATTTGGCCCTTTTCACTTAGGGGTGTATTCCCTTTTGTTGCCAGTGGTTTAGACATTAATGGCTGTATGTTGAATCATTTCAAGGGGACAGCAAATGTACACTGTTATACAAGCTGTACACTCACTACTATACATTGTAGCAAAATGTAATTTTTTCAGTGTTGTCAAATGAAAAGATGTAATTAAATATTTACAAACATGTGAGGGGTGTATTCACTTTTGTGAGATACTGTATATTAATACATCGCCTGAAGTTTACTATATACTGTACACCCCCAAAAGCACTATATATATATACAGTCAGGTCCATAATATATATATATATATATATATATATATATATATATATATACAGTCAGGTCCATAAATATTGGGACATGGTAATGGAACAGCTGAGCAGCCAATTGTCCCATTACTTTTGATCCCTTAAAAAGTGGGAGACACATATATAAACTGTCGTAATTCCTACACCGTTCACCTGATTTAGATGTAAATACCCTCAAATTAAAGCTGAAAGTCTGCAGTTAAAGCATATCTTGTTTGTTTCATTTCAAATCCATTGTGGTTGTGATTCAGCGTGGAGGTCATTTTCTTTTAAATCTGGTGGCTTGCCAGGTTTATTATCACAGGTTTGCAAGATCAAAAACAAAATCAAACAGAAAACAAAACCACACCATCTGGCACTAAACTAAACAATCAGGCTCCTCTCTATACAGTGTGGGACTGTCCCCAACACCCACAAAACACAAAGCACAGTGCAAACCTTTATCTTTGTTCCAAATTAGCACACAGAGCTCACTCATCTTTCTCCCTCTGAGATCCAGGATAGAGCTCTCCTCTGCTCCCTTCCAGGTCATTAAATACACGTGGAGAGGGGTTTGAGTGGACCAGAAACAGCTCCGCCATGGCGGCTGGACTAGTCTGACTCTTGCTAGTCGCCTCAAAACGATCTCATGCAAGGCGACAAGTATTGCCTGTCCATTGTGGCGCCTCTCATAATGTCACATATCCCCCCCCCCCTGCTCAAGCCCCTCATGCAGAGCAACTGTCCCAACCATGCAGTGGGCCGGGAGAGACCATCAACTTTTTTTTTGGAGCCTTGGAAGTTCCACTGAAAACCTAAACGGCTGTAGGGCCAGGAACTACCTAGTCACCCAGCTATTTTTCTCCCGGTTGTTACACATCCACTTGAAGGGGCATGGTCGGTGACTAGCCTGAATGACCTTCCCAGCAGGAAGTATTTTAGGGCCTCTAAGGCCCACTTGATAGCCAGGCACTCCTTCTCCACAATGGCATAATTCCTTTCATGTCTATTAAGCTTCCTGCTTAAGTGGGCGACCAGGTGCTTCTCACCATCTCTGATCTGGGGCAGAACAGCACCTAGTTCCACTTCAGAGGCGGCGGTTTGAACCACAAACTCCTTTGTTAAGTCTAGGGTCATGAGCACTGACTGTACACAAAGGGCTTGATTCAACTTCTGGAATGCCCTCTCAGCTTTGGGATTCCACTTAACCCTCTATTCTTTGTCAGAACAATCAGAGGGATGGCAATGGTGGCAAAGTCAGGGATAAAGCATTGGTAATACCTGGTAATTCCCAGGAAGGCACAAACCTGTTTCTTGTTCACCGATCGGGCCACTTTTGAATGGCCTCGATCGTATTTGTCTGGGGCTTAATCGGACCCCGACCAATAACACACCCAAGGTATTTGGCCTCTTCTAGACCTATAGCACACTTTTTCCGGTTGGCTGTTAAACCTGCGACCTTCAGTGAATCTACCACTTCCTGCACCCGGGGCATATGTGACTTAATCTGGGCTGTGGATGACCACATCATCCAGATAGGCCACTGCATAGGGCCAATGCAACCTCAAAGTTCTGTCCATTATCCTCTGAAAGGACACAGGTGCCCCATGCAGACCAATCGGCATTCACTTGTATTGGAAGGACCCCTCTGGGGTAGAGAAGGCCATTTTTTCCTTTGCTGACTCTGTTAGGGGGATCTGACAGTATCCCTCAGTTAGGTCTAAGGTTGTTATGTACCAGCCACTTCCCAACATATCCGCAAGTTCGTCAACCCGCAGCATTGGGTATGTGTCAAACAGATACTTCATTCAGCTTCCTGAAATCGCTATAGAACCGTATAGTGCCATCAGGCTTTGGGACCAGTACTATAGGGCTCGACCAGGTGCTGTGGGACTCCTCTATCATGTCTAACTCCAACATGGTTTTTATTTCTCTTGCTAATGCCTTTTGTCTAGCCTCAGGTATTCGATAGGGTTTTACATTTACACGGACCCCTACTTACGTGATTTTGTCATGTTATAGTACAGTGGTCAGTACGGGTAGGGAAGAGAAAAAGTCTCTATTATTACTGACAAATTCCTTAACATCGTTTTGTTGTGTCAGTGACAAGGACTCGGTTATGTGGACATCTGGTTCAGGGGTAACCTGTCCTTTTGGGGAGTGGGCACTGCCACTGAACTCTCTCTGTTGTTCCATGGCTTTAGGAGATTAATATGGTAAATCTTCTCCGGTTTCCTTTTCCCAGGCTGGTAAACTTTGTAGTTTACTTCCCCTACTCTTTCTCTAATCTCAAAGGGACCCTGCCATTTTGCCAGGAATTTACTTTAGACCGTGGGGACTAGCACCAGCATTCTGTCTCCAGGGTTGAAAGTTCGAGTTGTGGCACCCCAATTGTAAACCCTTCTCTGGGCTTCCTGGGCTTGCTCCATATGCTCTCAAACCAGGGGCAGGACAGCTGTGATTGATACTGCATCAAGGAGATGTGCTCTATGATGCTTCTATATGAGGTGGCCTCTCCTTCCCTTGCCTCCTTTGCAACATCTAGCAGCCCCCTGGGATGTCTACCATACAAGAGTTCAAAGGGGGAATACCCCATAGATGCCTGCAGAACCTCTCCTATGGCAAACATGAGGTAAGGCAGCAAAAAATTCCAATTTTGCCCATCTTTATCCACCACCTTTTTTAACATACTCTTGAGGGTCTTGTTAAACCTTTCCACCAGACCGTCAGTTTGGGGTGGTAAACAAAGGTACGGAGATGGGAGATTTTGTACAACTTGCACAATTCTCTGGTCACTCTGGACATGAACAGGGTACCCTGATCCTTTAGGATTTCTTTAGGGTTCCCCACCTGACTAAGCACCTGGACCAGTTCCTTGGTGATAGTCTTAGCAGAGGTATTTCACAAGGGTATGGCTTCAGGATAGCGGGTCGCATAGTCCACCAGGATCACCAGGATGTGCTGGTATCCCCAGGCAGATTTTACTACTGGTTCCATGAGATCCATGCCAATTCGCTCAAATGGCACTTTAATTATGGAAAGTGGGACAAAGGGGCTACGAAAATGGGGTGACGGGGCTGTTATTTGACACTCAGGGTATGATTCACAGTATTCTTTGATGTCTGCATACAACCCAGGCCAGAAGAATCTCTGGGTTATTCTCTCCCCGGTTTTCTCCATACCCAGATGCCCCCCCATTACATACCCATGGGCCAGATCTAGCACCATCTTGTGGAAAGGTTTGGGAACCACTAGCTGTTCCACTTCATCCTCCCCTTGTTTCATCACCTGATACAACAAATTATTTTAAAGAGCCATGTAGGGAACAGACACCCCCCAATTAGGATCCACTGGTTCCCCATCCATCACCTTCACGTTTTCTCTGTTTCTGAGGAGAGTGACATCCCATAGTTGTTCCATACAAAAGCCCTCTCTCCGGACTTCTAAGTCAGGTACTACAATCAGTTGACTCTCACCGTCAGGGACAGAGACATAGTCTGGGTCATTAGCCCCCAGCTGTGTGCTATCTTACAGCTCCTCTGGCTCCCCAGCCAGTACAGAAAAAGGAAGAGGGTCTCCTCCCCTCTCGGTCCTGCCACCAGTCTCCCCTTCCATTTGGCAAAATGGGTCTGGCGAGAGGTCCCGTACTTCCGCAGCAGGGGCAGCTCTATCCTCCAGACTCCCTGTGCCTTCCTATAACCTCCAAAAATGGGGAAAATCCCTGCCCACCAGGGCGTCATAAAGCAGTGGAGGTACCCCCCCCCTCTGAATGAGTCACGCTACCACAAGGGGTGTCAATCTCAACCACCTCCTTCTGGTAGTCACGAATGTTCCCATGGATGCAAATGGCTCTGAAAGTGCTAGGGTGTAACCTTGCAGGGTTTACACAATTGCTTTTTACCAATGTTACCACACTACCCGAGTCAAGCAGTGCAGTGACTGGTCTCCCATCAACAAAAATCACACTAATTTGCTTCTCTATGTGACTTAAACATGATGCTGTATATGCGACCTGTGCAAAAAGAGAAAGGTGTCTATTACATAAGTATAATTGCATTGCATGGGTTCATCATTCAGGGGGCAATTGGCAGCATTATGGCCCAATGCATGGCATCGGTAGGACTGTATGTGTTCTATAGCCAGTCCTCTCAAGGGTCCCCAAGACCTTCCCGGCTTCTTTGGCCAGTCTCCAGGTCTAGAGCCCCCAGTCTCTTTAGCCATATCAGTCTTATCACATTTCCCCCAGCCCCTGAACCCTGGAACAGTCTTACCGGATCCGCTGGGCAATCTTTCACCTCTAGATACATTGGAGTGAGGAGCAGATGGGAGCAACAAGTCCTCAGCAGCCATATATTTCTCCATGAGGTCCACGAGTTGGTTGGCAGTTTTGGGGTCCCCATGACAGACCCATTTCTTCAAGGCATCAGGGAGCGCACGTAGATACCGGTCCATGACCACATGCTCCACAATCGGGGGACCTGGTCTCCGGCTGTAGCCATTTCATGGTAAGCTAAACTAGGTCAAACATCCGCAAATGGCGTGGCTTGTTGGTGCGATAGGTCCACCGATGCACGCATTGGGTCCAGACTGCCATGATAACCCCCAGACATGCGAGTATCTTTGCCTTTAGAGTCTCATAGTCCTGGGCTTTATCTGTTTCCAGATAGAAATAGGCTTTTTGGGGTTTGTCGGTCAAGAGTGGTGCTAGCAGTCCCACCCACTGTTCTTTTGGCCATCTTTTGGGTCCAGACTGCCATGATAACCCCCAGACATGCGAGTATCTTTGCCTTTAGAGTCTCATAGTCCTGGGCTTTATCTGTTTCCAGATAGAAATAGGCTTTTTGGGGTTTGTCGGTCAAGAGTGGTGCTAGCAGTCCCACCCACTGTTCTTTTGGCCATCCTGCGCGAAGAGCAACTCTTTCAAAGGTTGTGAGTTATGCCTCCACGTCATGTGCAGGTGTCATCTTCTGCATGTGGTAGGAGGCACGTACCAACGTTGTCACTGGAGGTTTGGGCCCCTTCTTTAACTCCATCAAAGCCCAAGTAAAATGGCGATTCATCTCCTGCTGAGCTGCCAGTGACTGGCGGCTTTCCTCCTGCTGCTCTGCAGCGGCTTATGCGACCTGGAGGTGGGTCTCCCGCTGGGCCGCAATCACCTGTAGCAAGGCCTTCAACATCTCCTCCATTTTGCGAAGATGCCCGCTGAGTCCACCACGTGTGGGAGTTTAGCTCATGGGGATCACTTTTCAGAGGAAAAGATTCAGCATGGAGGTAATTTTCTTTCAAATCTGGTGGCTTACCAGGTTTACTATCACAGGTTCGCAAGATCAAAAACAAATTCAAACATAAAACAAAACCTTGCCGTCCGGTGCTAAACTAAACAATCAGGTCCTTCTCTATACAGTGTGGGGCTGTCCCCGACACCCACAAAACATAAGCACAGTGCAAACCTTTCTCTTTGTGTCCCAAAGTAGCACACAGAGCTGACTAATTTTTCTCCCTCTGAGATCCAGGATAGAGCTCTCCTCTGCTCTCTTCTTGGTCATTAAATGCAGGTGGAGAGGGATTTGAGTGGACCAAAAAGTCTGGGCTGGAACCATCTCTGCCACGGTGGCTGGCAAAACCCGGGTCAGACTCTCACTAGTTGCCTCAAAACGATCGCATGCGAGGCGACAAGTATCGCCCGTCTATTATGGCTCCTTGCATAATGTCACAATATATATTAATACACCACCTGAAGTGTATTATACACTGTACACTGCTAAATGCGCTGTATATATATATATATATATATATATATATATATATATATATAGGTTATACTGGATGCAGTGTATATACTAGGCTGTATATATATATATATATATACTTACACTGCCTTTATATAGGCTACACTGAATACGCTGTATAAATATATATATATATATATATATATATATATATATATATATATACATACAGTATATACACACACTGCATCCAGTATGTCCTATATTTACAGCACATTCAGTGTAGCCTATATACAGGCAGTGTAAGAATACAATAATGTCCCTCAACTCATTTGAAGCTCATTGTATTTGTCTATATTTTCTCCAGTTTTGTGGAGAATTGCTGTGATCTATCAGCCTCCTGGACCGGTATCAAGCTTCCTTGATAACTTCTCTACCTGGCTACCCTACTTTCTATCTTCTGAAATTCAAACAATCATTCTTGGTGACTTCAACATCCCTGCTAATCTTGACACTCCTGCTACTTCTAACTTTCTGAGGCTAACCTCCTTTTTTGACCTAAAACAACTGACAAATGCTTCTGCTCACACTGATAGCAACTGCCTTGACCTCATATTCTCCTACCTATGCACTCCGCGCAACCTCTCCAACATTCCTTTTCCTCTCTCTGATCACCACCTTATTAGTTTCACTCTCTCCTTGTACTCCTCCTCCTTGCTTTCATACTACCAAACAATTACCCGTAGAAACCTTCGCCATCTTAACCCTTCTCTTCTTTTTTCTGTCCTAACCTGGCCACTTCCATATAAAACGGCTCACTGTCATCCAACCTAAATACCTTGGCCTCCCCACGTCACACAGAATCAGGCCCCGACGTCTACAATCCGGGCAGACAGACAATACCAGAAGCCTCAAAAAAAGAGCTCTTGAGCATCTGTGGCGGAAGATTAAGTCACAGCAAGATTTCAGCCAATATAAATCTGCCCTCCAAAAATACCATTCCTGCCTCCACACTGCTAAACAGACCTACTTTATCAACCTCTCACAGAGCCCCCTGTCAGCTCTTTCCTACCTTTAACGCTCTACTTTGTCCTCCATTACTTCCACCCACTAACTTACTCACTGCCCAGGTGATTGCTAATCACTTTAAAAATAAGATTGATACAATTCATCTCGAGATCTCCATTCTACAGATTTCTCACTCACCTCACACTCTTTGTCCTCCTGCACAAGCAATGCTCTCATTTAACCCAGCTACTATAGAGGAAGTTACTAAACTTCTCTCTAAGGTCCACCTAACTTCCTGCCCCCTGGACCCTGTTCTTTCTCGAATACTACAGTCACCCTCTGACTCTTTCCTACACTCTTTAACTCATATCTTCAACCTCTCCCTCTCTACTGGCATCTTCCTCAACCCTCTAAAACATGCACTTGTCACTCCCACACCAAAAAAGGCGACACTGGACCCCACCAAGCTTAACAACCTAAGACCCATCTCCTTACGCCCTTTTGCCTCCAAAATCCTTGAACATTTAGTCTACAACTGTCTGAGTGACCACCTCACTGAAAATAACCTTCTTGATCCCCTTCAGTCTGGATTTCACCCGCAGCACTCCACAGAAACCGCCCTCCTAAAACTCACAAACGACTTACTAACAGCTAAAACCAACGGTCATTATTCCGTACTCTTCCTCTTGGACCTCTCTGCTGCCTTTGATACAGTTGATCACCCCCTCCTTCTCAAAAAACTAAATTTTCTTGGTCTCCATGGCTGTGCTCTCCGTTGGTTTGAATCGTACCTATCCCACCGCACCTTCAGTGTCACTTACAACTCCACTTCCTCCTCTCCAACTCCTCTTACCGTTGGGATCAGCCAAGGTTCTGTCCTTGGACCACTACTATTCTCGATCTACATGTCCTCCCCGTTGTCAGCTGATAATTTCCCATGGCTTCCGCTATCATTTATATGCCGATGACACCCAAATCTATCTATCTACCCCTCAGCTCACCCCATCAGTCTCCTCAAAGATCACTGCTTTACTAATAGACATATCAGCCTGGATATCACAGCACTTCCTCAAACTGAATCTATCTAAAACTGAGTTCATGATATTTCCTCCCCACATGCACCTTCCCCTGACTTCTCTATTAAGATCAATGGCACAACTATTAGTGTGTCGCCACATGCCAGGCTGCTAGGGATAACCCTAGACTCTGAATTGTCCTTTCAGGACCACATCCAATCCCTTTCCAAATCATGCCACCTCAGCCTCCGCAACATCTCTAGAATACTCCCCTTTTTAACCAATGACACCACCAAGCTTCTGATTCACTCTCTGGTTATCTCTCACCTCGACTACTGCAACTCTCTCCTCATTGGATTACCTTTGCATACATTTTCCCCCCTTCAGTCCATAATGAATGCTGCTGCAAGACTTATCCACCTTACCAACCGCTCAGTGTCCTCCACCCCTCTCTGCCAATCTCTTCACTGGCTTCCACTCACCCAAGGAATAAAATTCAAAGTACTAACAATAATATACAAAGCCATCCACATCTCTGCCCCTAGCTACATCTCTAATCTAGTCTCAAAATACTAACAAGCCGCCCTCTTCGGTCCTCCCAAGACCTCCTGCTCTCTAGCTCCCTTGTCACCTTCTCCCGTGCTTGCCTCCAGGAATTCTCCAGAGCTTATCCCATCCTTTGGAACTCCCTACCCCAATCTGTCCGACTGTCTCCTAATCTATCCATCTTTAGATGATCCCTGAATACCTTTCCCTTTAAAGAAGCCTATCCTGCTTCTACTTAATAGACTGTCTTACTTTCTACATCAGCTCATCCTCCACAGCTATTTCCTTTTGTATAAATTGACCCTCCTTCTTAGATTGTAAGCTCTAACGAGCAGGGCCCTCTGATTCCTCTTCTACCAAATTGTGATGTAACTGTAATGTCTGCCTTCATTTTGTAAAGCGCTGCACAAACTGTTGCTGCTATATAAATCCTGTATAATAATAAAAATAATAATAATAATAATAATATACAGTATCTCACAAAAGTGAGCACACCCCTCACATTTTTGTAAATATTTTATTATATCTTTTCATGTGACAACACTAAAGAAATTACACTTTGCTACAATGTAAAGTAGTGAGTGTACAGCTTGTATAACAGTGTAAATTTGCTGTCCCCTCAAAATAACTCAACACACAGCCATTAATGTCTAAACCGCTGGCAACAAAAGTGAGTACACCCCTAAGTGAAAATGTCCAAATTGGGCCCAAAGTGTCAATATTTTGTGTGGCCACCATTATTTTCCAGCAGTGCCTTAACCCTCTTGGGCGTGGAGTTCACCAGAGCTTCACAGTTTGCCACTGGAGTCTTCGTCCACTCCTCCATGATGACATCACGGAGCTGGTGGATGTTAGAGATCTTGCACTCCTACACCTTCCATTTAAGGATGCCCCACAGATGCTCAATAGGGTTTAGGTTTGGAGACATGCTTGGCCAGTCCATAACCTTTACCCTCAGCTTCTTTATCAAGGCAGTGGTCGTCTTGGAGGTGTGTTTGGGGTCACTATCATGTTGGAATACTGCGCTGCGGCTCAGTCTCCGAAGGGAGGAGATCATGCTCTGCTTCAGTATGTCACAGTACATGTTGGCATTTATGGTTCCCTCAATGAACTGTAGCTTCCCAGTGCCGGGAGCATGCAGCCCCAGACCATGACACTTCCACCATAATGCTTGACTGTAGGCAAGACACACTTGTCTTTGTATTCCTGACCTGGTTGCCGCCACACACGCTTGACACAATCTGAACCAAATAAGTTTATCTCGGTCTCATCAGACCACAAGACATGGTTCCAGTAATCCATGTCCTTAGTATGCTTGTCTTCAGCAAACTGTTTGCGGGATTTTTTGTGCATCCTTCTGGGACAACAGCCATGCAGACCAATATGATGCAGTGTGAAGCGTATGGTCTGAGCACTGACAAGCTGGCTCCCCACCCCTTCAACCTCTGCAGCAAAGCTGGCAGCACTCATACCTCAATTTCCCAAAGACAACCTCTGGATTTGACGCTGAGCAAGTGCACTCAACCTCTTTGGTCGACCATGGCGAGGCCTGTTCTGAGTGGAACCTGTCCTGTTAAACCGCTGTATGGTCTTGGCCATCGTGCTGCAGCTCAGGTCTTGGCAATCTTCCTATAGCCTAGGCCATTTTTATGTAGAGCAACAATTCTTTTTTTCAGATCCTCAAAGAGTTCTTAGCCATGAGGTATCATGTTGAACATACAGTGACCAGTATGAGAGAGTGAGAGCGATAACACCAAATTTAACACATCTGCTCCCAATTCACACCTGAGACCTTGTAACACTAATGCATCACATGACACCAAGGATGTAAAATGGCTAATTGGGCCTAATTTGGACATTTTTACTTAGGGGTGTACTCACTTTTGATTTAGACATTAATGGCTGTGTGTTGAGTTATTTTGCGGGAACAGCAAATCTACACTATTATATAAGCTGTACACTCACTAATTTACATTGTAGCAAAGTGTCATTTCTTCAGTGTTGTCACATGAAAAGATATAATAAAATATTTACAAAAATGTGAGGGATGTACTCACTTTTGTGAGATACTGTGTATATATATATATATGTGTGAGACTTTTACATAGCCTGACCACATACCAAGGCCCAACATTGAACTAGCACCTTCAGGCATTCTACAAGCATAAATTACACATCTAATTTCTCAACCCCCTATCACACTTATGAAGGTCCTGGAGTACCAGGACAATGGAATTGTCCCCATTTTGGAAAGCAAACACCCCAACATATAATCTATGAGGCATAATGAGTCTTTTGAACATGTCATGTTTTTCCAGTGGTTTTTGGAAAATGTGGGAAAAAAATGAAAACGCATTTTTTTTACACAAAGTTATCCATTTATATGATATTTCCAACACATAGCATGTACATAGCAAAAATGACACCACAAAATACATTCTACTACTCCCCCCGAGTATGGAGATACCACATGTGTAAGACTTTTACACAGCCTGACCACATACTGAGGCCCAACATTGAACTAGCACCTTCTCAAATTACACATCTCATTTCTCAACCACCTACCTATTACACTTTTGAAGGTCCTGGAGCACCAGGACAATGGAATTGCCCACAGAATGACCCCATTCTGGAAAGCAAACACCCCAACATATAACCTACGAGGCATAATGAGTCTTTTGAACGGTTCATTCTTGTCCAGTAGTTTTTGGAAAATGTGGGGAAAAAAATGAAAACACATTTTTTTACACAAAGTTGTCCATTTATAAGATATTTCTAACACATAGCATTTACATAGCAAAAATGACACCCCAATATACATTCTACTACTCCTGAGTATGGCAATGCCAAATGTGTGAGACTTTTACATGTGATGTTTACTCATGGGTGTGATGTCACTGACAGGTGATTGGCGATGGTCACTGATGGGTGACTGGCGGTGGTTACTGATGGTTGACTGGCAGTGGTCACTGATGGGTGATGGGCGACTGGCGGTGGTCATTGATAGGTGATGGGTGACTGGCGTTGGTCACTGATGGGTGACGGGTCTCTGCTGGTGGTCACTGATGGGTGACGGGTGTCTGGTGGTGGTCACTGATGGGTGACTGGTGGTGGTCACCGATGGGTGACGGGTGACTGGTGGTGGTCGCTGATGCGTGACTGGTGGTGGTCACTGATGGGTGACAGGTGACTGGTGGAGGTCACTAATGGGTAATGGGTGACTGGCTGTGGTCACTGATAGGTGATGGGTGACTGGGGGAGGTCACTGATGGGTGCCGGGTGTCAGGTGGTGGTCACTGATGTGTGATGGGTGTCTGGTGGTGGTCACTGATGGGTGACGGGAGACTGGTGGAGGTCACTGATGGGTGAAGGGTGACTGGCGGTGGTCACTGATAGGTGATGGGTGACTGGCGGTGGTCACTGATGGGTGCCGGATATCTGGTGGTTGTCACTGATGGGTGTCTGGTGGAGGCCACTGATGGGTGACTGGCGGTGGTCACTGATAGGTGATGGGTGACTGGCGGTGGTCACTGATGGGTGCCAGGTGTCTGCTGGTGGTCACTGGTAGGTGACCAGTGTCTGGCGGTGATCACTAATGCGTGACGGGTGACAGGTGACTGATGGTGGTCACAGATGCATGACGGGTGACAGGTGACTGGCGGTGGTCACTGATGGGTGACAGGTGACTGGCGGTGGTCACTGATAGGTGACGGGTGACAGGCGATGGTCACTGACGAGTGACGGGTGACAGGTGCACTTTATGGTGGCAGTCTGATGACAGGTGCACTTTATGATGGCAGGTACACTTTATTGGGGCAGATGGTGTGACTGTTGGGTGACTGGTGCATTGGGCGGGCCGGGGTGAAGTGACATTGTGTGTTTTTGCTTTACAGATCAGTTACTCACTGATCCTAGCTCTTCTCTCCACACACTGGACACTGTGTGAGGAGAGAAGAGCTGGTAACAGTGAGCTATCGCTCTGTTTACATTTACATGTGATCGGCTGTGAAGTAGATCACAGCCAATCACAAGGTAACAGCCGACATGCCGACACTGACGCGCAGCGTGCTCCCGATCGCGCGCGCATGAGCCGGTCGAATGGGGAAAGTGCCATTTGTGATCGGCCGTGACTTTGTCACGGCCGATCACATGCTAAACAGCTATAACCAATGGCTGTTCACACCCGTCTGTGACAAGGTGTGTCCCGGGGACACGCCGCCACCGACAGAGCCGGGATGCGTGCGCCCAATCCCGGCTTAAAGGGGTGACGTCATATGACGTCGTCCCGGAACGAGAGCCCTACAGCTCCGCCGTCATATGACGGTGTGCAGTAGGCAAGTGGTTAAAATTTGGCTTGCAGCCAGGTTTATTTGTTAGAAGGTTGCAAGTAAAAATAAACAGAACAACAAAATAAATCCTTGACTCTCCAGCTCTAGCTAAACATCCCCAGTCCTCGCTGAGTGGTGCAGGGCTTGTCCCGGACACCCACAAAACAAAGTTATTGCAAACCTTTTTCTTTAGTCCAACAGTCAAAGCTCCGTGTGTCAATTTCCCCTGGTTAATCGCTCTCAGAATCCCAGGGCAGAGCAAAGCCTTGTTCTCTTTCTGCTCTATTTAACTCACAGCTGCTAGTGGACCTCAGTGGACCTCAAAATCCGGTCCAGAACCAACCCTGCTGAGGTGGCTGGTAAAATCTGGGCCGGATTCCACCTTAGCCCACTCCAAATTAACGCATGCGAGGCAATACATAGCGTCCATCTATTATTTTGCCTTGCATAATGCCACATATCCCCCCTCTGCTCAAGCCCTTGTGGCTAAGCAACTGTCCCACCCATACAGTGGACCCGAGAAAATGCATCTGTTTTGAAGCTTTCCCGCCCGATGCTCCACTGTGATCTTGAATGGTTGTAGAGCTAGGAACCACCTTGTCACCTACTATTTTTTTCACTGTTTTCACACATCCACTTCAGGGGGCATGGTCGGTGACTAGCCTAAATTGTCTTCCCAACAGATATTACCTTAGTGCCTCTAAGGCACACTTGATGGCTAGCACTCCTTTTCAACAATGGCATGTTTTTTTTTCTCATGCCTGTAAAACTTTCTGCTCAGGTATACAACCAGGTGCTCATCACCGTTTGTGATCTGGGTGAGTATGGCCCTTAGTCCCAACTCAGAGGCGTCTGTCTGCACAATGAAATCCTTTGAGAAGTCTGGGGCCTGCTTCAATCTCTGAAATGCCTTTTCTGCCTCTGTATTCCATTTCACCATGACCAAACCTCTACCCTTCGTCAGGTCTGTTAAATGAACGGCATTGGTGGCAAAGTCGGAAATGAAACGCCTGTAAATCCCCAGGAATGCATACACTTGCTTCTTAGTTAGCAGTTGGGGCCATTTTTGGATTGCCTCAAGTTTACTGGTCTGTGGCTTAACCAACCCCCCCCGACCAATAATGGGGCCAAGGTATTTGGCCTCCTCCAAGCCTATGGCACATTTCTTTGGTTTGACCGTGAGCCCTGCTTTCCTAAGGAAATCCACTACTGCTTGTACCCTTTTACAAATGTGATTCCCAATCGGGGCTGTGGATGATCCACATCATCCAGATAAGCGGCTGCACAGGGGTGATGTGGTCTTAACGTCTTGTCCATCATTCTCTGGAATAATGCAGGGGCACCATGCAGACCAAACAGTATGCGTTTATACTGAATCAACCCCTCGGGAGTGGAAAAGGCAGTCTTCTCCTTTGCTGACTCTTTTAGGGGTATCTGACAATAGCTCTTGGTTAGGTCTAGGGTTGTTATGTACCGGGTATCTCCCAACCTGTCCACAAGTTTGTCGACCCGAGCTATGCATCAAGCTTGGACACGCTAATCAGCTTTTGAAAGTCATTACAGAACATGATAGTGCCATTGGGCTTTGGGACCAGCACCATGGGGCTCGTCCAGTAACAGTGGGATTCCTCTATCATGTGCAATTTTAACATGTTCTTGATTTCCTGTGCAACTGCCTCACGCCTAGCCTCAGGTATTCTATAAGGCTTCATATTTATGCAAACACCTGGTTCTGTAATTATGTCATGCTGGATCACTGAGGTCAGTCCGGGTAAAGGGGAAAAAAGTCTCTATTTTTACTTAGGAACTCTTTAACCTAATTTGGTTGCGCCACTGACAAGGATTCTATTATGAGGATATCCGGTGTCATTGGTACCCTGTCCTTTTGAGGGATTGGCACGGCCAATAAAGTTTCTCTGTCCTTCCATGGTTTAAAGAGATTAACATGATAGATTTGCTCCGGCTTCCCTTTCTCTGGCTGGTAAGATTTTTAGTTTACCTCCCCCTACCCTTTCCATGATCTCAAAGGGACCCTGCCACTATTCTAGAATTTTACTTTCAACAGTGGGGGCTAGTACCAGCACTCCCTGGGCTTTAAAGTTCGGGTCTTGGCACCCTCTTCTGGGATTCCTGGGCTCACTCCATATGTTCAAGTACAAGGGGAAGGACAGCTGCGATTCAATCCTGCATCAAGGAAATATGCTCAATGATGCTTCTATACGGGGTGACCTCTTCTTCCCATGTTTCTTTTGCAACATCTGACAGTCCCCGGTTTTGGCCGATTTATATCCTTCCTCATATTTGTGATAAAAAAAATTGCAATCAGCTTTTATTAATTGGTTTGCGCAAAAGTGGCCGCGTTTACGGATGATGAGAATTCATTTCTGGGGTTTTTATTTTTTTATTTTTTACTAGTAATGGCGGCGATCTGCGATTTCTAGCGGTACTGCGATATTGCAGCGGACATGTCGGACATTTTTGACACTTTTTTGGGACCATTGACATTTATTCAGCGATCAGAAATTTAAATGTCCACTGTTTACTGTATAAATGTCATTGGCAGTGAAGGGGTTAACCTGCAGGGGGAGATCTAGGGGTTAACTGTGTTCCCTGGGTGTGTTCTTACTGTGGGGGGGTTGGGCTACCATGAGCATGAGATATCTAACTGATCCCAGTGATAGGGATCAGTAGATCTCCCATTCCTGCACTAACAGAGTGGGGAACCGTCGTGTTTACATAGGCGGTTCCCCATTCTTTCCCTGTGACCTGCTCATCGCGGCTCGCCGGCGGACATCAGGTCCACCCGAGCCGCGGGCACACTCCTCAGGAGTGTGGCGGGCGCGCGCGTGCACCGCCGGTGGCGGGCGCGCTCCCCCTAGTGGCTGTTCGCCGTGTTTTTATGGCGATTCGCGCTCAGCCTCCCGACTGCCGCTGTGAAAACCCGGCACACGGTCGGGAACTGCTTAATATGATTCAAATTTGAATATAGAAAAGTTGAATCCAATTTGAAAATGATTAAACAAAACAAAACAAATTCTGAACACAAATTAAACAAAACGAAACACATTTTTTTTGTTGCGCCCTGCATGTATCCTTCTGGACACATTGGGGTTGATTTACTAAAACTGAAGAGTGGAAAATCTGGTGCAGCTGTGCATAGAAACCAATCAGCTTCCAAAGCTTATTGCCAAAGCTTAATTGAACAAGCTGAAGTTTGAAGCTGATTGGCTACCATGCACAGCTACACCATATTCTGAGTGGACCAGTTTTAGTAGATCAGCCCCACTGTGTCTAGCCTCTTATGATGTGCTCTCCCTGCTTTATGGTTCCCCCTGGGCTATCCTCTCCCAGGTATTGTGGGCCAGGATCTAGCCCATTTGTGGAGACACAGTCACCCCTATCAATTTAGTGCGCATGCCCGAGGGTAGGGCGCACGGCGCGGGCTGACATCATCATAAGGTGCGATGTTGTGTCTTGATAGGTGGCTGTGGCATTCAGCGGGGGTACTTTAGGGCCCACCCTTCTTGGTGGATGTGTGGCATGGCAGGCAGCATGGCATCTAGCATTGTATATTGGCGGGTTGTTACCATGATGGCATAGTTTACTTACTTTGTACATGTACTATATGCAGCATGTAATGTGGAGATGTTGGTGTGGGTTAGTTTTTCAATGGAGCCTATGTACAGTAGTTTAGGCTGAAGTTGGGCTATATTTATATGGTTTAAGTGCAGGCTCGTGGCATATACTTATTATTTGTTTGTATAGAATACTCTGATCTGATGGCTTCTGGATTTTTTATATAGAGTCACTCCCGTTTCAATGACATATTTGGCTGCTGGATATTAGTAGTAATGTTTCCTGTCCATCTATACTAGCTCAAATGAGTACTGTGCAACATGCACTGTAGGTAGTAAGGCACGTTGATTTATTACCAAGAGTTGCCTACCTCATTTACTACCTTCCTCTGGTTATATTATTTCTGTTTCCATTTTTTCCAGAGACATTTGGTTTATATGAAGATTTATTCTGTTTAGTGTGGTTGGGGTATATGATTACTAGTTTTTGGTATCTGCCATACAATCCCAGTACGTACAGTATGTCCATTTATGGTTGACAACCTATATATCCAATCTGCATATATTAAAGTGACCATACCCTGTTCTTCTAGATCTTTATATCTGTGTGCTGCTCATGGCAGTCCATCTCCATGTGGGGTGGGGTCCTATAGCCCAGTGTTCCCCGACCCAGTCCTCAAGGCCCACCAACAGGTCATGTTTTCAGGATTTCCCTCAGATGAATCAGCTGTGGTAATTCCTAAGGCAGTGAAACTGATCAAATCACCTGTGCAAAATAATGGAAATCCTGAAAACATGACCTGTTGGTGGGCCTTGAGGACAGGGTTGGGGAACACTGCTATAGCCCCTGTGTCTGCCCCCAGACCTTAATTGGATGCCCCATGGCCCACTATATTGATGTTAGCATTTATATGATGATGATTAATGATTTTTATAATGGCCTCCACTAACTCATTGAAAAGAAAACCTGACAAACCTGGCACAGAACATGGATCCTAACACTACTCACTAAATAACAGCTCCCTGAGCTTTCATCAGCTGTATAAGGGAATGAGCAGGGATGGAGGTTACATTATTCAACAAATATGGGGAGGGGGAGAGAAATGCAACAACCATAGCATAGCATGTAAGGTGCAATTTTAATAGAATATATAAAACAGCACTCACAAAGATAAAATAGAGCTCAGCATGACAGTCAGTTAGCCTCTGGGACAGAGATCAGACATGCAACCAGAGGCTGAAGAAGAAGCAAGGTTGCTTTGAAATGTGTTGCGGTTCCAGCTTCGGCATTTTCCTACTACATAAGGTGGGCCCTGTGGTCTATCAATGGCTTTGTCTTTTCAGTGACAGCTGTTCTCTGCTTTCATTCTATCTACACTGCCTTGCCAGTGGCCAAGGTAAGGCATCCTGGTTGCATGTCTGATCTCTGTCCTAGAGGCTACCTGACTGTCATGCTGAGCTCTATTTTATCTTTGTGAGTGCTTTTTTATATTTCCTATTAAGATTACACTTTACATGCTACACTATGTTTGTTGTGCTTCTCTCCCCCTCCACACCTTTTGTCTCTTACAGCCACACAGCACACCTATGCTGGAACGAAGCTGCACTTCCAGAGTTAGATTAGTAGTGTATTGTATATCACTCTGGGCTACCTGCAGCATCTAGCTTATATAAGCTTCATCTGTCATTTTGTTTCATATTGTATCATACAGTTTTATATTGTTTCACATTGCTTCACACTGTGAATTTACATCTAGCCCATGTGGCATCTGTGTATGAGGATGGTTTCAGTTCAAGGGGTTGGTGCACTGTCATTATTCTGTATGTTCCCCCTTTGATATAACAAATATGGTTATGGCATGGGCATGTAAGACAATGTTCTGGTAATGTCAAATATCCCTATGGAAGTGACAGATTTCAGCACCCTCTGCTTCTTTCGGAACCATTGGCAGTTTGAAGCTGTCCTATACAGAAGCTGTAGAAATACCATTTCTATATATGATCATTGGCTCTAGTAGAATAGGAGGAGAACCAGGCAAAAGTTTGGTCCAAACCTACATTTGAACCAAACCATAAGCTCATCTCTAGTAACAGCAAATGGTAAGTATGAGGAAACCCTAAGGGTCTTATTTATAAGGCAATACATATAACTTTCACAAAATTTCACTATTGGTTAATCAGCCACTGTCATTTAAAACACATTTTGCTGAAGTGAATATTCGCCTGCAGGTAATATTTGTTGAATGTCAGATTCACTTCTTTATACATATACAGTAATCCTAAGTTTTCACCAGGCTGACCTATTGTAATGCTGTGAATAGGCATTATTGTGAATAGGTATGAATAGTAGGAGATCACACACACAAAGTATTAAATGACAGCACACCTCACTCCCTCTCTCCTGGCAGAAACAGAACCATATGGCTTTTCAGTTTGTAGGTACTGTCTGTAACAACGTGACACGACTATTTATCAGAAATCCCAGCATGGCCTGAAGCCAAATGTATTCATATTATATTGGTGAAACACAGACTGTAATTTAACAATGAGAAAACACATTAGTAGAAACATTTGTACATTTTCATAAAACATTACAGTGAAATTGAAGAATTATATTTCTCTTTGTTGAGTTATACAGAGAGAGCAAAGATGAGAAAAGGAGACTTACTAGTCACAAACGGAAAAGCTTACAGGTGCACCAGGCCAATGGAAAATTCTCTTATTTAAAGTTAGATCAAATACGCTGTTCAAGTGAGCAGAGACCAATCCACCGATAATGACATCTCCCTCCTGGTAATATTCATACTCAAACACTGGCTTTAGCATATTAAGTCTACAGCGGCGTGCTGAGCTCCGGGTCAACATTACTCCATGGGATGCGACAGGAATGAAGAGTATCAGCAGGAGACAGGCAAAGAACAGAATAGAAAACGGCATGTCGCACAGCAGATCATCTCAGTCACCGGCAGATCTGCCCAGGAGGAGACACAATCACCGGAGCTTTATACACATCGACTGACACCGATTTACACTACAGAACAAAGAGTCGAAGAATAGTAACATCAGTCTGAAAATATAACACCTATATTTGAAAATGTAACTGATCTAACAAAGTTGGTTTTGTTCTTTATTCTATATTCAGTACACTTTTAGTAGTTCAGAATAATATTTATTTCTTTTCAAGATATTCTGCTGTAAAAATATATTTTTTTGTTAATATGATATTTTTACATCACAGAATGGAAAGTGAATGTCCAATAGGGGTGAATACGTTAATGTACCCATAATGTATAAATACTACAGGGCTGCTTAACCACTTCAATACTATGCATTTAGAACACTATCCTACCAGACCAATTTTCAGCTTTCAGTGCTGTTGCGTTTTGAATGAAAAATTGCGCAGTCATGCAACGCTGTACCCAAACAAAGTTTTTTATCATTTTGTTCCCACAAATAGAGCTTTCTTTTGGTGGTATTTGATCACCTCTGCGGTTTTTATTTTTTGAGCTATAAACAAAAAAAGACCGAACATTTTGCAAAAAAAAATTCTCTATTTCTGTCACAAAATTTTGTAAATAAGTACATTTTCTCCATCACTGATGAGGCTACACTGACGGGCACTGATCTGGCAGTACTGATTGGCACTGATGAGGTGGCACTGATGAGGTGGCACTGATGATGAGGCACTTATATGCAGCAATGATGAGCACTGTTAGGCGACACTGATATGAAACACTGACGGGCACTGATATGAAACACTGACGGGCACTGATATGCAGCACTGACGGACACTGATAAGTGGCACTGATGGACACTGATAAGCGACACTGATTGGCACTCATAGGCAGCATTGGGCACTGATAGGTGGCACTGATGGGCACTGATAGGTGGGCACTAGTAGGTGGCACTGGTGGGCACTGATATGTGGCACTGGTATGCACTGATAGGGGATCTGGTACACACTGATAGGGGCACTGGTGGGCATATGTACAGAAAAGGGCCCATTCCCTGGTGGTCTAGGGTGGCATCTGAAGGTGGCACTAAGTGCCATTCATATTGGGCACTATGCCCCTTACCTGGTGGTCTAGGGTGGTCTCCCTGGTGGTCCAGATCGGCTTCCTGGTGGTCCCTGGTCGGCTCCCTGGTGGTCCTGGGTGGGGACATTGTTGGTGGTCCCTGGGCAGGCTCCCTGGTGGTCTAGGGTGGCGATCCGAGGGGGGGCTGTGCTGATAAATCATCAGCACAAACTCTCCCTGTCAGGAATGCAGCCGATCGGCTCTTCACTCCTCAGGTCTGCAGACCTGAGTACAGGAAAGCCGATAAACGACTTTCCTGTGTTACACTGTGACCAGCTGTGATTGGTCACGGCTGATCACATGGTAAAGTGCTTCGGATGGAAGCACTTTACCGAGATCGGTATTGCGGGGGGTCAGACTGACCTCCCACATCACTTATCGCTGCGATGCGCGCCCCCCGGGGCGCACAGCGTCTTGTTATCCTGAGGACGTCATATGACGTCCAGTCAGGATAACTAAATCACTTCCCGGCCGTCATTCTGCATACGGCGGTCGGGAATTGGTTAAACAGCAGTTCTTCACACTACTTCTTAGTTACCTATCTCATCTCAACATTTTGAACTGCCCTCCTATACCAATATATAACCTAATCTGGTTCCCTCCAAAACATCACCCTCCTATCGATGTCCCTAATTCTTTGTTCCCACCAGCGCACAAAGTTCCCTCAGCTTTTCTCTGGTGGTTGGCCAAACATACAAACTTCTAACACTTGATATAGTGAATTCATTTTTGTATCTCTAAGAACAATGGCAACTTCCTGCCTTCAAGTCCTCTTGATCAATTCAGATATCAGATTTTATCCACACCCTTCTCAGCAATGTCCAGACTTTTCCTACTTTGCTGACCTCCCCTTTGAAAATATATGTGAGAATGCCCCACATTCCAGTGGCCTGATTTCTCTTTTGTACTCAACATTAGAGTTGAGCGAACCTCTGGAAGTTCGGGTTCTGCTGGTCCGTCCGAACTTCGGGACAAAGTCCGGGTCCGGGTCCGGACGGAACCCGAACGATCGCACGGACAACGAACCCCATTGAAATCAATGGGGACCCGAACTTTTAGGCACAAAAATGGCTGTAACAAAGTCCTGGAAAGCCCTAGAGGGCTGCAAAAGGAAGTAAAATGGGGGTAAGGGTAGGGCAAGTGCCCTACAAAAAAATGGGGACAGGGAAATAACTTTAAATATTAAAAAAAAAATAAAAACATAAAAAAAGCAAAAATGGAGGTGAATGTGGATCATCTTCAAACTGTGTCTGAAAAGTATTAATTAACGGTAGAAGCCATATAACTGTTCTAAAATCATCTTCAAACTAGGGCAAGTGCCCTACAAATAAATGGG
>BLSH010547851.1:0-17808 GCA_018402905.1 Glandirana rugosa
GGCAGTGCTGGGGGGATGGGATGAGTGGCATTGTTAGGAAATGGGATTAGCGGTAGTTCTGGGGGCATGGGATGAGTGGAAGTGCTAGGGGGATGGGGTTAATGGCATTGCTAGGGGAGTGGGATGAGTGGCAGTGCTGGTATTATGGGATGAATCGCAGTGCTAGGGGGAATGGGATGTGTGGCAGTGCTGGGGGGACAGGGTAAGTGGCAGTGCTTGGGGAAGGGATGAGTGGCAGTGCTAAGGGTTGGGATGAGTGGCAGTGCTAGGTGGCATGGGATGAGTGGCAGTGTTGGGGGGATGGGAAGAGTGTCAGTTTTGGGGGGACGGGATGAATGGCAGTGCTGGGGGGGTGGTATGAGTGGCAGTGCTTGGGAGATGGGGTGAGTGGTAGAGTTGAGCGGACACCTGAATGTTCGGGTTCGTGAAAAAGTTCCGGTTCGGTACCGAACATTACCCCGGACCCTGAACCCCATTGAAGTCCATGGGGACCCGAACCTTTCAACACAAAAATGGCTGTAAAAAAGTCCTGGCAAGTGCTAGAGGGCTGCAAAATGAAGTAAAATGGGGGCAAGAGTAGGACAAGTGCCCTACAAAAAAACGGGGATAGGGAAAATAACTTAAAATCAAATAAAAAAATAAAAATGGGAAAGGGGGGTGGATGTGGAGTAGGAGCCTAGAGGTTGACTAGGCCATGGCCGTGGCAGTGTAGGTGATGATTTTAGAACAATAATCTGTCCCTTACAGCAACAGCAGGAACCTGACCCTATAGGAGTAGGCAATGATTTTAGAACAATAATCTGTCCCTTACAGCAACAGCAAGAACCTGACCCTATAGAACTAGGAGATGATTTAGAACAATAATCTGTCCCTCAAAGCAGTAGACTCTACCTAGTCCAGAATCAGATCGTTCTATAATCCGGGATGAGATCTGCAATCTGTCCCTCAAAGCAGTAGTAGTAATCTCTACCTAGTCCAGAATCAGATCATTCTGTAATGCAGGATGAGATGTTATTAATATCTGCAATCTGTCCCTCACAGCGCCGGCAGCATCCTCTCCCTAGATTAGCCTGAGAGCATGTGACATGCAGCACTACGTGACTCCAGCTTATACAGAGGCTGGGTCACATGATGCACTGGCCAATCACAGCCATGCCATTAGTAGGCATGGATGTGATGGCTTCTAAGGGCAAACCAGTGAAACGCTTGTTGATTGGCTGCCCTGCAGCTATTCAACATGCGTGATCAAATACCTGAGCCCAGAACCCAAACCCAAACTTTTTTTCAAATGTCCGGGTTCGGGTCCGGGTCACGGACACCCCAGAGTTCGGTACGGACCCAAACTTTACAGTTCGGGTTCGCTCAACTCTGATCCTGACATTAGCTGGACATTCAACGACTGTGCAGAGGATTTTTGGTTGGCAACCCTGCTCTTTTGGGAACAATACGTATGTATGTTGTGGTAAAGTTTGTTACCCCTGGATCCCCCCAAAGACCCGGGGTTGGTGTTATATAGCACAATTAGTTCCGGTAATGGGAACACTAGGAGATGAGGGAGATCAGCATGTTTTAGAAGCCAGTCCCCACCCTAGGTATCCCCTCAAATATCGTAATAGGAGGGAGTTGTTCCTTGAGAAAGATATGGCTTGGGCCTAGTTCCCCTCTTGGACAGGGTGGGGAATAGATTTAATGAAGAGACTCAATAATTACATGGGTATTATTAATGATATTATGGAAAAGAATTCTGATATTTCCAAATTAAATATAGAAGCTAGAGCAGTCAGGAAACAATTAGAACTCCATGACTTGGCCATTGAAAGCATGAGTGCTGCACTCACGGGTCTATGTGAAGTCACTGAGGACAATGACTGTTGCACTTGGGTTCATAATACATCCATTGAGGTTCCCGACTATTATGACGTTATTGCCCAACATAGAAAGGAAGTAGATAAACTACAGCAAGCAGCTAGAGATATCACCAAGAACTTGAGCCCCTTTGGAGAAGGAGGTTTTGGTTTCGAAGGAATCTTTTCCTGGTTAAAAGATATTGTACTCACAATCATAATGATCTTGACCCTCGCCCTGATACTTTATTTGTGCTTTAAGTGCTGTATGTGTATAATGGAGAAGGCTAGCAGATCCAAAGATGTATTGCCTTATTCGATGTATATGGAAAATTATAAGATAGCTAGAAAGAAATCATATACATGATTTAAGAGGGGATTGAAGGAATATGTTATACTTATTCAGTCTCCAATTTGTATCCAGCAGCCATTTCAAGTAGTTAAATTATAAGTATATTCTGCATAGATGCTTGCCCACTCACTTCCCACCAGATAAGTAAGTTTTGAGTTTCGATTTCTTGTAAAACATGTGATTTCGCTGAAATGACGATTATGTATCTGCTAGCCAAGTTTCATTTTAGTCATATGTTTTGTCTATCATTTTGTTATGTATTATTATGTATTGTTATGTATTCCTGACTTGCGCAAAGCAACTATATAAACTATAAAGAATAAAACACGAGTCAGATCATTCTGAGCAACAGCACTGCATGTGTGTGTCTCGTTAATCAGATAGATCTGCAGGCCTGCTGAGACGAGGACCAACCCGGTCAGGGCTATCAGTCTATCTGACAGAAAACAAGGGTCCCCCCCAACAGCTTACACCCAGGGCAAATGAGATTTCCAATCTGGGCTGTGGAGGACTACATCGTCCAAATAGGCGGCTGTGTATTGGCGATGTGGTTTTAAGGTCTTATCCATCATTCTCTGGAATGAGGCAAGAGCACCATGCAAGCCAAAAGGCATCCACTTATGCTGGAAGGACCCCTTGGGGGTAGAAGACATAGTTATCTTTCTTGCAGACCCTGTTAGGGGTATCTGCCAATAACCTTTAGTCAGATCTAAAGTAGTTATGTACCGGGCACTACCCAATCTATCAACAAACTTGTCGACCCGAGGCATTGGGTATGCATCGAATTTGGACATGCTGTTCCACTTCCTGAAATCATTACAAAACCTTATAGTTCCATGTGGTTTTGAGACCAACACTATGGGACTTGACCAGTCACTTTGGGACTGCTTTATAACGTCCAGCTCTAATATGCTCTTTATTTCATTTGCAACTGTTTCCCGCCTAGCCTCGGGTATTCTATAGGGCTTTACATTTACGCTGACACCTGGTTCAGTAATTATGTTATCCTGTATAACTGTGGTCAGGCCGGGCAGGTGAGAAAAAACGTCTCTATTCTTATTCACAAATTCTTTAATGTCCTTCTGTTGGGCCACTGACAAGGTTTCAGTTATGGGTACTTACGGAGTCACAGCGGACATGTCCTTTTTGGGGGTTGTTATTGCCAATAAAGTCTCTCTGTCCTTCCAAGGTTTCAAGAGATTAACATGATATATTTGCTCTGGTTTCCTTTTCCCTGGCTGGTAAACTTTGTAGTTCACCTCCCCTACTCTTTCCATAGTTTCAAAGGGACCTTGCCACTTTGCTAGGAATTTACTCTCAACTGTGGGGACTAGTACCAGTACTCTATCATCAGGGCTGAAGACCTGGGTCTTGGCATCCTGATTATAAACCCTTCTCTGGGCCTCCTGGGCTTGTTCCATATATTCCCGTACAAGCAGCATGACAGCAGCGATTCTATCTTGCATCAGTGAGATATGACACTTCTATAAGGCATGGCCACTCCATCCCATGTTTCTTTTGCAACATCAAACATCCTCTGGGATGTCTACCATACAGTAGTTCAAAAGGGGAGTAACCTGTAGATGCCTGAGGTACCTCTCGTATGGCAAACATGGTATGGCAGCAAGAAATACCAACACCTTTTTTAACATGCTTTTGAGTGTTTTGTTAAATCTCTCTACAAGATCATGAATTTGCAGGTGGTAGACAGGGGTATGGAGATGGGAGATTTTGAACAATTTACACAATTCTTAAGTGACATAAATGGGGTGCCCTGATCCATTAATACGTCTTTTGGAATACCCACACGACTAAATACCTGGACAAGCTTTTTAGCAATAGTTTTAGCTGAGGTATTACGTAAGGGAATGGCTTCAGGATACCATGTGGCATAGTCCAGTATTACAAGTATGTGATGATGGCCCTGGGCAGACTTTACTACTGGTCCCACCAGATCCACGCCAATTCTTTCTAAAGGCACTTCAATTATCGTAACGGTACCAGTGGACTGCGAAAATGGGGCAACTGCGCACAGTACTGACACTCTGGGCATGACTCGCAATATTCTTTAATATCTGCATATAACCTGGGCCAAAAGAATCTCTGGGTTATCCTCTCCTTAGTTTTCTCTGTATCCAGATGTCCCCCCATTATATGACCATGGACTAATTCTAATACCATCCGGTGATAGGGTTTGATTACCACTAGCTGCTCTACCTCCTCCTCCCCTTGCTTTACCACCTGATACAGCAAGTTATTTATAGGAGCAATATAGGGAAAAGACACCCCTAAATTAGGTTCAACAGGTTCCCCATCTATCATTTTAATGTTTTCTCTGGCACTATTGAGTGTAGCATCTTTTAGTTGTTCCGTACAAAAATCATCTTTTCTGACTCTTTGTATGGATGAATTGATTTACTTTCTGGTGAAAGTGGTGTCACTTGAATGAACTGCTCAGTTTTATTAGAGCAAATTCACACCATTAGTATTGCTGTAATTTTAAGTATCTTAGACAATAATTAGAATTAGGTACTGGTTCACATGTTTGTTTATTTGTATGCTATATGGCCTATTATGAATTGCACCTGATCCCTTTTTGATATACCAGCACTTTAATGATTGAAGATTTATAGAAAAAGCACTCTTACATATACTTGTTTATACTTTAAGGCACCAGACACCTTTTTAGAGCAGCAACTTTCCACAACATCACTCACACTGAGGAAACTCAGCTAATTTTGTACACTTTAGCCACTTATTGTTAATCCATAAGTGCGGGACAGTGATCCCCATATTAGGATTGCATATCAATATCATGGTAGTCACGTGTGTCACCATGTATGCAAATAACCCCAATAGTGCTAGGGTGTAACTTTGCGGGATTTACACAATCACCTTTGACTAATGTCACCACACTACCAGAATCTAGCAGAGCCATGACTGGCTTTCCATCAACTGAAATTACACACATTTGTTTTTACATGCATTCCTGACATGTTGCAGTACATGCCACCTGTGCAAAAAGAGACATGCGTGTTTTCAAGTAAGCATTATCACATTGCATTGGTTCATCATTTAGGGAACAGTTAGCAGCAATATGACCAAACGTATGGCAGCGATAACAATTTCTGTGTTCTGTACCCAGTCCTCTAAACAGCCTCAGAGACCTTCTTGACATATTTGGCCAGTCGCTAGGTCCTGAGCCCATAGTCTCTTTATCTGTGGCAACAGTCTTGTAATTTCCCCCCCCCCCCCGCCCTTGAACCCTGGAACAGTCTTGCCGGATCCTCCGGGTGATTTTTCACCCCTAGAGACATTGGAGTGGGGCACGGATGGGTTCAACAAGTCCTCAGCAGCAGTATATCTCTCCACCAGGTCCACCAGCTGGTTTGCAGTCTTAGGGTCCCCATGGCTGACCCACTTCCTCAAAGTGGCAGGGAGCGCACAAAAATAACGGTCCATTACCCCAATCTTAGGGCCCGGCAAAGTCTCTGGCTGCGGCCATTTCTTGGTGAGGTGTATTAAGTCAAACATTTGGGAGCGGGGTGGCTTATCAGTACTGTGGCCATGACCATCGATGCACCTGTTGAGCCCGGACTGCAATGGTGACACCCATGCATGCAAGCATCTCAGCTTTCAGTGTCTCACAATCCTGGGCAGCATCTGGTTCCAGGTCATAATAGGCCTTTTAGAGTTCTCCTGTCGGGAAGGGTGCTAGCAGTCCTGCCTTTTGCTCTTTTGGCCATCCTTATCAAACAGTGACTCTTTCAAAAGTTGCTAGGTAAGCCTCCACATCATCTGCAGGTGTCATCTTCTGCAGGTAATAGCTGGCACGCCCCATTTTCTGTTACACCGGCAAAGGACCTGCGGACCCCTTCTTTAACTCCACCAGAGCCTCTGCAAACTGGCGATTCGCCTCCTGATGGGCTGCAATGGCCTGGCGATTCACCTCCTGCTACTGGCGATTTGCCTCCTGTTGAGCTGCAATGGACTGTGTGACCTGTCGATTAGTTTCCTGCTACTGCCGATTGTTCTCCTGTTGGGTTGCAGTGACCTGCAGCAGGGCTTTTAACACAGCCTCCATCTTTCCCCTTGTTTAGGAAGATGCCCGCTGAAAATCCACCATGTGTGGGGTGTTAGCTCAATGTGGATCACCTTGAAAAAGGGTAGTCAAAACGGCAGTTTTTTTTTAAATCTGACTTGTAGCCAGGTTTATTTGTAAAATCAAATAAACAAAACAGAAAATAAATTCTTGCCATCCAGCGACTAACTAAACATATCCAGTTTTCCTAACTCAGAGGTGAAGGCTTTTTCTGTCACCCACAAAACAAAGATAATGCAAACCTTTTTGTTTCAGTCACAAAGCAAAGTTCAGTTCAGCAGTTCTCTCATGCTTTAGCTTCCTGAGTCCAGGTCAAGAGCAATTCTCTGATCCAGACCTGCTTCCTTTATACCACCTGTTGGTGGACACAAGTGGATCGCAAAATCTAGTCCGGAACCAATCCTGCCAAGGTGGCTGATAAAACCCAGACCGGATTCCACCTTAGTTTTCTGTAAATGAACGCATGCGAGGTGAAACATAACGATCACCTCGCCTTTCATAATGCCACAATTAGAGTTGAGCGAACCCGGACTGTAACGTTCAGGTCCGTACCGAACTTTCGGGTGTCCGTGTCATGAATCCGAACCCGAACGTTTGAGAAAAAGTCTGGGTTCGGGTTCTGGGTTCCGGTATTTTATCACGCATGTTGAATAGCTGCAGGGCAGCCAATCAACAAGCGTTTCACTGGTTTTCCCTAGAAGCCATCCCAGCCATGCCTACTAATGGCATGGCTGTGATTGGCCAGTGCATCATGTGACCCAGTCTCTATATGAGGCTGTAGTCACAGTGCTGCATGTCACATGCTCTTAGGTTAGTGTAGGGAGAGGATGCTGCCGGCGCTGTGAGGGACAGATTGTGAGGGACAGATTGCAGTGATAATAACTAGGTAGAGATTACTACTACTGCTTTGAGGGAAAGATTGTAGATCTATAACATCTCATCCTGCATTACAGAAAGATCTGATTACAGAACGATCTCTCATCCTGCATTACAGAACGATCTGATTACAGAACGATCTCTCATCCTGCATTACAGAACGATCTCTCATCCTGCATTACAGAACGATCTTAAGGGACAGATTGCAGATCTAATATCATCACATCTCCCATTTTTCTTCCGTTTGCAGCCCTCTAGCACCTTCCAGGACTTTTTTACAGTCATTTTTGTGCCGAAAAGTTTGGGTCCCAATTGAATTCAATGGGGTTCGGGGTAAAGTTTGGATGACATTCGGTACCGAACCCGAACATTTCCGGAAAGATCGGCCGAACCCGCAGAACCCGAACGTCCAGGTGGTCGCTCAACTCTAGCCACAATATATATATATATATATATATATATATATATATATATATCCTTTCACACTTGTGCGACATTTCCTGCAACTTTGGACCTCATGACAAGCCATACCCCATAATTCCCAATGATAACCATTCATATCAAGTTGCACCGACTTCAAAGTAGCCCCTGTACTACTTTGGTCTGGCTTTGATGCGACTTGAGGTCCATAGACCTCAATATTAAACAGGCATTCCCTGAAGTTGTGACAAAGTCGCAGCAGCAAAGTCACAGCAAAATTGTGTGACTTTCAGGTTGCAGCAGTGTGAATGAGATTCATTCATAATACCTTTGGCCCCATTCTCACTTGTGGGACCTGAAAGTTGCACACCTTCGATGGGACTTGAAGCAATGCCTGTGTAATCTTGAGGTCTAGGGACCTCAAGTCGCATCACAGTCAGAATAAAGTAGTGCAGGGACTACTTTGAAGTTGGTGCGACTTCAGGTTGTCCAGATATGAATGGTTATCATTGGGAATCATGGGGTATGATTTGTCATGCCAAACTGAGGTCCAGAGTTGCAGTCACACAAGTGTGAAAGGAGCTATATATATATGTCATGTGACTCAGTGTTAGAAGGTCTCAGGTGTGAATGGGGAGCAGGTGTGTTAAATTTGGTGTTATCGCTCTCACTCTCTCATACTGGTCACTGGAAGTTCAACATGACACCTCATGGCAAAGAACTCTCTGATGATCTGAAAAAAAGAATTGTTGCTCTACATAAAAATATGGCCTAGGCTATAAGAAGATTGCCAAAACCCTGAAACTGAGCAGCAGCACAGTGGCCAAGACCATACAGCAGTTTAACAGGACAGGTTCCAGTCAGAACAGACCTCTCCATGGTCAACCAGAGAAGTTGAGTGTATGTACTCAGCATCATATCCAGAGGTTGTCTTTCGGAAATAGACATATGAGTGCTGCCAGCATTGCTGCGGAGGTTGAAGGGGTGGGGGGTCATCCTGTCAGTGCTCAGACCATATGCCGCATACTGCATCAAATTGGTCTGCGTGGCTGTCTTCCCAGAAGGAAGCCTCTTCTAAAGATGATGCACAAGAAAGCCCACAAACAGTTTGCTGAAGACAAACAGACTAAGGACATGGATTACTGGAACCATATCCTGTGGTCTGATGAGACCAAGATAAACTTATTTGGTTCAGATGGTGTCAAGTGTGTGTGGTGGCAACCAGTTGAGGAGTACAAAGACAAGTGTGTCTTGCCTACATTCAAGCATGGTGGTGGGAGTGCCATGGTCTGGGGCTGCATGAATGCTGCCAGCACTTGGGAGCTACAGTTCATTGAGGGAACCATGAATGCCAACACGTACTGTGACATACTGAAGCAGAGCATGATCCCCTCCCTTTTGAGACTGGGCCGCAAGGGCAGTATTTCAACATGATAACGACCACAAACACACCTCCAAGACGACCGCTGCCTTGCTAAAGAAGCTGAGGGTAAAGGTGTTGGACTGGCCAAGTATATCTCCAGACCTAAACCCTATTGAGCATCTGTGGGGCATCCTCAAATGGAAGGTGGAGGAGCGGAAGGTCTCTAACATTCACAAACTGAATGAAAGAGGACTCCAGTGGCAACCTGTGAAACTCTGGTGAACTTCATGCCCAAGAGGGTTAAGGCAGTGCTAGAAAATAATGGTGGCCACACAAAATATTGACACTTTGGGCCCAATTTGGACATTTTCAATTAGGGGTGTACTCACTTTTATTGCCAGTGGTGTGTTATGTGTTGGGTTATTTTGAGGGGAAAGCATATGCACAGTTATACAAGCAGTATACTCACTACATTACATTGTAGCAAAGTGTCATTTCTTCAGTGTTGTAACATGAAAAGATAGAATAAAATATTTACAAAAATGTGAGGGGTGTACTCACTTTTGTGAGATACTGTATATATATAAAATTGGAGATGCAATCTCTGTTAAAGTTGAATTCTTTTACTTCAATCTTCATGCATATAAAAGTTAGAAGCAACTGCACAGTTTCGGACTGCACATATCCTTCATCAAACTGCATGTATACTACTAAATCTTTTACCCACATTTATTGCTCCATACACATACTGAGCATCAGAGTCCACACAGGTGTATCCCTTCACCAATCTTCTTGTCAGCAATTGAATTAATCCATTCCATTCCTAGAGTCAATAATAATAAGTGAACAACACCCAGAGCACCCATATAAACTGTATAAACATTTCCTATCTCTCTATCATATCGATCCACATACTAAAGCCTCGTACACACGGGACGACGATCGTATGTACGATCGTCGCAAATCGTATGTTGCATAATGTAACTAGCATACTGACGTGCACCCGACGGTCGTACATACAACTTGCGGCCGGCCGAACGTGATGACGCGAACGAGCGTATAAAGAGGAAGTGCTGGTATCGTAACGTCACCCTTTGGGCTCCTTCATCTAATTTCGTGTTAGTTGAAGTGGACTTGGCGCATGCGTGTTTTGCACAATACAACTTGTTCTACCCAACTGCTCTACACACGATACAACGGTCGTATGCGAGCTTGTTGGTACGACCAAGTTTTGTAGTCTGCTCATACAACTCCCATGTACGACCGTCGTATGTTCGACTGTTGAAATCGCGCATACGAACGATCGATTTTGCATACAACGGTCGTGAGTACGACGTGTTGAATGCGATCATTGTCCCATGTGTACGAGGCATAAGATGTGGAAATGACTAAACAAAAATGCTTTACAAAACAGAAAAGGATAAACCCATTAGAAATATATCAAATAGAAAACTGTGGAGATTACTCTTGTTTTTTTCTCTTTTCAGCATACACCACACGATCAAAAGATTTCATCTCTTCTCTCCAAAAAGAGCAATGAATTAAAAACACATAAAATCTGAGCTCCACTGACCGGCCAGAGAAAACACACTCCACAGCCCTCCGTCCACCCCTAAGCATCGGCAGCACCAACAGAGACACATCAGTCACAATGTCCCGCAAATGGAAGGACAAGCGGCGGCCACAGAAGCTGACAGCCTTCTTTATACAGCCATCCACGGTGAGCCGGAAGAAGAAATTTGGTGCTGCCACCTCGGCTTTAAGGAAACCTTCTTCCTACAGTGATCTCCCAGACACAGATCCCGAGGATCCTGGCAGCAAGATGGCACCACTGTCACCCAGCAGATCATCCCCACACAGCCCTGCCTCTGCCAGCCCAGCTAAGGCACAGATGAGAAATGGCTCTCCCTCAGCTTCAGAACTAGTGAGTGAAGCACACACACCAGGGCACACAGGGATGGCTCTGAAATCCTCCATAGCTGCATTCCCTACATTAGGACAACCAGAAATGTGCTCTCACTGCAAACATCACTTTTAGCGGATTTTGCATCCCTAATCCAGAGATTTACATCTGATATGCAAGTCATGGGAGATAGAGTGCAATACATAGAAAGTAAGATGGAGGAATGTACCACCAAATGATCTCATTGATGTATATGAGGAAAACAAGGAAGATCGTAGGCAAGTACAAGCAAAATTAAATGACCTTGATGCAACAACGTCAAACTGAGAGGAGTCCAGAATCCATTCCACAAAAAGACCTACAAAAATACGCCAGGTATATGATCTCAACTTTGCTTCCAAACCTATCACCATGGGAGCAGTCAACTGACCATATTCACAGAATCCACAAACCTAAGCATTTAGCCAACTCTACACCTAGAGATGTACTTGTGCGTATCCACTTCTATACGGTCAAAGAGCAACTGCTTGTAAAAAAGCCAGAGAGCTAAAAAATTACTGCAACCCTATGCAGACGTCCAGCTCTATGTGGACGTGTCGAAATATACTTTACAAATGTGTAGACAACTAAACGCAATTACTAAAGCTCTCACCAACCACTGCATAAGCTGTAGATGGCATTACCCTGCCATGCTTCTGATTACTCACAGAGGTGCATCCCACTCCATACTTTCAGTAGGCAGTGGTATAAAACTCCTGCACACCTGGGGAATTGTTCCAGAATACTCTAGGGAACATGGAACCACCTGGCAAGGTCCCGTTCCCCCTCAAAGCACAATCTAATCTACCAGCAAATCATACGAAACAGAAAAGGACACAAGTGAAGAGGATATAAAACCTGGGTTGATCTACCTTGTGAATTCACATTGGGCTGGTAACCAAATTTCCAAACCAAACTTGGTCTCTTTTTATGCATCTGTCCTTCCATCTATGCTCAGTTCCTCTTTTCATTCTCTTTGGTGCATGGGTTCTTCACATTTCTCATTTAAACACTATTATTATACATTTATTAACACACACTACGGATTTAATCTACAGAAGTAGTAGCTATATGTCACCTATACTCGCACACCATCATTAGGGAATCCATAGTGCTTCCAGTTTGTCCAGGAGTCTCTACCTCAGCCCCCATGCAAGGCATCTCAGGCAGTCCCAATCCTCTGTTCACATCTACATAGCTGACGTGAGTATCCATAGGGATGTTCATTATGTCCCCTATACCCAATACTTACACTTATTATCTAGCCACAATACCATACCATCTGGTTATGTTTTCTTATAGATCACTTCTGCATTCACCCCTGAAGAGTTGGTATACCTCAGCAAAACGCGCAGAGCCTACATAGATGCATGATGTTTATACAAATGATTTTATATGTTTTTACATTGTTCCACTTAAGACTGTTATTATCATCTAGTCTTTTCACTGTTTTTTATGTTGTGTAGGACTTGTCCTTATCCCATGATATGCAAAGTACCACGGCGTTAACATGTATATCTGTTTTTTAGCATGCCTTGCACTATATGCGATTTTGTGTATGTATCTTTTATAATTGATATGCTGTATATGATCTCACAACAAATAAAAATGTTTTTTGCAATGGCTGCTGGTTGGTATACACCTCTCATTTAAAGTCCCCAAACCCCTTTTCTTTGTACTCATACAGGGATGGAGTCATGTGGATGCATGTGTCTCATATAAAGTCCCAAACGTTTCTTAACTCATTCAAATAGGGATGGAGGGGTGTATCTGACTGACTATCAAGCAGTCGGCAATTGCATTTTGCAATCCATGGTAAACCTGATCCTGGTCTACTATACTTTTTCTGCATTATATGTGATTCTGTGTATGTATATTTTATAATTGTTATGCTGTATATGATCTCTCGACAATAAAAGTGTTTTTTGCAATGACTGCTGGTTGCTATGCACCTCTCATTTAAACTCCCAAAGCCCTTTTTCTTCTAATCTACTAGCACTACGCTAAAGTTTTACACAGACTGCCACATTGGTTTCAGCGCAGCCCGAGAAGTACTGCATTCACGCACAATACACAGGCCCCATAGCAAGAAGGCCACATCATTTTCAAAGAAGTGAGTACTAACTTCCATACAACACCACACCACCACTCCCAGCACAATGACCATCATAATACTTTCCTTGAATGCTAGAGGTCTGGCCAAAAGTGCCTCACTATAAAAGATGGCTTCAGAACACAAGTGTGACATCCTGTGCGTCCAAGAGACATTTTTTTCAGCATGCGCAACCTGTTTGCCACAATAAGAACTTCTCTCACATAAACAAAGCTGTTGTCCACAGAAAAAATGTGGGGTCCTTATTGCTATTAAAGATTCAATATCCTTCCAACTTCATCAAAGCATTTGCGATGAGAATACATCATTCTGCTATGCAACATAAATAATACTCAATATACGCTAGTAAATATCTATGCCCCAAACCAACGGCAAATATGCTTCTTAACCAGTTCCTTACCGAGTCATGTTAAAATGACGTCAGCAGGAACCCTTGTCGATCCGGGCCGACGTCATATGACGTCGGCCGCTTCTCGCCGCTACTGCAGAGCGGCGATCACGGATCGATCGTGTGCCGGGGGGTCGTGTCCCCCCCGATCAGTGTAAAGAGCCAATAAAATTGGCTCTTTACCACGTGACCGGCTGTGTCCAATCACAGCTGGTCACTACCGATCTCCACCTGCACGCCGCTCATGCGCGCCCACGGCGATCGGGGCTGAGGCTTGTCCCTCGGACAAAGCCCAGCTCCGATCAGTGTAGAATTGGCTCTTTACCACGTGACCGGCTGTGTCAATCACGAGTTGTTACTGTGGTTCTCCCTGTCACTTACTGATCGTGTGTGAGAGGGAGATTGCGGTAACAGCTTGTTGCCGCCTACTGTACACCAAGCACACTGATCACCCCCCCAATAAAGAGGACGTGTCACAGCCCCATCAAAGTACCTGCCACAGCCCATCAGAGTACCTGTCACCTGTCCATCAAAGTACCCGAGTACCTGTCACCTGCCCATCAAAGTACCCGAGTACCTGTCACCTGCCCATTAGAGTACCCGAGTACCTGTCACCTGCCATTCTGAGTACCCGAGTACCTGTCACCATCCCATCAGAGTACCTGAGTACCTGTCACCAGACTATCTGAGTACCTGTCACCAACCCATCAAAGTACCCGAGTACCTGTCACCAACCCATCAAAGTACCTGAGTACCTGTCACCAACCCATCAAAGTACCTGAGTACCTGTTACCTGTCCATCAAAGTACCCGAGTACCTGTCACCTCTCCATCAAAGTACCCGAGTACCTATCACCTGCCCACCTGAGTACCCGAGTACCTGTCACCATCCCATCAGAGTACCCGAGAACCTGTCACCAATCCATCAGAGTACCCGAGTACCTGTCACCTGCCCATCTGAGTACCCAAATACCTGTCAACAGCCCATCAGTGTATCCGAGTACCTGTCACCTGCCCACCTGAGTGCCTGTCACCTGCCCACCTGAGTACCCGAGTACCTGTCACCAGCCCATCAAAGTACCCGAGTACCTGTCACCTGCCCTTCAGATTACCCGAGTACCTGTCACCAACTCATCTGAGTAACCGAGTACCTATCTGCAGCCCATCAGAGTACCCAAGTACCTTTTACCAGTCCATCAGATTACCCGAGTACCTGTTTCCAGCCCATCAAAGTACCCAAGTACCTATCTGCAGCCCATCAGAATACCTGAGTATCTATCTGCAGCTCATTAGAGTACCCAAGTACCTATCTGCAGCCCATGCCTCATAGAATATACCTCGGGTGTTTGCTTTCCAAAATGGGGTCATTTTGTGGGTAATTTCACTGTCCTGGTGCTCCGGGGCCTTCAAAAGTGTGATGGGTATGAATGAAATTTTATGTGTAATTTATACTTCTATAATGCCTGACGGTGCTCCCTGCATGTTCGGCTTCTGTATGTGGCCAGGGTGTGAAAAAGTCTCACACATGTGGTATCGCCATACTCGGGACGAGTAGCAGAATATATTTTGGGGGGTAATTTTTGCTATGTACATACTATGTGTTAGAAATATCTTATAAATTGGCCACTTTGTGTAAAAATAAAAGAGTTTTCATTTTCTTTCCATGTTTTTCGAAGACTTGTGAAAAAAATGAACCATTCAAAAGACTCATAATGCCTCATAGATTATAAATTGGGGTGTTTGCTTTCCAAAATGGGGTCATTTTGTGGGTAATTCCATTGTCCTGGTGCTCCAGGGCCTTCAAAAGTGTAATAGGTGATTAGGAAATTAGATGTGAAAATTCTGCTCCTAGAATGCATGATGGTGCTCCCTGCATGTTGGACCTCTCTATGTGGCCAGGCTGTGAAAAAGTCTCACACATGTGGTATTGCCATACTCAGGATGAGTAGCAGAATATATTTTGGGGGGTAATTGGAAGTATGCATATGCTGTGTGTGAGAAATAACTTGTTGTTATGACAATTTTGTGCAAAAAAAAAAAATAATAATTTCTTAATTTTCCCAAGAATTGTGGGATGTGCATGCTATGTGTTAAAAATATTTTATAAATTGACCACTTTGTGTAAAAATAAAAGTGTTTTCATTTTCTTTCCATGTTTTTATGTGTCCAGGCTGTGAAAAAGTCTCACACATGTGGTATCGTCATACTCGGGGCGAGTAGCAGAATGTATTTTGGGGTATGCATATGCTGTGTGTGAGAAATAACTTGTTGTTATGACAATTTTGTGCAAAAAAAAAAAAATAATAATTTCTTAATTTTCCCAAGAATTGTGGGAAAAAAAGTACAACTTCAAAAAACTTGCAATGCCTCTTACTAAATACCTTGGAATGTCTACTTTTCAAAATTGGGTCATTTGGGGGGTATTTGTACTTTCCTGACATTTCAGGGCCTCAAGAAATGAGATAGGCCATCAGTGCATCAGGTGTGATCAATTTTCAATGATTGGCACCATAGCTTATAGACTCTATAACTTTCACACAGACCAAATAATATACACTTATTTAGGTTATTTTTACCAAAGATAGGTAGCAGTATAGGTTTTGGCCCAAATTTATGAACAAAAATTACTTATTTGCAAAATTTTATCACAGAAACTAAAAAAAAGTGGTTTTTTTTTCAAAATTTTCACACTTTTTTCACTTATGTCGCAAAAAATAAAAAACCCAGAGGTTCTTAAATACCACCAAAAGAAAGCTCTATTTGTGTGAAAAAAATGATAAAAATTTTGTTTGGGTACAGTGTAGCATGAGAGAGTAATTGTCATTCAAAGTGTGAGAGCACTGAAAGCTGAAAATTGGTCTGGGCAGGAAGGGGGTATAAACGTCCTGTATTGAAGTGGTTAAATAACATTGTCAAAAAAAAGCTAAAACGGATACAAAAGGGACATTTACTATTATGTGGAGACTTCAACATGATCCCAGACAACCATTTGGATTCCACTTCGGGCCCTAAATGCTTTGAATCCCCACTAAACAATCTGATTCATAGCAATGATCTGTATGACATGTGGAGATGTCTTGCAAACAACCTAGAAGAATTTTTCACTACCAACTTGGGCTTGGTGCCTGAAAAGATGACAGTGTGGAATGCACATAAAGCATTTATCAGAGGCTTGTTTATACAGATTAGAGCTAGGGTAAAGAAAAGAGGACACAGCAAATAGACACCTTGGTTAAGGCTATTAAGGGAGCTGAATCCCAAAACAAAGTACATCCTTCCCCAGCCATCAAAATCAAAATTTTCACACTACATTAGGATCTTAGGGAACACCTTTTAGACTCATATGAGAAAATGCTACGCAAGCTTAAGGCTTCCACCTATTCCACTAGCAACAAGGCAAGGAAAGCAATGGCACTTTGTATTAAAGGTAGACGTCTTAAATCCAAAATAATATTCTTATATCATCCATACACGAAGGAAAAGCTTATTGATCCCCAGTCTATCGCTGCTGCATTCAGCCTCTTTTATAGCAATCTTTACAATATTAAAAACCTACAACCTACAACAGCTGAAATAGATGCATTCCTTGCTTATGTAAAACTCCCTGCCTTAGATCCACAATGCCTAGCTAGTCTGAACAAACCCTTCACGGATGAGGAAATATCTAAAGTGATTAACCACTTCAATACCATGCACTTAGAACACTTCCCTACCAGATCAATTTTCAGCTTTCAGTGCTTTTGCACTTTGAATGACAATTGCGCAGTCATGTGACGTTGTACCCAAATCATTTTGTTCCCACAAATAGAGCTTTCTTTTGTGGCATTTGATCACCTCTGTGTTTTTGGGCTACAAATAAAAAAAGACCGAAAATTTTGAAAAAAAAAAAAGTTTTTCTCTGTTTCTGTCACAAAACTTTGTAAATAAGTACATTTTCTCCATCACTGATGGGTACTGATGAGGCTACACTGACGGGCACTGATGAGGCAGTACTGATTGGCACTGATGAGGTGGTACTGATGGGCACTGATAATGAGGCACTTATATGCAGCAATGATGGGCACTGATAGGCGGCACTAATAAGCAGCAATGATGGGCACTGATATGTGGCACTGATATGCAGCACTGACGGGCACTCATAGGCAGCACTGATTGCCACTCATAGGCGGCACTGGGCACTAATAGGTGGCACTGATGGGTACTGATAGTTGGCACTGGTACACACTGGTAGGGGCACTGTTGGGCACTGGTGTGCAATGCAATGATAGGGGCCATTTCCTTGGTTGTCTAGGGTGCATCTGAAGGTGGCACTGAGTCCCATCCATGTTGGGCACTGTGTCCCTTACCTGGTGGTCTAGGGTGGTCTCCCTGGTGGTCAGGATTGGCTCCCTGGTAGTCCCTGATTGGCT
>BLSH010547851.1:34045-49338 GCA_018402905.1 Glandirana rugosa
AGAGTAACCTTGACGTACCTAACTGTGAACGACTTATGGTATCTCATGTCGTCTAGGGATTTCCTAATGCCCAGTCTAACCGGCCATCTCTCCTTGTTAACTCTTGTTCCATCCAACCTCATTGTGTATATGAGCATAGCCATCTGTAGACCTGATTCCTTTGATAGTCTTCACTATCCCGATCAAATTTGTTCCGTTTTTGTGTCTCTAAGTCCATACAGTACTTAACAATATTGGTATCCAGAGTCTCTTTCAGTTTCACAAATTCTGCTGATGAAACTGCAGATTTTAAATCCTCTTACACTTTACTCAGTTGTTCTGATACTGTCTGCAGTTCTTTTTGCACATATGAAATTGTTAAAGTCATTAAGTCAAAAGGAACATTTATTCAAAATCTGCATAAATGTGTTTTTATATTCATCATTATCACTGAAAAGTGTAAGGGCCAATCTGACCCGTAATCCTTTAGGGATCTGCTGTACTCTATGGTATTCAGCAAGTGTCAATCCATGCAGTTCCAATGAGATATATTTCTTGTGTAGTTTCTCCCATGAACTTGTGTTATGCACAGGGGTATTCCCAGTCAAAAAGTCTCTGGAGCCGGCCACTCGAGACACATTCTGTGTGGCCTTCTCTTGTGAGAACGAAAATGTATTTCCTGGATTCGATTCCATCATGGAGGGGTGTAAAAACCCAATAGGAGTATAATACAATACCAAGGTGAGACACCTCTGCCGTATAGTTGATTTCCTTATACAGGATTACATCTGATGTGATACTCCTTTTTTTCCCACCAGATATACATCAAAAAATTGGAGATGCAGCCTCAATTAAAGTTGAATTCCCTTTTTTTTTTAAATCAAGTAAAATTTTATTGAACAACAAAATTATCCAGTACACCTCATAGACATAAATGACAGTTCTCAGGTGAACATAAGGTACATTATAGTGCCCTTACTACTCATCACCGAAGCAGATAAAACTGAAAAAAGTCAAAATATGAATTACAACCGGTATCTCATTCTTCCCATTACACCAGTTAATGCATCAATTAGTCCAACAACCCCTACTGTCCAAAGTTCACCAGTGTTAAACTATTCTTTACGGTGAGACCATCTTTCCTGTGCTCATATATCGCTAGGGCATTGCATTAGCCTCCTTATTACTAGCTCCTTAGGCAAAAGTCCTGGCACATCCAACCATGGGGACCAGAGTTTTTCAAATTTATTTGGGCACCCTCTATGTTGATAAATATATTTCTCCAAGAGAAGCATGTTTCCCATGTGAGTCAACCACATCTTGACTGAGGGGGGAGAGGTGGATTTCCAGATTAATAGAATTATTTTCCTAGCTTGAAATAAGGCCCTTGAAAAGGCTATCCTAGTTATCTCCTCAGGAACCACCTCCTCCAGGACACCCAGCACGGACCCCACCAGACCCAGGGGCACATTCGTTTGAAAAACAGTGTTGAGGGTAGATAACACCTGTGTCCAGTAATGGTGCAACTTAGGGCAATGGCAGAGGAGATAAATTAGGTCCCCCGAGCCTTGGCGACATCTGTTGCACAGGGGGTTGGGACGGTGCCCCATTTTATGTAGTTTCATGGTGTGTAGTGGACCCTTAGAATAATATAGAGCTGTGACACTTTCTGGGAAACATTCAAAGAACATTGGTTGACCATCTGGAGGGCTTCCTCCCACTGGTCATCCGTTAAGGTGCCCACGTCTTCCTCCCATTGTGCCCTGGCTTTAGAGGGATATTTCCTAAAAAATCAGACAGCAGCATACCGTAGCAAAGGGAAATAAAGCCCTTTGTCCTGGTAGTGGTCTGGAGTAGATGGAAAATTGGGGTAGGGGATAACGTCCACTCCGTGCTCTCCCCCTGTGCCCTCATTGCATCGGGAAAGTTGAAGGTAGTAATAGTGCATATATTCAGGCAGGTGAAATATATGCTGTATGTCTTGGAAAGATCGCAAACAGCCCTCATGGAAAATTTGAGAAAGGAACTTTATTCCTTGTGCCCGCCACCTGGGCCCCTGTTTAATTTTAGCCAGTTCAGGGTAGGAGTGGTTCCCCCATATGGGGCTGTAATCCATATAGCCAGACACCTGTTGAAGCTGCCTGGCCTTATTCTAGATTTTCTGGAGCAAGGTAAATGTGGGTTTGCTTTTATTGGATTGCTGAAATGACTGTGCCTCCAGTCTCTCCGGGATGTATTCAGCAGCTGTGCCAGCAAGCAGGAGTAGAGGGGCTGGGGCATATGGTCCAGATGACATGCAACCCACCAGATGCTGCAGTTGTGCCGCTATATAGTAGAGCCAGGGGTTCGGGAGTGCTAAGCCTCTGTCTTCCTTGGAACATTGCAACTGCGCGGGGGGCCCCATAAGAGTAACCTAAAAAGGGAATAGACAATTCTAAAGGTATTAAGGGGAATCACTACCGGGGAGTTGTGGAGTACATATATGAGCTGGGGCATGAGTATCATCTTTATTATGTTGGTCTTACCTGCTAACGTCATTTTGAGGTTGCCCCATATACAAATTTTATCCCTAAATCTTTTTAAAAGTAGATACACATTTAGTCTACACTACTCCGTAATAAAAGGAGAGATCTGGATACCCAAGTATCTGAAAGTAGACACCACAGGAATAGAGCCAGGGATGGTATCAGCCTGACCAGGGTCATTATCTAGTAACATTAGTGCTAACTTGGTCTAGTTAATAGTAAGATCGGAGAAAGGTCCGAATTTCAATATTATATCAATTGCACCTGATAGGGAGGCGGAGGTATCTTCTAAAAATAGAAACATATCATCTGCGTAGAGCATGATCTTCTCATGCAGATTCCCATATCTAAAACCCGTGACCTTTGAGCTTTCCCGAATGAGAATAGCCAGGGGCTCTATCGCGATTGCGAAGAGCAGGGGAGATAGGGGGCACCCCTGCCTGGTTCACCCGCCCAGCGCGAAGGATGGCGACTGCCGATCCGCCACGCTGATCGCCCCGGGGGGAGCTGTACAGAAGGAGAACCCAGGCTATAAACCATTTGCCAAAGCCAATTCTAGATAGTACTGCCCATAGCTAGGACCAGCTGATACTATCGAATGCCTTATTGGAATCTAATGAGAGAAGCGCTCTCTGACCTTTATTATCTGCCAGCATCTGCATGTTCAGGAATAATATTCTAAGGTTAGTGGCTGTGGATTTTTGTGGCATAAAGCCAGCCTGGTCCGGATGGATAATGGACAAAATTATTTTGTTGACTCTAAGTGCCATGACTATGGCCAATATCTTTACATCACATTGTAAAAGAGAGATTGATCTATGGGAGCTAGGGTCTAACAGGTCCTTCCCTGGTTTAAGCAATAAAACAACATTTGTCCTGGACATAGAAGGTGGCAAGGAGCCAGCTTTAACTGATTCATTAAACACTTCGAGCAGCCTGGGCAGGATCGCCTCCCCATAAGTAGAACATACCTCCATGGGGATACCATCATCCCCAGGCACCTTGCAGGTGGGGAAGGAACAGGTCACAGTTTGTAGCTCTTCAATAGTGAGGGGGCGTTTAGTTCCCGTCAGGCTGTCAGAGGCAGAACTGGAATGGGAATGTCCGCAAGGTAGTTGGCCAATGACTCTGGAGAGTAATCCTCATTAGATTTGTAGAGATTTTTGTAGAAGTTAGAGAGTTCTGTGACAATTTGGTCAGGGTCATTGATTATCTTACCAGTTGGGGAGCGTATGGCTCCAATAACTGGAGATGCCTGTTGGGATCAAGCTATTTTGGCCAATAAGCGACCCGTTTTCTCCCCCTCCTCATAGAACGCCATTTTTGTAAAAAAAAGTTTATTTTCTATGGCGGAGGATTTTAAGCGGTCCAGAGAATCCTGTGCCGTCAGCCATGCCTCCCTCCCAGAGTCAGTAGAGTTCATAACATGACAATAATGATGACAATTCTAGCTGTCGGACTCGGCCCCCCACCTGGACAAGAAGGGCAGAAGAATTACGCCTGACCGCCTCAATCTCTGTGATGAATGTAACCCTGAGGGATGCTTTAAAGGTTTCCCATTACAGAGACAGGTCCACCATCCCTGCATGTGTGCTGAAAAATTGTGTAATTTGTCTGGAAATATTATCTGGAGAGGAAAACAATTTAAGCCAATATGCATTCAGTCTCCAAGGGGGATCTAAGCATTGTTGAAGGTGGCCTAGTGGTGAGACATATAACTAAGGGAGAGTGGTCTGAGACCCCATGAGGGAAATATTCAATTCTAGTAGTGATAGGAGGTATGTGGTGTGTTCCCAGGCACAGATCTATATGGGACAGAGATCCGTGCGCTTTAGAAAAACAGAAGTACTGCTTGCCATGCGGGTTTCTAATGCTCCAGATATCCTGCCAGCCCACCTCAACCATATACTAGCTAAGAACAGTGCCCCGTCCAGGAGTAGGGGAGGTAGTGGTGGGTGTCTATTTAGGTCAGGGCTCAGTCAACAATTAAAGTCTCCCATGCGGAGGACCAGCAGGTCAGGTTTGTCGGCCAGGTATGACAGCAATAGCAGTAATATCTCTTTAGAGAATGGAGGAAGAATGTACACAAATGCCAACAACAGAGTCACTGTAAACAGTTTACAATGTAAAAAGACAAAGCGACCAAGCGGGTTGACCATAGAGTCCAGTTCCTGAAATGTCAAAGCCTTGTGTATCAGGACACTCACACCACGGGAGAAGGCAGACTACGTAGAGTGGTATGAAGTGCCCACCCAGGAGTATCTCAGACAAGAGACTGTATCCCATGTCAGATGGGTCTCTTGGAGGCCGATAATAGCAGGGTGATATTTCCGAAGACATGTAGAGACCATAATACGTTTCAAGGGATCACTGAGACCTCTAACATTCCACGAGACCAGGGGGGTAGATGTCATATCTGCCATGGCAAGAGACTGTGGATACGGGCGTCACCGATGCCCATGGTGATTAGTAAAGATAGGGGCAGGAGAGGCAATGGAAAAGGATCCTGATGATGGATCGTAGGGGGCAGTGCAGGGAGATCAGTCTTGTATCTGGGGGTAGTTGTTGAGATCCTATATAGGACAGCTGAGCAGAATGACCTGCAAGAGTCACTGTGTACTGGAAATTGCAGGGCCCAACAGACATGCTCCAGGGCCCAACAGACACAGGCCTATAAGGCTCTTGGTGCAGAGCTCTCTTTATGTCAACAGGGCATGGGCACAATGACCACTTCAACTGCGGTCTAAGAACTTGGAGATCCATCTGACTCTGACCCAGATGGGTTGTGGTCTTAACTGGGGGAGGCAGCGTGTGATAAAGTTGCATAGTGGTTTCCCTCACACTGGTTGGGTAAAAGGAGTAAAGTCCCTCAATACAGGAGTTAACAGGCAAAGATTGTAAGAACTGCTACTACATACTGGTTCAGAATTGGATAGTTAGATCTGTCAGTCTCTGTCCGCCACAGGGCGCCTACGCCGGAGTTCCAGCTCGTGTCTATCCAGACAAGCCACATCCGGTGCTGATTCAAAGAAATGAGCCTGGCCTCCTTCTGTAACTCTAAGCCTGGCAGGATAAAGCATAACATATTTTTTTTGCAGGGTTTGCAGCCTTTTTTTGACATCAGCATATTTGGCTCGTTTGCGCTGAACCTCAGCCGAAAAATCCGGAAACAAAGATATTTTGGTGCCATTGTACTGAATAGGGCCTTTCTCCTGGGCCACATGTAAAATTATTTCACTGTCCTTATAGTTGAGCAGCCGTGCCAAAACGGAGCGTGGTGGGTTCCCAGGAGGCAGGGGGCTGGGGGGGGCGTGCGATAAGTTTGTTCCACCGCAAATAGGGATGTGAATATTTCTTTACTGAAAATCTCTTGTAGCCAATGTTCTATGAACTCTGTGGAGTCCCGGCCCTCGACCCTCTCGGGTAACCCTAATATTCTGACATTATTACGCCTAAGGCGATTTTCGATGTCGTCTGTTTTGCTGGTGGCCTGTGCGACTTGCTGGACAGCTATACGAGAGTCTCTAATGATAGGGGGTAGCTGATCTTCCAAGTCACTTACTCATCCCTCCACAGCAGTGGTTCTCTCCCTGATCTTTTGGAGATTATGGCGTAATAGTGACACTGTTTCTTTAAGGAGCTCTGTGATGAACGTCTTCCTCACATGCTGTCGCTGGCCATGCCCCAAAGTTGAATTCCTTTAATTCAATCTTCATGCATATAAAAGTTACAAGTGACTGCACAGTTTTGGACAGCACATGTCCTTCATCAAGTTGCATGTATAGTACTAAATCTTTTACCCACATTTATTGCTCCATACACATACAGAGCATCAGAGTCCAGTAAGTAGTAAGAGAACTGGATCGTATCCATGCCTCAGTTGTGTGCAGTGCAAATTGATGAGGTAAGGGGATAATTTTATACACCAAATGGATAAAAGAAAATATCATAGGGGTCATGGTTTGCTGCGGAGCCGAATGGTGGCGTGACTCCAAAGCTCTGAAATGAAGGGATGAAGTGGCACACAGCAGTCCTGAGAGAGACACCCGAGCACCCTTAAACAGTGACCCGAAGCCGGCGGAGAAGGCAGACATGTCCAAAAAGAGGAAGGGGGATCGCCAGCCCCAGCGCCTGGCGGACTTTTTCAGTCAGCAGCCACAGCAAGGTAGGCAATATGGCGCTGAGGCCTCCTCCACGCCAGAGGCCAGACAGCCGAAAAACAACACCAAAGAGGGATCCTCTCCCCCTAATAGCAGCCCATCCAACAGTGGGGCCTCCTCACCACCCACACCCTGCCAAAACCAGATTAAAGCTGGATGGAGGGAGATGCAGCCCGGCCATGAGCCCTATAGTACACTCAGATGAGGATGCAGGAGAGGACACTAGGGAGCTGCACGATTCAACAGAATCCTTCCCCACAGCAAAACAACCTGTTTTGGACACTGTACTGAAGGACATGTTAAAGTCCCTGAGAAGTACAATACATGCAGACATGATGTCCTGAATGCGGAGGGTCAGTACAGAGCTGCATGCTGTGGAGGGGAGGGTAAATCATATTGAAAACAAGATGGGGGAATATGCAGCCACCATTAACGATCTGGTTGACGCACATGATGAAAGTGTTACAGAAACAGAGTGGATCAAAGCAAAATTGGCTGATATCGAGGACAGGGGGAGGAGGAACAATTTAAAAATAAGGAGGATACCAGAAACAGTTCAACAACAAGACCTGGGATCATATGCAACTATCCTATTTAAATCTATGTTGCCAGACCTGTCTGATCTGGATGTCACAATCGATAGGATCCATAGGCTACCCAAGCCCTCCTACTTACCAGACCAAGTGCCCAGGGATGTCATACTACGCCTGCACTTTTACCACAGAGCAGCTAATGGCTCAAATGTGCAAAAAAAAAACAGGTTCCCCCACAATACCAAAACCTGCAATTCTATGCTGATCTTTCCCAGTTCACGCTACAGAAAAGGAAATCTCTGAACACCATAACGAAGGCACTGAGAAACCATAGGATAGTTTATAAATGGAGATACCCCAATAAGCTCATTGTGACAAAAGGGAACCAGGACCATATGGTGAACAGCCTGGAAATGGGGCTTGATCTCCTTAAAACGTGGAAAATAGTACCAGAGCCTGGCTCTGATCCCAGCAACTCAGAAGTGGTCCAGAAAGTGAGCCTGCCTGGAAGAAAGTTACAACTAAGAACGCTAGATCACATAATTAACTCTCTCGGGGTAACAACCTTGAATTTACACACAGTCCCAGACCGGGCAAGGGCCAAAAAACTATAGACCTAAACCTAAACCCCAATAGTTTTGAGCAGCAACAGCTGCACGTGGGTAGAGATCTACCCATCTGTTTGTGGAAAGTGTTAACTTACTTTACAATGTTCACAAGTTTTACTTTTTTATCTTTTTTCATTTTTTCTTTGTTCTTGTTTCTATATTTTTCCTGCCGAGAACTCTCACAGCGTACTACGAAAAGACCACGTCAAGGTACACGATCAAATACTCACCCACTTCTTCCTGCTGCCAGAAAAAATCACCTTCCACTTCATGGCATCTCCTCACTGCTAATGTGAGTACTGTCTTGCACTATTACAGATCCTAATGCGCATCTTCTACAACACAAAGACTGACATCTGGATGATCCACCAAATGGCATACACAACACTACTCCACCAGCATAAAAATACTGGGACACTATGAGCATACATTTTTTTTCTATTAACTCCAAAGGACTCAACCATCCGGTTAAACGAAAGTCTCACTGGAAAGAAGCTCTACAGTACAAGAGTGACATAGTGTTCGCACAGGAGACACACTTTAGTAGAACTTCTCCTCCCCAATGCACACATCGCAACTTTCCCCATGTCTTCACAGCACATGCAGACACCAAGGTAAAAGGGGTACTAATAGCTGTGAGAGACACTGTAGCCTTTACATTACGGAAGGAAGTGCAGGACACTCAAGGCAGATACCTGATAATTGTATGTGAGCTGAACTCACATACACTTTGGTGAACGTGTATGCGCCCAACTCCAACCAAATTCGTTTCTTCAACAAACTGATGCGTAGGGTCAGATCCCACCAGAAGGGCCTACTGGTAATAGGGGGGGACTTTAACATAACCTCAGAACCACATATGGATTCTACATCCAAAGCTAGACGGGTGGGCCCGTCTTTACAGAGGATCCTCCAGAGACAAAACCTACTTGACACATGGAGATGTCTACACACAGAGGAAAGAGACTTTACTTTTTTTTCCACACCTCATAAAGTCTACACCCAAATAGACATGTTCTTAGTAGACCAGCGAACATTTTTCCAAATAACGAACTCCTCTATCAACCATATTACCTGGTCAGACCATGCGTCCATCACATTAGCGATCACAGACTCTACATCATTACGGTCCACACCCATTTGGAGAGCCAACTCATTCCTACTTCAACAGCAGAGTACAAAACTAGAAGTCGAACGACACCTGAACGAATTCTTTTTGATCAACAATACCCCCACTCAGGACATATTTGCCTTGTGGAATGCCCACAAGGCTTATGTCAGGGGAATATTGATCCAGCTGGGGGCGAGGGCGAGGAGGCAGAGGCAAAAGCACTTAAAAGAACTTACAGATGAAATTTGTACACTAGAAAGACAAAATAAACAGAATACCTCTACACTTCTAGTACATAAACTTTCTAAATTAAGACAAGACCTTAGGCTCCTCCTAATGGAGAATTTTGAGAAAATAAATAAAAGGTTGAAAATGCAATACTATGCCAATGGAAACAAGGCAGGGAAGCTACTTGCACAAAAGCTCAGGGGACAGAGACATAAAACTAAAATTCCATATATTTTCCACCCCCTAACCAAAAATAAACTAAACCACCCACAAGCTATTGCTGACGCTTTTAGCCACTACTATGGCACACTGTATAACCTGAAAGATGATATCAATACCAGACAGCCCAACATACAATTAACCAACCAATTTCTACCAAAACTAGGCCCGGAACAGGTAAACAATTTAAATCTCCCATTTACTATCCCAGAAATAAAAAAAGTGATAGATACACTTCCCCCTAATAAATCCCCGGGACCAGATGGGTTTTGCGGAGAATATTATAGACAATTCAAAGAGATATTAGCCCCCCACTTGGTCACAGTGTACAGTGAAGCCGCTGCCTCCTCGTCCTTTCCCCAAGAAATGTTAAGAGCCATGAGAGTGGTGTTACCGAAGCCGGGGAAAGAACCGAATATACCTTCTAATTTCAGACCTATTTCACTTTTAAATGTAGATGTTAAGATTTATGTTAAACTCATAGCGATGCGACTAATGGATATTCTCCCTGGGATAATAGACCCAGATCAAACAGGCTTCACCAAAGACCAACAGGCCTCAGACACCACCCGCAGACTTATAAATATAATACACCTAGCAGAGGCACAAAAGAGGCCTTCTCTGCTCCTAGCTTTGGATGCAGAGAAGGCCTTTGACAGGATACATTGGCAGTATCTTAGGTTGGTATTGGAGAAATCTGGATTCTCAGGTAACATACTCACAGCCATTTTGGCTCTGTACTCTAGACCCTCTGCGCAGGTTTACTCTGCGGGTGTATTGTCCACGCCCTTCAATATATCCAATGGCACATGTCAGGGGTGCCCCCTGTCACCATTCATTTTTAATTTACTGATGGAGCCATTGGCCTCTTACATTAGGACTCACCCAAACATAAAAGGATTTACAACGCAAAACAGTACTCACACTATCAGCCTGTTCGCTGATGACATAATTATGATTCTTACAGATGTGGAGAATTCCCTGGCTTCGGTGTATGATGCATTAGAACTGTTTAAGGGTATATCGTACTATAAAGTCAATGAAAATAAATCCTATATACTGGGTTTGGGAATCCACCATGCAGTTAAAAAAAAACTCAGCTCGTGGTTTCCATATCAGTGGCAGGACAGCGGTATAAAATACTTGGGCATTACACTCACAGCCAAGGTTGGTAAACTAGTGGAAGCTAATTACAACACCTTTCTAGACGGCCTACAACAGAAACTTCAAGCCATAACTAAAACAGAAATGTCATGGACAGACAGACTGGCAGCATTTAAGATGGTGACCTTACCACAATTGATATATATGTATAGAACCCTCCCAATCCCGGTACCAAATTCCTACTTTAATTCAACACAAGCTCTAATAGATCGCTATTTGTGGAATGGCAAAAGAGCTAGGTGCGCCTACAGAAAGCTGACAACACATAGGAAAGCTGGAGGAATAGGACACGTAGGAATTAAGGACTATTATACAACCGCGATACTTTCGCAAGCTCGAGCCTGGTTCCCCCAAGTAAGATCCACAAAATGGATCCAATTAGACAAATCTCAGGTTGTTGGTGGTGATCTACAAGGGTTACTGCTGACTGGGGGGCTCAACAAACACTTAAACACTAACCTTTCCCCTACTATTAAAGCTACACTCAGGCAGTGGGAGGTACTATGAACAACAAACTTTGAACACCACTGTACACAATTACTGCCATTGGCAATCACAAGCCTACAGATAATAATCCCGGGAATACAATTAAAGAACTGGGTTGATAAGGGGATTACAACCATAGAAAACATTAAAATAGGACCTGCAGTTAAAACATTTAGAACACTGCAAATCGAATATGGCCTAGAGAAGTCAGATTGCTACAGATACCTGCAAATTGCCCACTTCATCCAATCCAACCCTGACACGGCTACACAATTACCCATAAAAGTAATATGGTACCTAACCCGCCCCTCCGCCAACATAAGAGGGATTTCACTGTTTTATAATATAATTAATGACAAACACGTATTTAAAAAATCTACCTCTATCCAAGCCTGGGAGCAAGACCTACAAAACACATACACAATGGAACAATGGCAAAAAGCCCTTATGGTAAGCTACTCCGCAACGAAAAGCGTAACCCTGTGGGAACTAACACACAAAATTCTACTTCGTTGGTACCTTACCCCCACTAGAATCTCTAGATTTGACCCACGGGCATCCCCACTGTGCAGGAGAGGGTGCGGGGAGAGGGGTACACTATACCATATACTATGGGCATGCCCAATAATAACCCCCTTTTGGAGTGAGGTACAGGACGCCCTCTCACAAATACAGAACATGAAACACCCATTGACCCCTGGACTGGCTATCTTGTCCCTGGGGATAGAGCATATCCTTCACACTTTAAGAGATATAACATCTCATTTTCTGCACAGTGCTAGACTCCTACTGGTCAGGAATTGGAAGACCAATAAAATCCCTACATTGAAGGAAACCGTTAACCTTACTAATACACATGCAACTTATGAACAAATGTTTGCAGCCACCAAGGGGAAACATGATAAGGTGACAGCGAAGTGGAAACCGTGGTCTGAGTGGTACAAGGCAACATTTGCCGCTCAATAAGGCAGATACCTTTTATCATATGAGACAGGCAGGAATTACTACCTAACAAGTTATTATCCTTTACTTTTCTCTCTATGATTTATCTTGTTTGTGTTCAATTATTTTTTTAAGTTTCTAAATGGGCATGCAAAGCCACAAAGGTGAAATTATAAGAATGGGGAAATGTAACAAAGTAGAGTTGCGGTCCCTGGCTGGTGGGTGCGGGGGCGGAGGCCCACTCCCCCAAGACCACAGCAGGTTCCCATTGGGGTGGTCGCGGGGGGGGGGGGGTACGCCTCGGTGCCTAGGCAGTGGGGGTACTGCAATAATAGAAAGGTAAACTAAATACTCATGAGAATACGTATAAGCTATACTCATTTATACTGTCAACATGATGATCTATGAGTAAATGGAAATGTAAGTTATATATCATATAACCTTTGTATGCTGCATAAATCAATAAAAACGATTGAAACGAAAGAAAATATCATGGCCGCAGTTTCCACACGTCAGACATCATATGTGATCTATGCATTAATATGCCCATGTAAGTTATTACATGTTGGAAAGACTACACAAAAGATCAAAGACCCAATATCACAACATCGGTCATCTATTAGGAACAAACAACCAGGTTTACCTGTTCCCAAACACTATATGCCATATGGACACAGTGATACAGATTTAGAATTTATGGTTTTGAAGGAGACACATAAAGACAAAAGGGGAGGTGATAAGATTCTGAAAATGGTCTGGTTATGGCTGTCTAAGGACACAGAATTACTTTAAGGCATTGGATAGAAATGGTTTTATTTCTTTGGATAGCTGTCACTTCCAGTCCTGGCTCCATAACATACCAATTCATTTGTGTGAAGAGGAATTACTCCCTGCCATCTAATTATGTTGAACAATCCAAAGTCTTGGCAGATAGGTTCATACAGAAGGGTTATGATGCCGCCCAATTTCATCATGAAATAGAAGGAGTGGGTACCTTAGATCGTACACAACTTCTATCCAACTCTTCTCCCAAGGAAGTTTCAGACATGGAATATAGTCTTATATTGGACTATAATTTCCAATATAAACATTTTGAAGTAATGTTTCAAAATACTGGAGTATTCCAAAAAGGATAACATTTTGGGCCCTGTCCTTCCCCCTAAACCAAAATTTGTGTATAGGAAGGCCCTCACTCTGAGGGATTACATTGCACCTGGTGTGGTTGATCCACCTGTTGTAGGGGAAAGCCGGCCATTTGTCTTCTTGAGTGGTTTCTACGCTTGCGGTTCTTGTAAGGCTTGTGGACAATGTAGGCACAATGTTAAGAGAAGAAAAGACTTTATATCCCATGCCACAGGGAAACAGACTAAAAATCTCATAACATGCAATGCAGAGGGGGTGGTCTACATGCTGGAGTGTAGTTGTGGCCTCCAGTACGTGGGCAGCAACTCCAGGGCCCTTAAAGTACGGATAAGGGAGCGTGTTAATAATATTTGGAAGGGAGTCTGCACCCACGGTGTCTCTAAGCACTTTAGAATACATCATGATAGAGATCCACATCATTTAACCACTTGCTTACAGGGCACTTAAATCCCCCTCCTGCCCAGACCAATTTTCAGCTTTCAGCGCTGTCACATTTTGAATGACAATTGCGCGGCCGTGTGACATTGTACCCAAACAAAATTTTTTTCATTTTTTTCCCACAAATAGAGTTTTCTTTTGGTGATATTTGATCACCTCTGCGGTTTTTATTTTTTGCTCTATAAACAAACAAAGAGGGACAATTTTGAAAAAAGAACAATATTTTTTTACTTTTTGCTATAATACGAATCCAAAAAAAATATAAAAAAAAAAATTATTCATCGGGTTTTGTATATTGATTCGTTTGTGCAAAAGTTATCGCGTCTACAAGCTATGGGAATTGATTTATGGCGTTTTTATTATTACTTCTGTTTTTTACTAGTAATGGCGGTGATCTGCGATTTTTATCGGGATTTTGATATTGGGGCGGACATGTCGGACATTTTTTACACTTTTTGGGACCAATGACATTTATACAGCGATCAGAAATTTAAATATACACTGATTACTGTATAAATGTCATTGGCAGTGAATGGGTTAACACTAAGGGGTCAGTGAAGGGGTTAACTGTGTTCCCTCATTGTGTTCTAACTATGTCGGGGCGGGGCTGGCCGGAACATAAAAGATCTCACTGATCCCGATCACAGGGATCAGTGGATCTGCTATGTCCCCCTTCACAGAACGGAGAACTGCCGTGTTTACATCGGGGGTTTCCCGTTCTGCAGCTCTGACAGGCGATTGCGGGTCATGAGCGGACATCGAGTACGCCCGACCAGCGGGCACGCCCACGCAGTGTGCAGCGGCCACGCGCGCGCGCCGCCAGTGAGTGCACGCCAGGAGCATGCACAAGGGACGACGGGGATTGAAAGAGTGGGGAAACATTGGAGGGGGGGATTACATTCGGACCCTGAGCAAAAAAGAATCTTTTTGGATATATGAGATCTTTAGTTCCAGGGGGGCTTAACATAGATTTTTATCTCAATTATTATATTTCTGAGAAATGATTTAATTTACAATAATTTCTATGTTTTTCTCATTGTACTTATCACCATTATAGTTATTACTTTTTATTATATAGGTTTTTTTTTTTTTTTTACTTTTCTTCCAAAAGATTTTATTAGGTTTCCAAAAAATTACAAGTACAGAGGTAAGATAAACATGAAATAGGAGACAGTGTCAATGTCCGGTATACATAAGAACAAAACAGAAAACTTTTGAACATTTGAGAGGCCAAATCGTTGCACCTGGGTTAATATTTGGTGCTTGAGCTGCAGTTCTGTATAATAACAATAAGCCAGCAGTGTAGGTAGGGACTAGTGTTGAGCAAACCCGGACTGTAACGTTCGGGTCCGTACCGAACTTTTGGGTGTCCGGGGCACGGACCCGGACATTTCAAAAATCGTTCGGGTTCGGTCCGGGGTTAATCAACAAGCGTTTCACTGGTTTGCCCTTAGAAGCCATCACAGCCATGCCTACTAATGGCATGGCTGTGATTGGCCAGTGCATCATGTGACCCAGCCTCTTTAAAAGCTGCAGTCACAGTGCTGCAGTCACATGCTCCTTTGGTTAGTGTAGGGAAAGGAAGCTGAAAGCGAGAGGGAGAGATTTGAGACATTTTAAGACCTGATCCTGCATCCTGAGATAGATTACTTTACTACTGCTGTCTGTGCTGTTGCTCTGAGGACAGATAGCAGAAATTAGAGATTTTACATACCGCTGCTTTGAGTTGCAGATCAAGCTCTGCATAAAACAACGAT
>BLSH010547851.1:50805-62467 GCA_018402905.1 Glandirana rugosa
ATGGAGTCTGTGGAAGAGTGTTGGCGAGGGATGTATATGGGCGTCCTATCGTTTCTACTGGGGGGACTGGGAGCGGGCTTGGAGATCGGGGTTAGTGGGGTGGCCCGTGACGGGCCGGGTTGTCCGGATTATGAAACTCTGAGTCTATGGGTACGAGACAGCCTGACACCTCTTTTGGCTGTGACTACCTACTCTATCGGATGTGGCGGGAAGTAGGAGGCCACGACCAGTGAGGGGCGACTCTAAGACGTGACTCCCCAGGGATGATCTCAACTCGCTTGGAGACCTTCAAGCCCAAGACGACCAGGTCTGCTTGAAGCCCTGTTTCAGGCCCAGCTTCCTTTTGCAGCCCTCTAGGGCTTTCCAGGACTTTGTTACAGCCATTTTTGTGCCTAAAAGTTCGGGTCCCCAGTGATTTCAATGGGGTTCGGTGTCCGTGCGATCGTTTGGGTTCTGTCCGGACCCGGACTTTGTCCCGAAGTTCGTCTGGACCAGCAGAACCCGAACTTCCAGAGGTTCGCTCAACTCTAGTAGGGACCCCTCAGTGCAGAATCTCAGCGGGGAGTGACCAGCACCGGAGGATGAAGGGCGGTGTAGGCTATCTCATCCATCAGTGTCGGTTTTCTCCACAGTCCGACAGAGCATGGGTATCTGAGTCTCAAAGTATTAGGCCTGTTGGGCCGGGCAGTGCCCGGTGGGGTGATTGGGGCTAGAGGTTCGGGCGAGGGTCAGGGGGGTCATCTTTGCTATCCTGCGGGTATATGTAGGGAGCGGTTGTGAGAAGGTGTCTGAGGTAACCGGTGATATGTGGTGGGGACTTGTTGGGATGGGGGATGTAGTTTGGCCTAGCAGACCAGCTGATAGCCTCTAGAGGGATCTTTGGTACTGGGTAGGCAATTATGTATGGGGAGACATGCGTGGACATTGAAGGTGGGGGTGACCCAGTAAGGTGGTGGGAGGGAAGAAGGTGGGGCCTTGGGTTATAATGACGAAGTATCTTTCGGGTTTTCGCACTGAGATGTGCTAATGTAAGGCCAGGGACTGGAATAAGTCAGTCCAGGGGGGCGAGAGCCTCCAACAAACCCTGGGATCCGACCCTTCAGGCCCTGAGGCCTTCGTGGGCTATAGACCCTTGTGTGGGAGGCGAGAGGGTCATTATCAGGTAGGTGTGAGGGGATTATTTCTTGTGAGGATTTATTGCTTGAGTGTATTCTGCGGTGGTCTTAAAGTGTAACCAGCAAGCCCAAGTTTTGTTATATTTGGAGATAGAGTCATGTGAAATGGCAATGAGCTCTTCCATTTCAGCAATTCTATCTATTCGAAGGAACAATTCTTTAGTTGAGGGAGCTCTAGATTTTCCCCATAAGACTGGGATGCATAACTTGGCGGCGTTGAGCATATGCATCGGCAGGCATCTGAAGTAACGCTTTCTGGGGAGTGTGTTATGGTGTAATAGAAATTGGGCGGGCGTGAATTCTAGGTTTAGGGTGGACACCTTTGAGGTGATTCTGTGAACCTCCGCCAGAACATGTGGATCTTGGTGCAAGACCACCAGATATGGATAAGCGAGCCAGGATCTGAGTTGCATCTCCAACACAAATTGGGCACCGTTGGCGCAAATTTGTGAATGAGGGTAGGGACTCTGTACCACCGACTTAGGACTTTACATCCATTTTCTTGGGTGGATACATTTATTGATCCTTTAAGGACATTGGTTAATATCTGTCCCCACTGGTCCTCTGAGAGGTCCAGCGACAATTCTTTTTATGTTTCAAGGGACGATGATTAAAGAGTAGCGTATAGATGGAGGATATTAGATGCCTTTGTGGAGTGAGTTCCAAGCATAGCATTTCCATGGGGGTGAGTTGTTTAGTTCATAAAGGTCTGTACCGTGGATCTGAGAGAAAGTGTTGTATTTGAAGGTACGTCCACAGCGGGAATTTAAGGCCTGTCATTTGTGCAGCTAGGTCTTCGCGGGTGCGTAGGGAGTCCCTGTGGAAGAAATGATGCGCCAAGATGTGTTTGTGTGGCCAAATCTTTGCTAAGAACTGAGTAGAAAGCCCTGGAGGGAATTCGGAGTTGGACCGGAGTGAGGTTAGAGGGCCTGGTATGGATGCAAGTTGGCATTTATTGCTCAAGTCTTGGAAACAGCTTAGTGTAGGGCCAATGAGAGGATGGTCTTTGACAGCGGAGGGAATGGAACAAGGGGGTATCCAAGGTGCTGTGGCTAATGTGATGTTAGAAAGGGAGTTCACCCATTGCTTGGAGGCTGTATGAACATTCCAGTCCACTATTCTGGTCAAGAGGCTAGCTCTATAATAGTTTCTCAGGTCTGGTAAGCCAATGCCCCCTCTGGCCTTGGGGAGGGTCAGGTGCTCGTGCTTGATGCGTGGGGGCTTGTTATGCCAGAGGAAGTTGGTACTTATGGTTTTGTAAGTCGAGAAGAAAGTAGAGGGTAGATGTATGGGGATGGCCTGCATAACATAAAGGATTCTTGGAAGGACATTCATTTTGAGGACAGCTGCCCTTCTAAACCATGAGAGAGATGAATTCTCCCAACCTTTAAGGTCGCGTTTTATGGAAGTCAAGAGTGGAGTAAAATTAGATGCAAACAAATCAGACAGGTCAGTAGGTAATTGGATCCCTAGGTACGGGAGAGCTTTCGATTGCCATATAAAGGGGAAGTTACTTTGGCAGTGGGAAACCACGTCGTCTGCTGTCAGGGATACATTCAAGGCATGCGATTTGGTAAAATTTATTTTAAGGTTTGAGATGGCATGGAAGTTCGAGAAGTCATGGAGTAGGTTTGGTAAGGTGATGCGGGGATCCGTCAGGAATAGCAGAATGTCATCTGCGAAAGCTGCGATTTTGTACTCAAGACCGGACATGAAGAGGCCCTTAATGTTCATCATATAGGTTTTATGTATATTTTTGGGTCACTTTGGGTATATCTTTGTATTTTTATTGTTCCTTTTTAATGAGTAATATAGTATATCTATTTTTGTTATCGTTCAGTTTCTCAGCACGCTCACTGGTGAACCAGAAAGTAGCCTGTTTTATTTGGAAGAGCAGCCATCTTCTCTCTTCCCACTAGATGGCGGTGGAGGGATCCGCTGTTCATCTCTCCTTTTTTTGTGTGTAGCCTATATGCAATAAAATAGAGATACTTTGATATTAATGATAAATAATCTTTTCTTGCATTAGGGAGGTTTTTAGGTAAGTATATACCTTTTTAATACATCAGGCCATTGGAGCGTCACTATTAGGTAGTTAAAGCTTCCATCCAAGACGTCTGCTGGAAGTGTATTTGTGACTTCCGCCTAAGCAGATGATCATTACTATGGCAACTGGATCAACATAAATAGCTGACATAATGACACAGTAGCCACATCCACTGAGGAAGTTGGAATAACAGAACGCGCGCGGTGGCGAGGCTGCGTTGTGCCATCACCGGTGTGCCATGCTGAGTCCTCCTAGTGAGATGCACCTTAACTTGCTACACGTGTTTTTATCCTTTGACATGTGAGCATACTATTTATTATATTAAACTTTTCATTGACCAGCATACAGTGAGCACTTAGATCTCTGTTTTATCATTTACTTGGGGAATCTGTTCCTGTGTATGGAGAGAATGTGCGCAAGCCCCTGTGGCTGAGCAATTGTTCTGGAGTCTTCCCTCCCGGTGTTCCACTGTGAACGTAAATGGCTGTAGGGACAGGAACCACCTATCTTTCTCCCTGTTGTCACATATCCACTTCAGGGGGCATGGTCGGTTACTAGCCTAAATAAACTTCCTAAGAGGTAGTACTTCAGCACCTCCAAGGCCCACTTGATAGCCAGGCACTCCTTCTCCACAATGGCATAGTTCCTTTCATGCCTATTAAGCTTTCTGCTTAAGTAGATGACCAAGTGCTCCTCATCATCTATGATCTGGGACAGAACAGCAGCTTGTCCCACCTCAGAGGCACCAATTTGCACAACAAACTCCTTTGAGAAGTCCGGGGTCACGATAATCGGTTGTACACAAAGGGCTTGCTTCAACTTCTAGAATGCCTTTTCAGCTTTGGGATTCCACTTAACAATGCCCGACCCTCTACCCTTTGTCAGATAGGTCAGAGGGATGGCAATGGTGTCAGAGTCGGGGATGAACCATCTGTAATACCCTGTAATCCCCAGGAAGGCACCATCCAATTTTGAATTGCCTTGATCTTGTTGGTCTTGGGCTTGATCAGTCCCTGACCAATAACATATCCAAGGTATTTGGCACACTTTTTTGGGTTGGCTGTTAAACCTGCTAAATATAAATATTATAAATTATAAATATTTTGTTATTTATATGTTGGATATGTTGTCAATTATTTGGTGATATTTTATTGAGCATTTTTTATTTATAATCTGTGTAACACACACATATATTCAAGTTTTTGTGTAAATATTTATTTTTGAACACTATAGCACCTTAATACATTTATCCTAGCGCAGCATTTATTTATATTTTCCGTTCACAACTGGTTGGGTTGTTGTGCCAGCTGCTTACACTAGAGGAAGCGCAGCATAATTCATATTTTCTATTGTTAAACCTGCTACCCTCAGAAAATCTACAACTGCTTGTACTTGGGGCAGATGTGATTCCCATTCTGGACTGTGGATGACCACATCATCCAAATAAGCGGCTGCATAGGGGCGATGCAGCCTCAAGGTTTTGTCCATCATTCTCTGGAAGTATGCAGGGGCCCCATGCAGACCAAACGGCATTCACTTGTCCTGAAAGGATCCCCTCGGGGTAGAAAAGGCTGTTTTTTTCTTTGCCTACTCTGTTAAGAGGATCTGACAGCAGCCCTTAGTTAGGTCTAGGGTTGTTATGTACCGAGCACCTCCCAACCTGTCCACAAGTTCATCAACCCGTGGCATTGGGTACGCGTCAAACTTAGACACGTTATTCAGCTTCCAGAAATCATTACAGAACCTGATAGTGCCATTGGACTTTGGGACCAGCACTATAGGGAGACTTTGGTGATAAATGTGGTCCTGTTTAGGGGCCACTGCCCTGTGCTTGTGGATGTGAAGCGTGTGATTTGACCCAAAAGGGTCAGTGCTGAGTTGCCTCAGTAACGTGAATTGAAAAAGATAATAAATAAATGAATAATAAAGAAAGTTGCTGCTCTAATAAAGGTATTGAGTGCCTTTGCAATGTGAGTAAACAGATATCTAAGAGTGCTCTTTCCCTTGTATGACAACTTCTTGTGGGAGGGATGAAATGAGGTGACCGCGGGTGGTGACGCCATTTCCGGCCAGTGAGATGCAAGTCGACTTCCTACTTCCGGTTTGGCGGTTTGAATGCATTTTTGCAATTTTAAATGTGGATATTGTTTGATTTTAATCTACAATAAAACAGTTTTACAATATATACATCTCCTTTGCCATTGTGACCACCCTGTCATTTGGATCCGGTGAACGATGTGAGCGGAACCGATTGCTGGAGGAGATCTGATCCGTGGAACTACTGGTCCCAGCATGCATCTAAGGCATTTATGACTTCTGTTATGGAAGTCCCGTCTTTCTGGAGAGTGTGGGAAACACGGGAGGGGAGCACGGATTGCACAAGACCTCACAGCAATGTTTTAAGCACTTGGTACCTTATAAGCATATTTATTAAGAAGAATTTTTGATGAAATACTACCTTTAGATCAGGGGTCCTCAAACTATGGCCCTCCAGTTGTTCAGGAACTACAATTCCCATCATGCCTAGTCATGTCTGTCAATGTCAGAGTTTTACAATGCCTCATGGGATGTGTAGTTCCGCAACAGCTGGAGGGCCGTAGTTTGAGGATCCCTGCTTTAGGTGAACTGTTAATAACATACTGCAGAGCTGGTGTTTCTACCAAGGATGAACTTTGGACTGTGACATTTGAAACATTGTATATACAGTCACATTTTTTTGCTTGTTATGTGGAATTTAAAAATTGTCATATATATATTTATGATATATGTTTAATTCATTGATTGTGGATTGACCACTAGGGGTCTCCTTTCACTGATGCACAAGCATTTTGTCAACTAAGCTTATAGGGAGACTTTACTACGGGTCCTCTTGAAAGGCACTTCAATTATGGGCAGTGGAACAAGTGGACTACGAAAATGGGGTGAGAGCGCAGAGAGTTGACACTCAGGGTAGGATTCACAATACTCACTGACATCTGCATGAAACTTGGGCCAGAAGAATCTCTGGGTTTTTCTCTCCCTGGTCTTATCCATACCCAGATGTCCCCCAATTACATGTCCTTGGGCTAGATTGAGCACCATACTGTGAAAGGATTTGGGAACCACTAGCTGTTCCACCTTGTCCTCCCCTCGTTTCACCACCTGAGACAACAAATTATTTTTAAAAGCCATGTAGGGAAAAAACACCACCCAATTAGGGGCCACAGGTTCCCCACCCATCAGCTTCACGTTTTCTCTGGCTCTAAGGAGAGTGACATCCCGTAGTTGCTCTGTACAGATGTCCTCTCTCCGGAGCTCTAAGTCAGGTACTACGTTCTGTTAACTCTCACAGTCAGGGTCAGAGACATTTTCTGGGTCATTAGCCACCAGCTGGGAGCTATCTTCCAGCTCCTCTGACTGCCCAGCCAGTACAGAAAAAGGAAGAGGGTCTCCTCCTTCCTTGATCCTGCCACCAGTCTCTCCTTCCATGTGCCAAAAAGGGTTGGCTGAGAGTTCCCGTGCTTCTGTAGCAGAGGGAGCTCTATCCTCCAGCCTCCCTGTGCCTTCCCATAACCTCCCAAAAAATCCCTGCCAACTAGGGTGTCATACAGTGGGGATCGAAAGTTTGGGCACCCCAGGTAAAAATTTGTATTAATGTCCATAAAGAAGCCAGGGAAAGATGGAAAAATATCCAAAAGGCATCAAATTACAGATTAGACATTCTTATAATATGTCAACAAAAGTTAGATTTTATTTCTATCATTGACACTTTCAAAATTACAGAAAACAAAAAATGGCTTCTTCAAAAGTTTGGGCACCCTGCAGAATTTATAGCGTGAACTGCCCCCTTTGCAAGGCTGAGACCTGCCAGTGTCATGGATTGTTCTCAATCATCGTCTGGGAAGACCAAGTGATGTCAATCTCAAAGGTTTTAAATTCCCAGCTTGATCTGACCTTGCCCCAACAATCAGCACCATGGGATCTTCTAAGCAGTTGTCTAGAAACCTGAAACTGAAAATAGTTGACGCTCACAAAGCTGGAGAAGGCTATAAGAAGATAGCAAAGTGTTTTCAGATGTCAATATCCTCTGTTCGGAATGTAATTAAGAAATGCCAGTCATCAGGAACAGTGGAAGTTAAAGCAAGATCTGGAAGACCAAGAAAAATATCAGACAGAACAGCTCGCAGGATTGTGAGAAAAACAATTCAAAACCCACGTTTGACTGCACTACCCCTCCAGAAAGATCTGGCAGACACTGAAGTTGTGGTACACTATTTCGCTATAAAGAGATACTTGTACAAATATGGTCTTCATGGAAGAGTCATCAGAAGAAAACCTCTTCTTCGTCCTCACCACAAAAATCAGCATTTGAACTTTGCAAATGAACATATAGACAAGCATTTTGGAAACAAGTTCTGTGGACTGATGAGGTTAAAACTGAACTTTTTGGCCGGAATGAGCAAAGGTACGTTTGGAGAAGAAGGGGCAAAGAATTGAATGAAAAGAACCTCTGTCCAACTGTTAAGCATGGGGGTGCATCAATCATGCTTTGGGGTTGTATTGCAGCCAGTGGCACAGGGAACATCTCACGAGTAGAAGAAAAAATGGATTCAATAAAATTTCAGCAAATTTTGGATGGTAACTTGATGCCATCTGTGAAAAAGCTGAAGTTAAAGAGAGGATAGCTTCTACAAATGTATAATGATCCTAAACACACCTCGAAATCCACAGGGGATTACATCAAGAGGCGTAAACTGAAGGTTTTGCCATGGCCTTCACAATCTCCTGACCTCAAAATAATTGAAAATCTATGGATAGACCTTAAAAGAGCAGTGCGTGACAGACAGCCCAGAAATCTCAAAGAACTGGAAGACTTTTGTAAGGAAGAATGGGCAAAGATACCTCAAACAAGAATTGAAAGACTCTTGGCTGGCTACAAAAAGCGTTTACAAGCTGTGATACTTGCCAAAGGGGGCAGTACAAGATATTAACTCTGCAGGGTGCCCAAACTTTTGCAGACTCCATTTTTTTGTTTTCTGTCATTTTGAAAGTGTAAATGATGGAAATAAAATCTAACTTTTATTGACATATTATAAGAATGTCTAATCTGTAATTTGATGCCTTTTGGAGATTTTTCCATCATTCCTTGGCTTCTTTATGCACATTAATACAAATTTTTACCTGGGGTGCCCAAACTTTCGATCCCCACTGTATAGCGGTGAAGGTACTACACCCACTGAATGAGTCACAATGCCCCAAGGGGTGTCAATCTCAACCACCACCGTCTGGTAGTCACAAGTGTCCCCATGGATGCAAATGACCCCGACAGTGCTAGGGTGTAACCTTGCAGGATTTATACAATTGCTTTTTACCAATGTTAGCTTTTATTGAGTTTTAGTACACATACAGAAAGGAACTGAACAGATCTTATGCACTTGAACATACATTAGAGTAAAGCCCATGTTGTATATAAGGATAAGTCACAACTAACACAAGAACCTTGAAGTCACAGAATGTGCTAGACATGTGATGACGGGTGCTACTTCGTTCTGCCTGCCACCCTGCAGGGGATCAAGCTGTTGCAGGGGAACCAAGCAGCATTGGTCTGATATGTATGACTTTCATTTGTTTTATAAGTAAACAAGGCAGAACAAATGGTGTATGGTGTACTAAAAAAAAAAAAATAACATAAATATATAAACAGTATACAGAAGCATGACTCAATTGTGTAGGGGTCAGAGACCCCCATGAATGCATTTACTGCGATCGGTACAATTGGGTCTGGTAACTAGTACATGTTCAGGTATACAATGTACCTTGCGAGGCGAGGTTTGGGATGGTGTCGGGGTTTGAATCGTGTGTACTATGGTAGGTAACCCCGCAGTGGTAGCTCCCAGTGTATCCTGTCCAGATACTCCAGTCCCTGTCAAAGGACAATCCTGGCAGTGAGTTAACTGTTAAGAGGCATTCAAAGGTGTAGTGTATTTGGACCATTTGTTTGACGTCCGATACATTGATAGCCTTGTCTCCTTTCCAACTTTGGAGAATCAGTGTGCATGCTGCCAATAGAATGTGGGGTGTAACTGCTCTATACTCTGGTGAAAATTTTTCTATTCCTATGTTTAGTATTGCCAGTCCTGGGTCAGGTTTGGTTAAACATCCCGTTAGTGAGGATAACAATTGGAAAACCTGATTCCAGAAGCTTCTTATGTTGGGACATTCCCAGAAGACGTGTAGCAGGTGGCCGTGTTGACCGCTTTTTCGCCAGCAGTCAGGAGATGATCCTGGATAGATTAGAGCCAGTCTGTGTGGCCTGTATTGCCATCTATTGTAGATTTTCAGCATCATTTCCCAGTGGTTGGTGCTGTGGTAAGTCTTTGAGATGCTTCTAAATGCTGACCGCCACTGATCCTCTGAGAACGACCTCTGTAGGTCTTTTTCCCATTTTAAGTGGGTATTGGTTTTACGAAAAGCTTGTTTCCTTTGAAGCGTGCTGTAGAAAAGTGTTATACCCTTGGTTGTGGGTGTAGGAGAGCTATAGTAGTCCCATGCTGACTGAGGAATTTTAATGTCTGGAACAGGATGACTGTGCATGAAAGTTGGTATTCTTGCTATTGTGAAATATGAACCTTTGGGTGTTTTATGCTCATCAACCGATTGCTGAGCCGCCCCGGGGGCAGAGCTGAAAAGGATGTTTTGTAGAGAGGATGTGCCTCTTTTCTGATTTTGCTGTACAGAGATCATGGGCATTCTGTCTGCTAAGGTCTGGAGATTAGGTTGTAAATCTGGTATGGAGATATTGTTGCTTCCATGACTTAGCAAATTTCTCCATGCCTGGACTGATACTTGGATAGTAGGTGGGAGGTCTTTTATGGGCCATTGTTTCCATGTATCTCCTATCAGGAGGGATTTTAGGTCCTTGGTTGGGGCTTGTTCTCGCTCTAGCTCTACCCACAAGGGAGTGCCTGTCTCTCGGAACCATTCTCTGAGTTGGTCCATCTTAACTGCCCAAAAAATAATCACATATGTCAGTGAGCCCTGCTTCTCTCACAGATTTGTGGGTAATTCGATTTTGGCATGATCATTTGGCCCTCTTCCCATTCCAAATGAACTTCCATAGGAGACTCGGCAATGTTTGGAGATATTGAGAGGGGGTAGGAATGCACAGGACTCGGAAGGTGTATAAGATCTGGGGTAGGATTGTCATTTTGAAGGCTGCAAGCCTGCCCATCCATGATAACGCCTTCTTGGACATTGCTTTTAGTTGTTTTTCAATTTTGGCTAGAAATGGTTTGTAGTTTATGTGAACCAGATCTTTGGTTTTGGATGTTAGCATTATTCCCAAGTATTGGACACCGTGGTCGGTCCATTTGTAGGGGAGGTTTTGCTCGAGTTTTCTTTTGTTATGGCTGGGAACTCCCAGGTTCAAGATAATGGATTTCGTGAAGTTAACTTTGTAATATGAAATTGCGCTAAAGGCTTCTGGAACTCTATGGGCATTGGGGAGAGAAGTGGTTGGATTGGTCAACATTAGGATGACATCATCCGCAAATAGGTTAATTGTATGGAGGCGTGAAGCAATTGTGAATCCAGTGATCGATGGGTGAGTTCAAAGTTTTTCTGCGAGGGGTTCTATCATCAGGTTGAATATAGAAGGGGAGAGAGGACAACCCTGTTGAGTCCCATTGGAGATGTTAAATGGTTTGGACAAGAGGCCAGATGTGTACACCTGTGCTGTGGGACAAGAGTAAAATGCCAGTATTGCGTTCAAACATGAGCCCGGAAACTGAATTTGGAGATCACATGGGTCATATACCCCCAGTGGACTTTATCAAACGCCTTCTCTGCATCTATCTATAGAAGCAGAGAAGGCATTCCAGTATTCTCAGCAAAATGAATGACATTCACAAGCCTCCTAGTGGCATCTGAGATCTGCCACCCTCTCACAAAACCCATCTGGTCACTGCTAACAAGTGATGGTAGGAATTTGGTTATGTGTAGAGTTGAGCGAACACCTGGACGTTCGGGTTCTGCTGGTCCGTCCGAACTTTGGGACAAAGTCCGGGTCCGGGTCCGGACGGAACCCGAACGATCGCACGGACAACGAACCCCATTGAAATCAATGGGGACCCGAACTTTTAGGCACAAAAATGGCTGTAGGAAAGTCCTGGAAAGCCCCAGAGGGCTGCAAAAGGAAGTAAAATGGGGGTAAGGGTAGGGCAAGTGCCCTACAAAAAATGGGGACAGGGAAATAACTTTAAATATTTTTAAAAAAATAAAAACTTAAAAAATGCAAAAATGGAGGTGAATGTGGATCATCTTCAAACTGTGTCTGAAAAGTATTAATTAACGGTAGAAGCCATATAACTGTTCTAAAATCATCTTCAAACTAGGGCAAGTGCCCTACAAAAAATGGGGAGAGGGAAAATAAATTAAAATCAAATTTAAAAAATGGGAAGGG
>BLSH010547851.1:86585-110140 GCA_018402905.1 Glandirana rugosa
ATGCCGCCGAACGTGTCGGCTCGGTGGAACGGCTTACCAGCCGTTCACCAATTATTGTGGTTCCTAGAGAGACCGGGGGTCCCGTCTATGTAATATAATCAAACATATTAATTGTTACGAGAAATGTGAAATCATTTATAGATGAGGGATTTGTGGTTCGTTTAGGTTAAAAAATGATACGATGATTTGATAATCACTATAGGTTGTTCCTCTTGACTAGTAACCTCCTGTAAAAATATGTAAACCACTGGGACGGTACGTGAGAAGAAGATGATCATCTGGGGACAAATTTGTTTGAACTGCAGCCTATAGATCTGGGAGCCACAGGGCAACCGGCATTTGAACCAATTCCTGACAGAGACACTTAAAGGGACCATTTGTCCATCAGGAAATTGTCTATTTTAGAGAAAGATGCATTGACATTGAAAAGAAGATGAAGTCTCTTTCAGATCCATGTTGGCGGCACAAAATATTGTATAGGTTATATGCTTGTGTAAAGTTTGTTTAAACAGGGGTCTACTAGTAGAAGAAGAGTGCATGGCAGGGTCACCAAATGTATAAAAATGTCCTCCAATGATCAGTTCTCCTTGTTGGATATCACTAATAGTTTAGTAGCATAGTAAAAAATTGGATTTGCTTGGTGTTTAGGGAGTAGATATTTACTAAAGTGTAAAGAGCATTGTTAATTATACAAACTAATATAATGTATCTGCCCTGGGGGCCAGAGAGATCCTTGGTGTTATTAACCACTTGCCGACCATTCGGCAAGGTGGCTCGGCTGTGCAAGCCGCCGTAGGTATACGTCGGTCGCCCATGATCGCTGTACACAAAGGCATAATGGGGATCTGCCTATATAAACAAGACAGATCCCCATTCTTACAGGGGACATCCCTGAGATCTGCTGTTCCCAGTGATCGGGAACAGCGATCTCTATCATGTCCCAGGCAGTCAATCCCCCCTACAGTTAGAACACACCTAGAGAACACAGTTAATTCCTTGATCGCTCCCCCCTCCAGTGTTAACCCCTTCCCTGCCAGTGTCATTTATACAGTGATCAGTGCATTTTTATAGCGCTGATCAATGTAATAATGTCACTGGTCCCCAAAAAGTGTAATTAGGGGTGAGATTTGTCCACCGAAATGTCGCAGTCCCGCTAAAAATAGCAGATCGCCACCATTACCAGTAAAAACAATAATAAATGAAAAAATAAAAGTTCCTAAATCCATCCCTTAGGTTTTAAACACGATTAGAGTTGAGCGAACATGAACTGTAAAGTTCGTGTCCGTACCGAACTTTGGGGTGTCCGTGACCCGGACCCGAACATTTAAAAAAAAGTTTGGGTTCGGGTTCTGGGTTCGGGTATTTGATCACGCATATTGAATAGCTGCAGGGCAGCCAATCAACAAGCATTTCACTGGTTTGCCCTTGGAAGCCATCAGAGCCATGCCTACTAATGGCATGGCTGTGATTGGCCAGTGCATGATGTGACCCATCCTCTGTATAAGCTGCAGTCACATAGTGCTGCATGTCACATGCTCTGAGGCTAGTCTAGGGAGAGGATGCTGCCGGAGCTGTGAGGGACAGATTGCAGATATAATATTAATAACATCTCATCGATCTGATTGTGGACTAGGTAGAGATTACTACTACTATTGCTTTTAGGGACAGATTGCAGATCTAATAACATCTCATCCTGCATTACAGAATGATCTGACTGGACTAGGTAGAGTCTACTGCTTAGAGGGACAGATTATTGTTCTAAAATAATCTTCTAGTTCTATAGGGTCAGGTTCCTGCTGTTGCTGTAAGGGACAGATTATTGTTCTAAAATCATCACCTACTCCTATAGGGTCAGGTTCCTGCTGTTGCTGTAAGGGACATATTTTTGTTCTAAAATCATTTTACTTCCTTTTGCAGCCCTCTAGCACTTTCCAGGACTTTTTTACAGTCATTTTTGTGCCGAAAAGTTCGGGTCCCCATTGACTTCAATGGGGTTCGGGGTATAGTTCGGGTCAAGTTGGGTACCGAACCCGAACTTTTCCGCGAAGTTCGGCCAAACCCACCGAACCCGAACATCCAGGTGTTCGCTCAACTGTAAACATGATAACTTTTGTGCAAACCAATTAATATATGCCTATTGCAATTTTTTTTACCAAAAATATGTACAAAAATACATATTGGCCTAAACTGATGAATGCATTTGTTTTTTTAGAAGTTTTTTGGATATGTATTATAGCACAAAGTAAAAAAAATAGTTTTGTTTTTTTCAAAATTGTCATTCCATTTTTAATTATAACGCAAAAAATAAAAACCGCAGAGGCGATTAAATGCCACCAAAAGAAATCTCGGTTACAGCGTTGCACGATCCTGCAACTGTCAGTTAAAGTGATGCAGTGCCGTATTGCAAAAAATGGCCTGGTCATTAAGGGGATAAATACTGCCGGGGCTGAAGTGGTTAAAGGTGATTGACTCATTAGGTGCAATAAAAACATTTTAGGGAACATTAGCCATATCAATATGGGGGAATCATTTACATTTTAGGTGTGGGCATGTAGAAGAAAAATTGGATTCTTGGACAAAGTGCAAATCTCCTATAAATGATGGGACTTTCTTCAGTAGAAGTGTAAACTTTTAGGGGCTATTGAGTCCTCTAGCATTTATCAAGATGCTTTTAACAGTCATATTGTGGGGAAATATATTTTGGAGTAAATAGCATAGGAAATAATAGCAGAAATCAATCAGCGCTATCACGTATCATTTAAGAACCAAGCAGCTGAACACTATAGGCAATTCAATCCAATCCTACAAAGATAAAAACATAAAAAGAGTGCAGCACTGATAATAAAAGTCCTATCAACAAGACACCCAGTGCCTATGTGCCATTAAGATGAATAGATGGGAAAAGTGCTTCAGTGCAAATTCACTGCCACCGTATATGCTAGCAGCTCACCTCAATGTTCAGGCTCTTATTACAGAAGCTTATACGAAGCATGTTGTCCCAATCTTGGACCAGCAAGAGCCAATAAAGGGGTGTCACCGAGAAAACTTCCAGAGTATACAGACATGTATACATCCCATAAAGTCCAATGGCATCATATAAAGAGAATACAAATATCTAATGCTCTCCGTAATAAAAGATCTGCTTTATTAAAAAGTAACATGATATACTCATAAAGACAGCACTGTAACCCAGTGCATAGTTTCCAGCATATTATATCACTTAGTACCACTCATAGAGCGTGTAACTCAGGAGAACAGAGATGGTCGCGGGTGATGTCACTTCCTGTTTCCGTTTTCCACACGCGTTGAGTTCCAAACACCGAAACTTCGTCAGCGGATGCGGAAGTGACGAATACTACCCGCAGATATACTGACCATCAAGTCATGTGGTTTACAAGACCTCCAATTACCATCGATTTAATCACCAAACTCCTCCTGCCGGAGGATTTTATAATGTATAGTAATGTGTATGTAAAGACATGGTACTATGTGTGCCTAAGTATTACAATAGGAGCATGACAGTGATTGCTGCAGTATTTTTGCATTTAAGTATGGGTAAATATTTATTTCCAAGACTTTTTTTGCACCTTCAAATGGGTTTTTTCCCCCTATGGGGACACGTCTCCACCTAGTCGATGGTAATTGGTGGTCTTGTAAACCACATGACTTGATGGTCAGTATATCTGCGGGTAGTATTCGTCACTTCCGCATCCGCTGACGAAGTTCCGGTGTTTGGAACGCAATGCGTCCGGAAAACGGAAACAGGAAGTGAAGTCCCCTGCGACCATCGCTGTTCTCCTGAGTTACATGCTCTATGAGTGGTACTAAGTGATATAACACGCTGGAAACTATGCACTGGGTTACAGTGCTGTCTTTATGAGTATATCATATTACTTTTTAATAAAGCAGATCTTTTATTACGGAGAGCACTAGATATTTTTATTCTCTTTATATGATGCCATTGGACTTTATGGGATGTATACATGTCTGTATACTCTGGAAGTTTTCTCAGTGACACCCCTTTATTGGCTCTTGCTGGTCCAAGATTGGGACAACATGCTCATACAGGCTTCTGTAATAAGAGCCTGAACATTGAGGTGAGCTGCTAGCATATAAGGTGGCCGTGAATTTGCACTGAAGCACTTTTCTCATCTATTCATCTTAATGACACATAGGCACTGGGTGTCTTGTTGAAAGGACTTTTATTATCAGTGCTGCACTCTTCAGCATAGGAATTAAGCAAAAAAAAAAAAAAGTACTTGCAGTTGTACAATGTCCTAATGGAAAGGTGGATTTCCCTATAGTCCATTTGTGATGGGGTGTAATAGAAGGTTTTGCAAGTGGTTGGTTCACAGGTTGGGTATAGTAGCGTCTATGGTAAACAATCTTGAGCCGGTAAGCTGAGCTGGATCTTGCATAGAACAAGACTGGATAAATATATAAGATCACTATGCAGTTTAGATAAACAACAGAATGGAGAACATCCTGTGCACAAAGTAGGAGCAATGGGCAGCTGGAGCTGCTATGGTGTCCCCGGGGGGGGGAGGGGTGGGGACAAAGGAGTGTTGCTCGTTTGAGAATATTTTCCCGAATGATAATTATAATGGTTTGTTTTTAATCAAATTTCTTTTTAAAAGCACACATCAAACAATATGAATACAGACTAAATATGGAATATTTATTGACTAGACATTTACTCAAAATAAATAGTTAGATTGTAGATGACATAGATAAAATCTTACATAAAATACCAAATTATTTGCAATACTCATTAATGGGTTTTGATACAATGCGAATGAAACAAAAGGATTGATTTCTTCCCATAGACATAACCATAGATACAGTTGTGCTCTTAAGTTCACATACCCTGGCAGAATTTATGATTTCTTGGCCATTTTTCAGAGAATATGTGTGATAACACAAAAACTTTTCTTTCACTCATGGTTAGTGTTTGGCTGAAGCCATTTATTATCAGTCAACTGTGTTTACTCTTTTTAAATCATAATGACAACAGAGACTACCCAAATGACCCTGATCAAAAGTTTACTTACCCACGTTCTTAATACCTTGTATTTCCCCCACATCAATGACAGCTTGAAGTCTTTTGTGATATTTGTGGATTACGCCCTTTATCTTCTCAGATGGTAAAGCTGCCTATTCCTCTTGGCAAAAAGCCTCCAGTTCCTGGAAATTTTTGGGCTGTCTTGCATGTACTGCACGTTTGAGATGACCCCAGAGTGGCTCAATGATATTGAGGTCACGAGACTGAGATGGCAACTCCAGAACCTCCACTTTATTCTGCTGTAGCCAATTACAGGTCGACTTGGCCTTGTGTTTTGGATCATTGTCATGTTGGAATGTTCAAGTACGTCCCATGCGCAGCTTCGTGGCTGATGAATGCAAATGTTCCCCCCAGTATTTTTTGATAACATACTGCATTCATCTTGCCATAAATTTTGACCGAATCCCCTGTGCGTTTGTAGCTCACACATCCCCAAAACATCAGCGATCCATCTCTGTGTTTCACAGGCCTTATTGACTCATCTCCAAATGTAACGTTTATGGTTGTGGCCATAAGCTCAATTTTGGTCTCATCACTCCAAATGACTTTGTGCCAGAAGGTTTGAGGCTTGTCTCTGTGATGTTTGGCGTATTGTAAGTGGGATACTTTGTGGCATTTGCGTAGTAATTGCTTTTTTCTGGTGACTCGACCATGCAGCCCATCTTTCTTCAAGTGCCTCCTTATTGTGCATCTTGAAACAGCCACACCACATTTTCTCAGAGAGTCCTGTATTTCCCCTGAAGTTATTTGTGGGTTTTTCTTTGCATCCTGAACAATTTTCCTGGCAGTTGTGGCTGAAATTTTAGTTTGTCTACCTGACCGTGGTTTGGTTTCAACAGAACCCCTCATTTTCCACTTCTTGATTAGAGTTTGAACACTGCTGATTAGCATTCTTAATTCCTTGGATATCATTTTATATCCCTTTCCTGTTTTATACACTTCAACTACCTTTTCCCGCAGATCCTTTGACAATTATTTTGCTTTCCCCATGACTCAGAATCCAGAAACGTCAGTGCAGCACTGGATGATTGATGCAAGGGTCTGTCAGGAGTCCAGAAATTCATTGACCGTTTATACACACAGACTAATTACAAGTAAACAGATCACAGGTGAGGATGGTTACCTTTAATAGCCATTCAAACCCCTTTGTGTCAACTTGTGTGCTTGTTATCAAGCCAAAATCACCAGGGTATGTAAACTTTTGATCAGGGTCATTCGGGTAGTTTGTGTTGTCATTATGATTTAAAAAGAGTAAACACAGTTGATTGATAATATATGGCTTCAGTCAAACACTAACCATGAGTGAAAAAAATATTTTTGTGTTATCATTCATATTCTCAGAAAAATGGCCAAGAAATCATAAATTCTGCCAGGGTATGTAAACTTATGAGCACAACTGTATATCAGAAAAAAAAATCTGTGATTTATGCGGCCAACCATTACCCCTCTGCAGCAAGTGTAAGAGTTAAACTACGTAGAACAAATGGTATGCTAATATAGCCCAAACAAAAGATGGTAAAATTTAGAAAAACAAAAATAAAGTTAAAGAAAGATCCACCATAGTTGTTGTATCGGGGAATAATAATCTAAATGTCACGAACAATCAATAATAAGTATATGCAAATAATCAACAAATCAAGAAGATCAATGTAACATAATTACCCTTCCAAAATGGTTACTGCCTTACGATGGTCGTCACCAGAGTCCCTTAACTTGGCTACTGTTCCCAAAATTAAATCTTGTTAAGGAGGAGCTGCATCTTGCATCCTTAAAGTATCAGAGTATGAGGCGTGATGATGAGGGTATTAAGTATGAAGTGTGTCCAAGTGTGTCCAAGTTCTTGTGGTGTATAAAATGTATGATTAACCACTTTACAACTGGGCCAAAGCGGATTGACAGCTACAGCACGGTCTGTTAATTCTGGGAGGGAGTATAATGACGTCCTCGGCGCGCACCCAGGAATATCTGTGGCCACAGGGTCCGCATCATGGATCACAGAATCGTATCACATCAAATGATGGAGTGATCAGATGTAAACAAGCCGGTGCATATCTCTCCTCTCTCCATACCGATTGGTACAGTGTGAGAGGAGAGGGAAGAGATCAGATGCAGCAGCGCTGTGGGCAGGATCTGTAGTGCCCACAGCTCTGTTATGTGTCAGTCTGCATTCACCCCATCCATCCATCCATCGGTGCCCAGGCATCCATCCTCAGTCATCCATCCTCAGTCATCCATGTTCAGCCATCCATCCATGCCCAGTCATCCCCATCCATGCTTAGTCATCCCCATCCATGCTCAGTCATCTCCATCCATGCTCAGTCATCCCCACCCATGCTCAGCCATCCATCTGTGCTCAGTCATCCCCATCCATTCTCAGCTATCCCATCCATGCTCAGTCATCCTCATCCGTGCTTAGTCATCCCCATCCTTACTCAGCCATCCCACCCATGCTCAGTCATCCCCATCCGTGCTCAGTCATCCCCATCCATGCTCAGCCATCCCATCCGCGCTCAGCCATCCCCATCCGTGCTCAATCAACCCATCCATGCTCAGTCATCCCTATCTGTGTTCAGTCATCCCCATACATGCTCAGCCATCATCATCCGTGCTCAGTCATCCCCATCCATGATCAGCCATCCCCATTTGTGCTCAGCCATCCCCTTCCGTGCTTAGTCATCCCCGTATGTGCTCAGTCATCCCCATCTGTGCTCAACCATTCCATCTGTGCTCAGTCATCCCCATCCATTCTCAATCATCCCCATCCATGCTCAGTCATCCCCATCCATGCTCAGTCATCCCCATCCATGCACAGTCAACCCCATACATGCTCAGCCATCCCATCCATGCTCAGTCATCCCATCCAGCTCAGTCATCCCCATCCATGCTCAGCCATCCCATCCGTGCCCAGTCATTCCCATCCATGCTCAGCCATTCCATCCGTGCTCAGCCATCCCCATCCATGGCTCATTTATGCCTCATTCATGCTCATCCATGCCACATCAGTTCTCATCCGTGCCACATTTATACCACTACAATGCCCATCAGTGCCACTACAGTGCCAGTACAGTGCCAGTCATCCCCATCCGTGCTCAGTCATCACCATCCATGCTTAATCATCTCCATCCATGCTCAGTCATCCCAATGCATGTTCAGTCATCCCCATCCATGCTCAGTCAACCCCATCCATGCTCAGCCATCCCATCTGTGCTCAGTCATCCCATCCATGCTCAGTCATCCCCCTCCCTGCTCAGCCATCCCATCCATGCTCAGCCATCCCCATCCATGGCTCATTTATGCCTCATTCATGCTCATCCATGCCACATCCGTTCTCATCTGTGCCACATTTATACCATTACAATGCCCATCGGTGTCACTACAGTGCCAGTACAGTGACCATCCATACCACTACAATGCCACTACAGTGCCTCACATTAGTGTAATAGGTAGTCAAATTAGATTTGAAATGTATGCCTCTACAATACCTGATGGTGCTCCCTGCATGTCGGGCCACTGTATGTGGCCAGGCTGTGGTATCACCATACTTGGGTTGAGTAGCAGAATATATTTTGGGTTGTAATGTTTGCTATGTACATGTTATGTGTTAGAAAAGTTGTGTAAATATACAACTTTGTGTCAAAAAAATGCATTTTCATTTCCTTCCACATTTTCCAAAAACTTGTGGAAAAAAATGACTTTTTCAAAAGACTCAATATGCCGCCAGAATATACGTTGGGGTGTTTCCTTTCCAAAATGATTCCCAAAAATAATTTTTTGGGTGTTTCCATTGTTCTGGTGCTTCAGGACCTTCAAAAGCGCAAGAGGTAGTCAGAAAATTACATGTGTAATTTATTTCTCTACAATGCCTGATGGTGCTCCTTGCATGTTGGGACTCTGTATGTGGCCAAGCTGTGTAAGAGTCTCACACATGTGGTATTGGCATACTCAGGAGGAGCAGCAGAATGTATTTTGGGGTGTAATTTGTGGTATGCATATGCTGTGTGTGAGAAATAACCAGTTAATATGACAATTTTGTGAAAAAAAAGAAAAAAAATCTTCATTTTGCAAAGAATTGTGGGAAAAAAATGCCAACCTCAGAAAACTCACCATGCCTCTTAATAAATACTTTGGAATGTTTACTTTCCAAAAAGGAGTCATTTAAAGGGCATTTTTTTACTTGCCTGGCTTGTAAGTGTCTCAAGAAATGAGATAGGCTGTCAGTACATCAGGTGTGATCAATTTTCAGTGATTGGCACCATAGCTTGTAGACTCTATAACTTTCACAAAGACCAAATAATATACACCAATTTGGGTTATTTTTTACCAAAGATGTGTAGCAGTATAAATCTTGGCCAAAATGTATGAAGAAAAATTACTCATTTGCAAAATTTGAAATGAAGAAAAATGAGTTTTTTCAGAATTTTTGGTATTTTTTCATTTATAGCACAAAAAACCCCAGTGATTATTAAATGCCACCAAAAGAAAGCTCTATTTGTGTGAAAAAGGACAATTTAATTTGGGTGCAGTCTTGCATGAATGAGTAATTGTCATTCAAAATGTGAGAGCACTGAAAGCTGAAAATTGGTCTGGTTGTTAAGGGGATTTAAATGCCCAGTGGTCAAGTGGTTAAGAGTAGAGTTGAGCGAACCCGAACTGTAAAGTTCGGGTCCATACCGAACTTTTGGGTGTCCGGGACCCGTACCCGAACCCGGACTTTTCAAAAAAAGTCCGGGTTCGGGTCCGGGGTTCTGATATTTTATTACACGTGTTGAAAAGCTGCCAAGGGCAGCCAATCAACAAGTGTTTCACTGGTTTTCCCTAGAAGCCATCACAGCCATGCCTACTAATGGCATGGCTGTGATTGGCCAGTGCACCATGTGACCCAGCCTCTATATGGGGCTGCAGTCACCGTGCTGCATGTTATATGCTCTCAGGGTAGTTTAGGGAGAGGATGCTGCTGGCTCTGTGAGGGACAGATTGCAGAACATCTCATCCTGCATTACTGAATGATCTGATTGTGGACTAGGGAGAGATACTAGTACTGGTGCTTTGAGGGACAGATTTCACATCTCATCCTGCTGCACAGAACGATCTGACTGGACTAGGTAGAGTCTGTTGCTTTAAGGGAAAGATTATGCCTCTAAAATCATCTCCAACTTGTACAGGGAAAGGTTCCAGCTGTTGCTTTAAGGGAAAGATTACTGTTCTAAAATCATCATCAAAGTGTGTGCGAAAAGCCTATTTCAGCCCCAGTGAGCCATATCAGTGTTGTAAAATCATCTTCAAACTGTGTGTGAAAAGTCTATTTCAGCCGGAGGGAGCCATATCAGTGTTGTAAAATCATCTTCAAACTGTGTGTGAAAAGCCTATTTCAGCCGGAGGGAGCCATATCAGTGTTTTAAAATCATCTATGATTTTAGAACACTGATATGGCTCCCTCTGGCTGAAATAGACTTTTCACAAACAGTTTGAAGATGATTTTACAACACTGATATGGCTCCCTCCGGCTGAAATAGACTTTTCACACACAGTTTGAAGATGATTTTACAACACTGATATGGCTCCCTCCGGCTGAAATAGACTTTTCCCACACAGTTTGAAGATGATTTTACAACACTGATATGGCTCCCTCCGATTGAAATAGACTTTTCACACACAGTTTGAAGATGATTTTATAACATGGATATGGCTCCCTCCGGCTGAAATAGACTTTTCACACACAGTTTGAAGATGATTTTACAACACTGATATGGCTCCCTCCGGCTGAAATAGACTTTTCACACACAGTGTACCTATGGCATGTCTTGGGTGAAATCAGCTCAGACATTACAAACAGCAGGGAAAGACATGGAGGAGGTCATCAAGGCGCTTGGTGTACTGTTAGACAGTGTGGTGGCCACGTATTTCTTTAGCAGAGAGGAGAGGGATATTCTGATCCCCGATTCACCTGTGATACCTGCGTTTCATCAACTACCTAAGATCCATAAAGGTTTGGATCCATTGAAAGTTAGGCCAATCATTGCCAGGATAGGCTCATTGAATGAGCGATTGGGGCAATGGTTAGACTGCCAGTTACAACCTTTGGTCAAGGAGCTACCCAGCTATCTTAGGTTTACGAAGCAATTATTGTCTGAGCTACAGCACTTTAAATGGGAACCAGAATATGTATGGATCACCTGTGATGTTAATAGCTTATATTCTTCCATTCCACACACATTGGGTATCCAGGCGGTGGCTTATTTCTTGATGTATCACAGTGACTACTCTCTTGTTCATCAGGAAACGATTCTCCTATGCCTTGAATTCTTATTAACTCACAATTATTTCATGTTCGATGAGGACTTCTACCTCCAGAAGTGCGGGGCCTCTATGGGGGCTAAATTTTCCCCCTCCCTAGCCAACCTTTATATGGGTTGGTGGGAGAGGTCACACATTTTTGGATCTGGAAGTCCCCATCGAGCAACAATACGCTATTTTCATCGCTACATTGACGATTTGACTTTTATTTGCCATAAGGATGTTGGTAATCTAGAAGATTGGCTATCTGAATGATTGTCTATCTGAATGACAACCCCCTCAATTTGGGGTTTACAGGTGAGATGGATCCTCATTCCATCACCTTTTTAGATGTCTTTCTAGAGAGTGTGGGTGGCTGTGTGGTGTCCAGACTATTTAGGAAATTGACTGCAGGGAATTCCTTTCGATTCGGGCCACCCTAAACATCTTATCAGAGGAATACCTGTTGGTCAATTTCTTAGACTAGTGTGTAGTAAGGAAGAGGATTATAAGGAGGAGGTTCAAAATATGAAACAATGTTTTCTAGACAGAGGTTACCCTGAAAATACTATTAATAGAGCAATAAATATCGCTAATTCCACGGAAAGGGTTAACCTCTTTTGCAACAAATGTTCACATACTCAAGAACATGGAGGGAGCCAAAATATCCCTGTATTTTCAACCCCCTTTAGCAGAGAGTTTAATTATTTTAAGGGAATAGTGAACAAATATATATCAATTGTCTTGAATGACCCCATTTACACCAAGGTTTTAACTAGAGGGGTTAAGTTTGTTTCTCGTAGAGCTGTGACATTAGGTGAATTACTTTCTCCCACCTTATTCACTAGTAGAAGACCTAAATCTCATTGGCTCCAGTTTAGAGGGACCTTTAAATGTGGAGCCACTAATTGTTCTTGTTGCTTACATGTGAAAATAGGAGATATTGTTCGCTCCTGCTCCTCCAACTATTATCTTAAAAGTACCACTTTTATAAATTGCAATACAAAATATATTGCCTATCTGATCACTTGCGAACTGTGTTCTGTGCAATATGTGGGCCGTACGATTTGGAGACTAAGAGATATATTGCAGGACCATTTATACAACATTTCAGTAAACAAACCCACCAATGTGGCCAAACATTGGAATCTTTGTCACAATAAATATGTGAGTGGGTTACGTATACAGGGTCTAGAAAAAATCGTAGTACCTAGGGGGAGGCGATAGATTTAGATTGTTGTGCAAACGGGAGGTGTATTGGATTTTTAAAATGGATACGAGACAGCCTTCTGGACTCAACTTTGAGTGGGACTTGTCACATTTTTATGACTAAATCCCACTCTTTCTTTTCTTTTTTTGCTCTTTCTGCCCATTAGCTAAAGGTTTATTATCTGACCTGCCATTTTACATCAGCTATTGGGGTCAGTTTTAAACATTTTTCTCTGCAGTCATGGGGTTCATTTTTCTGCCATTTTGTTTGTTTTGTTTGTTCGCTGCCGGAGGGAGGGCTTGTGTGTCTCCGTGTGTGGATTTATAATTCTTGATGCCGTTTCTGTTATGGGGATGTTTACCCTTGTAAGAATTAAGGCTTAATTTTAACCCTTGTATGTTTTAGCAAGGTTAATTGTTATGATCACGCGGTTTTAAGCACATGAATCCTCTCTCCGACATTGTGGCCCTGGCATCGGTATGTGTACGTGCAGTTTAATACATTTATGCATTTATTCATTATTGCAGCATGTTTTTTTATCTTTCAAAATTTTTATTGAAGATTATGTTGCATAACATAACAAAAAGGAAACAACCAAAAGAGAAATACAACAAGCTGTCAAGTATAATCATAAATGAAGGTTGTTAGATTGGTTTCAGAGTTACATGTAACAAGTTAACTGCGGGTAAAGGCAACAATAGAAAGCAAATAAGAGAGGATATAAGAATTGAAATGTCTGTATTAAGCGAGCAGGCTTACTAAGGAGAAATTGGAATCCGGCAATACCAACTCTAACGACTGCTGTGTCGGCTTATGGTGAAAAGTGTACATCAGAGAAGCCTTAGTCACAGATCTTGTGGTTAAATGCAAGCCCACCGAGTTAAGCCCCATAGGGACAAAGATCTCCCAGGGGACACCCTAAGATGCTCCCACCTAGAAGACACTCTGAGGGAGAGCCTCCAGGCTCCCAGCACCCCTAATGGGAGCAAACTGTGCCAGGAGCTGAGGGCCCCTAGCCCCCATAAGACCCCCCGGAGGACCCGCACCCCCAAATGAGGATTGAATTTGACACCTTCCAGGCCTCTGAGTAGCCTTCTGTGGTAACAAATTTCTCAACCCTATATTAATGAACCTTTTCCCGTATAAACAAAATGAAAGCGATGATAGGGAAATAAGGTAAGCGAAAGAGGATGGGGAGAAGGAGAAAGAGAGGGGGGAAGTAAAATAGAGGGAGACACAGACAAGATTGTCTAGAAGGGAGAAGGATTGGCTCAAGAACTGTAGCTAACATCGATCACTTAAAGATTTTGGTATCCCTGGATACACGGAGTAAGGGAAACTCCTACAAATTTTGCCCATGGTTCCCAGATTAATTTGAATTTGTGTAGATTATCAGCAAGAATGCTAGCTAGCCTTTCTTAACACATAAGCCAGGAGATTTTCCGAATAGCAGATTTTAGAGGAACCCTATCCTGTTTCCAAGCCCTAGCTATTGTTACCTTGGCCCCTAGGAAGATAAAATGAATTAATTTTCTGCTGTGTTTTATAATGTTAGGGATGTAATCATTCAAGAGTGCTACCAAGGGGGACCTTTCAAGTTTGCTACCTGTTACCTTCTGAATAATGCGGAATATTTTGGACCAGAAAGATTTAATTCGTGGGCATTCCCACCAGATGTGAGCCATAGTGCCCCTAAGAAGGCAACCCCTAAAGCACAGAGGATTAGCTGATGGGTAAAATAAAGCCAGTCTAGCTGGTGTGAGATACCACCTCATCAATACTTTTACACTGGCCTCAGAGATAGTGGTGTTTAGGATGCCCTTGAATGATTGGCTGATTTTTTTATGGGAAGAGTGAGTGCTTCATATATGACTGAGATTCCACCCTTCTGCTGTGATGGTTGACCGCACCAACATTCATAGTTTGTAAAGTTCGGGGGAAGAGGTTTATCCCTCCAAATTTTGTGCAGGTAATTAGATATTTGATAAAATCTGAAATATTCCGAGTTACATAGTTACATAGTTAGTCAGGTTGAAAAAAGACACAAGTCCATCCAGTTCAACCAAAAAAAAACAAAAAACATTTTTATATATATATATATATATACATATATATACACATACACAACCAAATAATCCCATATACAATCCTTCACCCACAGTTGATCCAGAGGAAGGCAAAAAAACCCCAGCAAAGCATGGATCCAATTTGCTATAACGGGGGAAAAAATTCCTTCCTGGCAATCGGATTCACCCTGGATCAACTTTACCTAGTTAGTACCCAGTTATATTATTTACATTAAGGAAAGAAGCCAGGCCTTTTTTAAAGCAATCAACTGTGCTGGCCAAAACCACCTCTGGAGGGAGTCTATTCCACATTTTCACAGCTCTTACTGTGAAGAAACCTTTCCGTATTTGTAGATGAAATCTTTTTTCCTCTAGACGAGTTTGGAAGCTCTAATTTGTTTATACAGTAATTAAGAGATATCGGGCCTGCAGCTGTCCAATGCGAAATAGCCCTTTATTTAGCCACCATTGAAAGGCTCTGATATTCAGCCCCGGGGGGAAATCTGGATTATTAAATAGATGTGCTAGGGGTTTAACTGAGGAAACCATGGAGGGTGTTAGTTTGAGCTTGTCCCAAAGGGCCAGTTCGTTAGAGAGTGTAGGAACCATAATTGGAGGTCTGTCTTTAGGGGAGCACCATAGCAAGTAATCTAGTGTGTGCCTTGGAGTGGCCTGTCTCTCTATCTGCACCCAGTCCTGCCTTTCCTGCCTAAAATAAATTGAGGACATTTGAGCTAGCCTAGTGGCCTGAAAATACTTCAATAGATGCGGCAAGCCTAGTCCTCCCCTACGCCTATGATGATATAGGGTTTGTTGGGGGATTCTATATCCTGAGTTGCCCCAAATGAACTTGAGAATTTTGCTTTGGAAGGAAGATAGTTGGTCCAACCGAATAGGGACTGGTAAGGCACGGAAGAGGTAGAGTAGTCTAGGGAGCAAGGTCATTTTAACTGAGTTTATTCTCCCTATCCATGGAACATTTTGCCCAGACCATAGTTTAAGATTATCTTCTAGCTTTCGAAACATCAAAGGGAAATTATTGCTATATAGGGTTTCGTATTTAGAGGTAAGGTTGATCCCTAGATATTTAATTGAAGTATCACTCCACCTAAACTCGAAGTCGTTCTTAAGCTTGGCAATTATCTCAGGTGATAGGGAGACATTGAGAGCTTGTGATTTGGAATAATTTACTCTGAGGCCCGCTATCTCAGAGAAATCTTTGAGTAGCTGCCACAATTTGGGAAGAGAGGACTTTGGGGAAGTTATGAATAGCAGTAAATCGTCAGCGAAGAGGCCACACTTGTGCTCTTGTTGACCGCACATCACCCCTTTGATGAAATGATTATCTCTAATGTCTATGGCAAGGGTCTCTATTGCAATAGCGAATAGTAACGGAGATAAGGGACAACCCTGCCTGGTTCCTGTCTTGATTGAAAACGGCTCAGAGTAGAACCCCCGTAGTTTAATCATAGCTTGTGGTGCCGAGTAGAGTGCTCTGATCAGGCCTATAAACTTAACCCCAAAACCCTAATGCTTCAAAAGGGATAATAGATATGTCCAAGAGACCGAGTCAAGCGCCTTACAAAGATCTAAGGAGAGCAACATCCCCTTCTGTGCCTGTCCTCCTGTCCAATTGGACTGGAGTATAGAGACTATGTCTATTGTCCTTCTGACTTGATCAGGGCCTTGTCTGCCCGGGATGAAACCCACCTGGTCCTTATGAATATATTGGCTTATAAAAGATGCTAAAGGGTTTGCCATTATCTTGGTAAGAATCTTCAGGTCATTATTAATAAGGTAAATAGGACGGTAGTTGTCTATTTCTTCTGTGTTTTTTTTCAGATTTTGGGATTCCTGTTATATATGCAGTGTTAAGATGCTTCTCGACAGGGTCCCCTTTCATCATAGAGTTGAAAAATTTTGCCATGTGAGGAGCCAGAGTTTTGGCAAATGCTTTATAGTAAGGGTGCAGCATGTTTTTACCGTCGCCTGGGCTACAAGAAACAAGAGGAGACTTTACACCAACTATATATAGTTTATTAATTTGGTCGTTATTACGTCTCTTCACATTGATTGGTATACATTCACATTTGTACTTCTTTTGATGAATGTCATATTAATAACAGTGTTGTGTTTTTTGTTGGCAACAAAGTGTTAGGGGCTTACGGTATATATTTTGTGTGCAACATTGTATTTATTGACTCACATTTGTTTGTGGGTTTTATTCACAGGTTAGCATACTTGATCTGACCGCTCTGACCGCATGTCCTATGTGGACAATGTGGTGGTAGCTGGTCTGCCTTTTTGACCTAATCTATCAAATTTCATTTCATTTAATTAAATTTATTTGAATTAATATTTTATGAAAAAGTTATTTTTTATGTGGTTATTCATTCTTTCATTTTTTTCAGTTTATGTTATAGACATTTTTGCCACATTCACATTTTCACTTTTATTTTTATTTTTACTTTCATGTCATGTTAGTTTCATTTGGGTCCATCCCCCTTTTTGGGTCGGATCTATTGATTCTTCTAGATGCTGTTTATCTGTTTTCATTGATGGTTTTCACTTGTTGATTGATTAATTATGATCACATTTGCATCTTTTGTATGTTTTGTGTATTTATACCTGTCATATGTTCAGTCCAACCAAGCTATGAGTAAGCACCAGTCTTAGGTGCGAAACGCGTAAGAAGGGACTTGTGGTTCGCCTATCTGTACCTGTACCTCTTGCTACTAATAAATTACAGGATTGAATAAAGTGTGCGGCTTTCCAGCCTTCATTGTTTCAATTGTCTACTTGCACTCATCAGCCTGCACCTGTACTGGAATGCACACAGCTGATCTGGTGTCCATTCATATCCTGGAGCGGTGAGTGATCCGTTGACCGTGACCAAGCAGCAAGCCTCTATGGAGGCAAACCGTCGCCATGAGGAGGCGATGGCCCAGCAGCAGCAGGCCTTGGCACAGGCTGTGGCAGCACAGCAGGAAAATGCCGGTTTGCTGGCTGCCCCATTTTCAGCCCAGCAGGAAGCCACACAGGCACAAGTGGTTGCCTTGCAGGAGGCAGTGCAGCGTCTCGCTCAGGGGCGGGAAAAAGCAGCCGTTGCCCCTGGCAACCAAGTATCGTGAGGGCCAGCCATTTCTTGCAAAAACTGACACCCAGTGATGATGTGGAGGTCTTTCTCACTACCTTTGAGGGGGTTGGAGAGAGAGAGGGGTGGCCCCATAACCAATGGGCTGGCATTATCTCCCCTTTTCTTACCGGGGACCCGCAAAAGGCCTACTTTGACCTACCAGCCGAGAACATCAGCGACTATGAGCGACTGAAGGCAGAGATCCTAGCCCGCCTGGGAGTGACCACAGCCGTCCGGGCCCAGAGGGTGCACCACTGGAGGTACAATCCTGATCGACCACCCCAGTCCCAAATGCGCAAACTAGTCCAGCTGGTCAAAAATGGCTGCAACCAGAGAAGTTGATGGGCCCACAAATGGTGGTGATGGACTGGTATCTGCGGTCCCTGCCAAATGACCTGCAGCACTGGGTAAGCCCTGGAGACCCTGCAACAGCGGACCAGCTGGTAGAGTTGGTCGAAAGATACACCATGGTGGAGGACCTGCTCGGGCCTGCCAAGCGTCGGGAAACCACACCAAGGGCAACCAGCCCAGTCAGTCTCAGCACCTAGGAGGGAAGCCCTGCCAGACCCTGGAACCCACATCCTGGCCTCAACTGTGCCAAGCCCTCAGAGGTCGGACCCTGCCACAAGAGGAGGGGACATACAGTGTTGGCGATGCCGGTCCTGGGGACATACCCGGGCGCAGTGCCCACTTCAGGAGGAACCCATGGAGTGTGGAGCTAGCAGGAGAAGCTCTTTCTATGTCCAAAGAGCATGTGCCGCCCATCTTGACCTGGCTGCAGGGCAGTTTGAATGTATAGTGTGGGTGAACCACCTTCCTGCCAATGCTCTGCTGGACTCTGGCAGCATGGTGACACTGGTACATACTTGGGTAATCGGGAGACTCGGCTCGGTAGGTAAGACTCTATGGGTGGTGTGTATCCATGGGGACACCAGGGAATACCCCCTGGTTCTGGTGACTGTTTTCTATGACTGTACCTCAGTGACACAAGAAGTTGGGGTGGCTGAAAGTCTGGTACATGACTGTCCATTGTTTATTGAACTATGGAACCGGGTACAGATGGGGCTTCCAGGACAGCCAAGAGAACTGGGGACATGGAGCCTTCTGGGGCCAAACCTTGAGGGGTCTGGTCTAGAACCACCCACAACACATACACCTAATGTTGAGATTCCTGTCGTGGATAATGACATTGCAGAAAATGGGAATGTGATTGATAATGCTAATCTTCCAGGTCTCAAAACCAAGTTGACCACTGAGGGGGGGGAATCTCTCTGATACAGGTCATGGTGGGGGAGGACGAAGAGGAACCTTCCCCATTGTAGGCCCTGAGTGAGGAGGATGAAGGGGAAACTTCCTCTGGGCTAGTGCACCCAGACTTAGGGGTGTCCAGGGGTGTGTTTGGTACCGCTCAGTTTTAGGATCCCACTTTGGTCAATGCTCGAGAGCAGGTGTCAGTTATTAATGGAGACCCACAAGTGCCTGGTGCAGACCAAAGGTTTCCACACTTTGCATTGAATGGGGACTTGCTATGCAGAGTAACTGAGAGCCGAGGGGAGACTGTAGAGCAGTTGCTGGTCCCCCAGTCATATCGCCGGATGCTCCTTAATTTAGCCCACAACGATGCACTGGGGGGACACCTGGGGGCTGAAAAAACGGAAGCCAGGATAACCGACCAGTTTTACTGGCCAGGGGTAAAGGCTGATGTAAAGCGATACTCTGAGTCCTGCCCCACTTGCCAGTTAACCGCCCTGGTGACACACTACAGAAACCCCCTGGTACCCCTGCCAATTATTGAGGCCCTGTTTGAATGGATTGCTATGGATCTGGTGGGGCCCTTAGTAAAATCAGCAAACACCAATATATATTAGTAATACTGGATTACGCAATAATGTATCCTGAAGCGGTCCCTTTAAGGAAAACCTCCTCAAAGGCCATTTCCTGGGAGTTGTTTCAAATGTTCTCACGAACCGGGTTCCCCAAGGATATACTGACGGACCAGGGTACTCCGTTTATGTCAAAGATGATGGGGGACTTGTGCAAACAGTTTCAGATCAAGCAGTTGCGGACGTCCGTCTATCACCCGCAGACGGACGGCCTCATTGAGAGGTTTAATAAAACCTTAAAGTCAATGTTAAAAAGAGTGATCCAGAAGGATGGGAAGGATTGGGACATGCTGCTCCCTGCTCTATTATTTGCCAGGCATCCACGGGTTTCTCACCATTCAAACTGGTATACAGGCGAAGGCCCCGTGGATTGTTGGATCTAGTGAAGAAAACCTGGGAAAGTGAGGCCTCACCACACAAAACTGTTGTAGAACACATATCCCAAATGCAAGAGAGGGTGGCTAGGGCAATGCCATTAGTGAGGGAGCATCTCCAGCAGGCTCAGGAGGCCCAGAGGAGGGTGTACAACCGGTCCGCTAACACTTGACAGTTTCAAGTCGGAGACCGGGTGGCTATTCTGATCCCCACAGTAGAGAGCAAATTTTTGGATAAATGGCAGGGTCCATTTGAGGTAGTGGAAAAAGTGGGTGAGGTGAACTACCGGGTACACCAACCTGGGAAGAGAAAACCATATCAAATTTACCATATGAACTTGTTAAAACCCTGGAGAGACAGGTATCCGCTGTGGTAGGTGTCCATGCAGGAGCTGACCTGGTGCAAGTTGCTACTACTCTGTCCAAACCACAAACCCAACAGACAAAAGAGTTTCTGCAAAGAGACAGGGAAATATTTTTAGGGTTGGTCTCTCCAATGTCATTGAGCATGGCATTATAACAGAACCCAATGTCAAGATCCGGTTAAAGCCATATCGCATCTCAGAGGCACATAGAAAGGCAGTGTCCGAGGAAGTGAAAAGAATGCTTGAACTGGATGTCATTGAAGAGTCGCAGAGTGAGTGGTCAAGTCCAATCGTTTTGGTACCAAAACCCAATGGCACCCTGTGATTTTGCAATGACTTTAGGAAGCTTAACGAGGTTTCAAAATTTGATGCGTATCCGATACCCCATTTAGACAAATTAATTGAGAGGTTGGGTCCCGCCCGGTACATCACCACATTGGATCTTACAAAAGGGTACTGGCAGATTCCCCTCACCAAGGAAGCCAGGGAGAAAACAGCTTTTTCCACTCCGGAAGGCCACTTCCAATATAAGAGGATGCCATTTGGCTTACACTCTGCCCCAGCCACATTTCAAAGGTCAATGGACAAACCATTGCGGCCCCATCGATAATACACCTCGGTCTACCTGGATGATATTGTCATCTTCAGTACCGATTGGGAGTCCCATCTTCCCTGGGTTTAGGCAGTCATTGACTCTTTGAAGAAAGCAGGGTTCACAATAAATCCCGAGAAGTGTGCAGTTGGGATGGAGGAAGCCAAGTACCTAGGAAACATTGTGGGTAGGGGGCTAGTGAAACCTCAGTTGAATAAGGTAGAAGCCATACAGAATTGGCCCCATCCCCTAACCAAAAAGTAGGTCAGAGCCTTCCTGGGAATAGTTGGCTACTATCAAAGGTTCGTCCCCAACTTTGCCACCATTGCTGCACCACTGACTGACTTAACGAAAGGCAGGAAGTCAGTAATGATAACATGGAATACGGAGGCTGAAGAAGCCTTTCAGAGGCTTAAGGTGGCATTGTGCCAGCATCCGGTGCTTGTGGCTCCTGACTTTTTTAAAGAGTTTGTGGTGCAGACAGATGCCTCAAGTGAGGGCTTAGGAGCAGTGTTGTCTCAACTGGTCAATGGGGAAGAGCACCCATAGTTTTTCCTTGTAGGAAACTGACAGCAGCGGAGAGAAACGAAGCTGTGGTGGAGCGGGAATGTCTCGCCATCAAATGGGCTCTGGACACCCTGCGATATTTTCTCCTAGGTAGGAGGTTTCGCCTAGTGTCGGACCATGCCCCATTGACCTGGATGAGACAAAACAAGCAGACCAATGCCAGGGTGACAAGATGGTTCCTTCAGGAATTCAATTTCATGGTAGAGCACAGACCCGGGAGACAGCATCAAAATGCCGATGCCCTCTCCCGAGAGCATTGCATGGTGTCAAATGGTGCCTCCAACACCTCCCGTAGAGGGGGGGATATGTACAGGACACCAAGGTTGGGTCCTGGAGGGGTGCTATATAGCATCAATATTTGCTTTGTGGTCCCTTTAAAGAAAGGGGGTAAGTGCTCAGGGGGTCACCCGAGATGGGTGAGAAATTCTGGGGATAGCAATATTAGAGAGAGGACTGATTCGCAGTTCTCCCTGTGTTGATAGAGAGGTAGTAGGGACCCAGAATTTCAGAGGCCCTGAAGTGATCTTTGCGTGGGATGGGGCCTCTGCCCCTGACTACAGGGGAAGCCAGCACACATGGGGTTAAGAGTCTCCAGGAAGCAGCTCTTAAAGAGAGGAAATGGTGTTAGCTGTTGGTGAGGAGGAGTTGTGAGGAGACACCTGTGTTTGGAGAGCTGCATGTGTTTGGAGAGCTGGTTGTGTGCTGGAGGTTGCTAAAAGACCTAACAAGGATTGTGCAAAGTCCTGGGTTGAAGACCCTTCAACATCCTGAAAGTATCTTTTACTTTTATATTTACCTTGTGCTGAAGACAAGTGGACTTTCTTTTGTTATGTTTCCATTTCTGAAATGCTGCTGGAAGCCTTATTTTTTTATTTTTTGCTTGCTGGAAATAAAAACCCTGTCTGTTTAAGTTTACCAGCATTGCACTCAATCCTGTGAAGCTACAATCCCCCAACTTTGCAATATATATGTGTATGTATGTATATATATATGTGTGTGTGTGTGTGTGTGTGTGTGTGTTAGGAGATCTGGTAATGCCGATGAATATACATTAATGCAGCAAATTATATTGATTTGACATAGGTGCTTTACCTATATCCATTCTGATTAATTATACATATAGGTAGAGGAAGAAAAGGATATGAAGATATATATATATATATTTATAAATATAGTTTATTTATATAGTATATATCTCCAAACACAATAATTTATATACTTAAACCATTTCTGGAGGGTGGCGGAACTAGCAACTAGCGAGACGGCAATGGAAGCCCGACCGCAGAACTCCAACACCAGTGGGAGCATAGCGTCCTGTGGTGACCCGACAGAACGCCATTCAGACACCCTACAGCGACGATCCTACTCCTAAACACTCAGGTACCGAGTGGGAGCCATGACAAGGTGCAAGAAGGAGGGTGATCGCCCTCAGAAGCTGACGACCTTGTTCTGCACAGGGCCTAAGCAAGATGGTGCCAGAACGTCATCCACTCCAGCATCATGCTCAGCATCCCAGCCTAAACCGAGCACAACACAAAAAAGGAGCAGTCCGCCTAAAAGCCTGCACTCTCCTCTAGTGTTGAGCGAACCCGGACTGTAACGTTCGGGTCCGTACCGAACTTTAGGGTGTCCGTGGCACGGACCCGGACCCGGACATTTCAAAAATCGTTCGGGTTCGGTCCGGGGTTCTGCTATTTTACTCCACGTGTTGAGAAGCTGCAGGGCAGCCAATCAACAAGCGTTTCACTGGTTTGCCCTTAGAAGCCATCACAGCCATGCCTACTAATGGCATGGCTGTGATTGGCCAGTGCATCATGTGACCCAGCCTCTTTATAAGCTGGAGTCACAGTGCTGCAGTCACATGCTCCTTGGGTTAGTGTAGGGAAAGGTAGCTGACGGCGTGAGGGACAGATTTGAGCCATTTTAAGACCTGATCCTGCATCCTGAGATAGATTACTTTACCACTGCTGTCTGTGCTGTTGCTCTGAGGACAGATAGCAGAAATTAGAGATTTCACATACCGCTGC
>BLSH010547851.1:115888-128724 GCA_018402905.1 Glandirana rugosa
TTCTCAGCTATTTCCGAATACCAGATGTTAGGCTGGGACCTATATGACGAGGAAGAGGACACGGAACGAGAGGCATCCAAAATACTTTATTTCTTTCCTGAGGAGTAGCATATGGAGAATTAGTGGTGCAAAATAAAACGGGTAGTTCTATTTGTCGAGTAGCTAACGTTTCCCTTGTAATGTCACTAAGTCGACATGAGCGAGACACTGGCGGAGCTCAGACGTCGTTAGCAAACGCAGGTATGTATGTATGTATGTATGTATAACAAAAGAAGGAGATGGATGTCAGGACGAGTGGTAATAACCGTGGGTACTATCTGTAGTAATATGTTGGTTAATTTGATACATTTCCTTCAGTAGATATTCCACAATATGTACATAAACTTCATGGGTGCCAATAATGGTGAGCAGGACTGTAGGTAGAGGAAGAAAACAATATGTATGTATGTATGTATGTATGGACGCAAACGATTGCTGCAGACTCGAGGCGGTCACAGAGCGAGTACAGCTGAATCACTGTAATGTTCCCTTTGCAATCGATGAGCTGTTTATCTTGATGGGCAAAATAAAACGTGGTGATTAAGAGGTATACGATGAGGAGTCCTTTCTTTATTTCATAAAACCTACGGAGAGCAAGGCACAGGAGAAGGAGCAGTATATCCAGGGTCGGATTGTAGACCATAAGCCTTTATCGACTCTTCCACGCCGTATGGGTGGAGAGTCAACAAAATCTGGTAAGCAGGGTAATATACCCCAAAGATCTTTTTTACTTCACACAAGGCACAAGCACTTAAAGAGATGGGAAAACTGCATGGACTTTTTGTGTTGGACTAACGGAGTAAGAAAATAAACAAAAAGAAAATTTATTGCACAGTTTTGCACCTTTGCACCTTATATTATATTATTGTTCTAGAGACTGTTTTAATGAATGCGGAAATTTAAATAAGATTGCACGGAGAGACACTAAAGGAAAACTAAGAAAAGACACAGGGCACAGTTTGCACTCTGCACTTTATGTTTCTATTGGCATTTTTAATAGTGATTATGTGTAGAATTTGAATGATTTTGCACATTATGAGCACAAATTAGCACTTTAAAAGTTTGCATATTCTAAGCAAAGTACACAAATCATATGAATGGTAGAAGGTGAATAATGATAAAAGGCAAGCGCTGTTTCATATAGATCACATATATATATATATATATAGTTTACTGGTTGATGCTACTGATAATCAGGAAGATGACATGGATATGATTAAAGCCAAGCTCACAGATATTGAGGACAGGTCCAGAAGGAACAATGTAAAAATAAGGGGGGTCTCTTAATCTATCCAGCAACAAGATCTGCACAAATATGTCACTCAATTATTCAACGCAGTTGTCACGTACCTGATGGTGGAGTCTGACTTATGCAGTGGGCAACCTCTCCTACGACCTTGATTCGGGAACCCCTGATAGAGTAAACAGGCGGCTCAGGAGTGCAGGGAGGCACGAGGGTTGGACTGGGTCACTGGTGTTGATGTGCAGGTCCTTGATGAGCTTGTGCAAGCAGAAGCGTAGTGATACAGGCCGGGTCGGTAACAGGCTGGCGGTGCAGTACAGATCATTAGCAGGTGGGCAGCAAGGTACAAGGGAGAAGGCAGGAGAGTGGTTGTGGTCAGTGCAGGTGGAGATGAACAGCAGGGTCAGGACAAGCCGAGCCACAGGAACAGACAATCAGGATCACGGGTCGCTCAGGAACACACAAACGCTGTAGAACGGGCAGTACTTGCTTCCTGGTGCTGTCTGATTAAATGGCCACTATTGGCGTCATTGCCGGTGCATATGCGTGCACACACACTACGTGCGCCTGCGCATAGGCTTTCCAATGGCCCCGGAAGGTTCCTTACAACAGTGATTCCAGATGTTTCATCGTTGGATCTGACGATAGATAAAATTCATTGCCTACCCAAACCTTCATTTCTCCCTGATAATATACCCAGGGATATCATCTTAAAGAGGATGTAAACCCTGATGGGGTTTACTTCCTCTATGTTACCCTGCAATGTAAAAGCATAATGGGCCAGTATGCATCGCATATCAGCCCATTATGTGCCACTTACCTGCATTGGAAGCCCGCGATGTCCAGTAATGTCCCCACTCCAGGCCGCATCCATCTTCTGCCACTCTTCCTTCTGGGGACGTGATCTCCGGCTCTGTGACTGGCAGGAGTCGGGTGACGTCACTCCCGCACATGCACGTGGGTGCCGATAGTCAAGGCACAATCTCAGTGAAGGAACGGCACAGAGGCCATTTCTTCACTGTGCATGTGCCCGATGATGTGAGCACATCACAGTACACTGCATATCTCCTAAACCGTGCAGGTTTGGGAGATATGCAGGGAACCTACAGGTAAGCCTTATTATAGGTTTACCTGTAGGTAAAAGTGGTTGTCACAGGTTGACAAACACTTTAAGATTGCACTTTTTCCACGTCAAAGAGCAACTAATGACTTTATCTAGAAATAGGTATCAACTCCCTACTCAAATGTCCAGTTCTATGCTGATCTTTCCCAATACACACTCCAAAAGCGTAGGAACCTTACCACCATCACAAAAGTGCTTAGAAACCACAAGCTCAGCTACATGTGGGGGTTCCCAATGAAAGTTATAGTGACCAAAGATGGGAAGGAGTATGTGGTAAACACCTTGGAGAGAGGTATGGCCCTCCTGTCAACATGGGGCATAATCCTCAGACAAGCTGGTAATCCTACCAGAATTGAATGTGAATGGTGCACGGTGACAGCCAAAAATGCACGTTCACATACATAAATCTGTCGATGGGTAAAACCTCACCACCAAATCACCTGCTCAGGTGGACTTCCTCTTATCCAAACTTTTTTTTCTTACCCCCTGTAATCCTGAGTGGCCATGTGCCACACCCATGTACTGTTTCTTATTGTTTGGCTATACTCTGAAGTTCATTTACGTTATTGTTCATTTCAACTTTACCTTTTTACTCTCCCAGTCAGAACTTACCTATTCTGTCTAAACAAGGACCACAGAGAACTATTCCTGCTGAGACTGGACCAACGCGGTGATGCACGCTATACATCTCCACATCCTAAGGACCCATATAATGTAAGTAAAACTCTTGCACAGTGCACTACTCATCTCCCACCAACATGGCGATAAACTTTCTTAGCATTAGCTCCAAAGATTTAAATCATCCTGCAAAATGCACATCTCTATGAAAGGAAGCCCTACAACATAAGTGTGATGTTCTTTGTTTGCAAGAGACCCATTTTAGCAAGCATGCACCCCCTAAATGCAGTCACCTTCTATTTATACAGCCAATTCAGAGGCAAAAAAGAAGGCCATGCTGATCGCAATTAAAGACTCGATTGCCTTTAAGCTTCATAAAAGCCTGGAAGACCCTCAAGGCTGATATATAATTCTGCTGTGTGACATTAACTCCTCCACCTACACGATTGCGAATGTCTACACCCCAATATCCAACAAACCAGCTTCCTTCACAAGATTATGAAAAAAATCTGCACAATACAAAAGGGCATGCTTTTGCTTTGAGGAGACTTCAGTATTACTCCTGACCTGTCTCTTGATTCCAAATTGAAATATAAAAGTCCTCTACCTTCGCTAAAATCCATGTTGAAAAAATATGATCTATTTGAAGCCTGGAGGTGCTACAACCCCACTGAGAGACATTACTCATTTTTTTTCCAACATCCATAGGACATATAGCAGAATTGATTTATTTCTTGTAGATAAATGGCTGCTATTCAAAACTAAATCCTCCATGATTAACAATATTACTTGGTTGGATCACATCTCAATCAAACTAGTGGTGGGGGATCCCTAATCAACAAACTCTTCTTACGTATAGCGATCCAATCCTCGACTATTCCAGGACGTTTTGTCCAAGTCTAAAATTGAACAACAACTCCAACAATTTTTCCTCCAGAACAAAAACTCAGTTACAAACCCCTTTGTTGCGCGGAATGCCCATAAAGCATTTGCCAGAGGCCTTTTCATACAACAAGGGGAAAGGGCAAGGAGGATGAGGCAGCATAATATCCAAACTCTAACAGCCAAAATTGACACCCTTGAGAAACAAAACAAAATTTCATCTTCCCAAACATTGATAGACCAACTAACAAAAACCTGCAATGATCTCAGAGCACTTCTTATGGGGGACTTTAAAAAAGCCAACAGAAGACTAAACATTACCTATTACACCAATAGTAACAGAGCAGGGAAATTATTAGCCAACCAAATTAAGGACATAGATATAGAACCCAGATCCCATTTGTATTTCACCCTACAACACAGACAAAACAAATCCATCCGCAAGCAATTGCAGATGCTTTCAGACACTATTATGGATCGCTATATGACCTTAAAAGTGACCCAGCTACACCACAACCTGCACCAACTATTATCAAAACCTTTTTAAAATGCTTAAACTCCCAAAACTGTCAACGGAACATCTTAATGATCTTAACTCCCCTATAACAGCACATGAGGTCCAATGTATTATATCCACATTACCTAATAACAAATCTCTGGGCCCAGGCGGCTTCACAGGAGAGTACTACAAGACCTTTCAAACTACCCTAACCCCACACTTGGTAGAAATTTTTGGAGATGCTGCTGCCTCCTCCTCATTCCCTCCGGAAATGCTTAAAGTTATGATAGTTGCTTTGCCGAAGCCTGGGAAGGACCCAAATACACCACAAAATTTCCGCCCTATCTCACTACTTAATAACGATCTGAAAATGTATGCAAAATTATTGGCAACCAGATTAACAAATATTCTACCATCCCTTATCAACATAGACCAATCCGGTTTTACAAAAAGTTGTCGAATGGCTGATGCTACAAGACGCCTAATAAACATAATCCACATAGCTAATAAAAAAAAAAATGCCTTCTCTGCTCCTAGCCTTGGATGCAGAGAAGGCATTTGATACATTGAGAATATTTGGCACAAGTGTTATCCAAATTCAGTTTTGCAGGTCCAATATACTCGGCTATCATGGCACTTTATACCAAACCATCTGCCCAGGTTTATATAACACCATTTGAAATCTCCAATGGGACGTGACAAGGATGCCCTCTATCTCCATTGATATTTATTTATTTATTGATGGAACCTCTGGCCACTTATCTAAGAATACATCCTTGAATAACTGGACCAATTGTGGACAACAGATCCAACATAATAAGCTTATTCACGGATGACATCATTCTGATGCTCATCAATGTCAAAACTTCCCTGGCTTTGGTACACTCGGTCCTAAATTAATTTAATGGTATCTCATATTATAAAGTCGACAAAACTAATTCCTATATACTAAATCCAAACAAGGTTAAACAAAAGGTGAAACTCCTCTTTCCGTATAAATGAAAAAATGATGGAATTAAATACCTGGTCATAATGCTGACCCCAAAATCTGAAGGTCTTGTCACTGTGAATTGTACCCCTTTCCTACTCTTGTTCAGGTCTAAATTGGATAAATTAGCAGAGTAGAGTTGTCATGGACAGGTAGGTTAGTGGCCTTTAAAATGCAGATTCTACCACAACTACTATATTTTTTTAGGACATTACCAATTCCTCTACCCAACTCTTAGTTTAACAATCTACAAACCATACTGAACAAATATCTATGGCAGGACAAGAAAGCCAGATGCGCTTTTTATAAATTAATTAGACATAGGTCAGCAGGGGGAGTAGGATATGTCCAATTTGAATGATTATTATTATGCAACAATTTTAACACAATCCAAAAACTGGATAAACCCAAACAACAATTTGTTATGTGTTGAACTGGAACAATCACAACTCCCTAATAGCAATCTATAAAATTTTTTAATAACATCACCCTATAACACCAACTTGGCCAATAAATTAACTCCCACTATGCTTGCAACACTTTGCTCCTGGGTACATCTCAACAAATCCCAACAGTCGAGCAGTAAAATTTCTGACCTACGATTCCCCGTATCTCCATTCGCACACCTTATCCCAGACATTAACCTTAAAGTCTGGAAAGAAAATGGCATTCACAACTTAGGAGACATACCAAATGGCCAAATACTTAAACAATTTAGCTCTCTACAACTGGAGTATAAACTCCACTCCACTGAAAATTATAGATAAGCCCAATAGCTCACTTACTGAACAAAAATCATAACCTACAGACCACTCTACCTGGAAAAATAGTTCAGTTTTACCAACAAAACCCCTCTCCTAGTAAAAGTATATCACATACAGTATATACTCTTGCCTACAGGAAAAATACATCTGCATAAAAACCCTTTCAATGATAGCTTGGGAACAAGAAATAGAGAAAGAGTACTCCACAGAACACTGGAGAAAAACCTTGCATACCATTTACGCCTCTACTAAGTGTGTTAACCTCTGGATACTACAACAGAAAATACTACTTTGTTGGTAGCTGACACCACATAGGCTGGTTAGGATATATTACAACACCCATGCAGAGTGCTGGAAGATATGTGGATCACCCGGCACCCTATTCCATATGATGTGGTCTTGCCCAAAGTTATGCCTGCTTTGGTATCAAGTAGAGAAAATGATAATAGACATCATAGGCTTAAACCAAAAAACTATCATCAGTTATTCCTTAGAAATTAACTAACATACTTAAATGGTGGAAAAAGGAAAGAGTGCCGAATATTGCAGAAGTAATCCAAACAATCCACACCCACAACACCTATGAAATTATGTTTGCATCTTCTATAGGGAACTATACAAAAATCTCACATAGTTGGGAGCCTTGGCTCAGATGGAATTCTAGATATTCTTTGTTCTAAACTGAACCCTGTTCCATTATGTTCAGAAGGTAGATGAACCAGTAAAAACCATGCAAATCTACCTAACTCTCAATTGGACCCTCATCTTTATATCTCTATATCATTAACAATCTGACTGATATGTTTTCTACTATTAAGTTTCTATTTTGTTTACTAACCCCCTTTCCTAATACCAAAATGATACACTCGATCCTCTGAATATACAGGGTGGGCCATTTATATGGATACACCTTAATAAAATGGGAATGGTTGGTGATATTAACTTCCTGATTGTGGCACATTAGTATATGTGAGGGGGAAAACCTTTCAAGATGGGTGGTGACCATGGCGGCCATTTTGAAGTCGGCCATTTTGAATCCAACTTTTATTTTTTCAATAGGAACAGGGTTATGTGACACATCAAACTTATTGGGAATTTCACAAGAAAAACAATGGTGTGCTTGGTTTTAACGTAACTTTATTCTTTCATGAGTTATTTACAAGTTTATGACCACTTATAAAATGTGTTCAATTTGCTGCCCATGGTGTTGGATTGTCAATGCAATCCTCTTCTCCCACACTTCACACACTGATAGCAACACCGCAGGAGAAATGCTAGCACAGGCTTCCAGTATCCGTAGTTTCAGGTGCTGCACATCTCGTATCTTCACAGCATAGACAATTGCCTTCAGATGACCCCAAAGATAAAAGTCTAAGGGGGTCAGATCGGGAGACCTTGGGGGCCATTCAACTGGCCCACGACGACCAATCCACTTTCCAGGAAACTGTTCATCTAGGAATGCTCGGACCTGACACCCATAATGTGGTGGTGCACCATCTTGATGGAACTATGATGTCGGTGATAGGGAATTGCTGGCCATCAAGTCGGCTTTGGAGGAATGGCGGTACCTCCTGGAAGGAGCAGCTCACCCGGTATTGGTTTTTACCCAAAAAACTTCCTGTTTGTGGCACATTAGTATATGTGAGGGGGAAACTTTTCAAGATGGGTGGTGACCATGGCGGCCATTTTGAAGTTGGCTATTTTGAATCCAACTTTTATTTTTTCAATAGGAAGAGGGTCATGTGACACATCAAACTTATTGGGAATTTCACAAGAAAAACAATGGTGTGCTTGGTTTTAACGTAACTTTATTCTTTCATGAGTTATTTACAAGTTTCTGACCACTTATAAAATGCAACCCTCTTCTCCCACTCTTCACACACCGATAGCAACACCGCAGGAGAAATGCTAGCACAGGCTTCCAGTATCCGTAGTTTAAGGTGCTGCACATCTCGTATCTTCACAGCATAGACAATTGCCTTCAGATGACCCCAAAGATAAAAGTCTAAGGGGGTCAGATCGGGAGACATTGGGGGCCATTCAACTGGCCCACGATGACCAATCCACTTTCCAGGAAACTGTTCATCTAGGAATGCTCGGACCTGACACCCATAATGTGGTGCACCATCTTGCTGGAAAAACTCAGGGAATGTGCCATCTTCAGTGCATAAAGAGGGAAACACATCATCATGTGCGCCACCACATTATGGTCCCGATCTGACCCCCTTAGACTTTTATCTTTGGGGTCATCTGAAGGCAATTGTCTATGCTGTGAAGATACGAGATGTGCAGCACCTGAAACTACGGATACTGGAAGCCTGTGCTAGCATTTCTCCTGCGGTGTTGCTATCAGTGTGTGAAGAGTGGGAGAAGAGGGTTGCATTGACAATCCAACACAATGGGCAGCACATTGAACACATTTTATAAGTGGTCATAAACTTGTAAATAACTCATGAAAGAATAAAGTTACGTTAAAACCAAACACACCATTGTTTTTCTTGTGAAATTCCCAATAAGTTTGATGTGTCACATGACCCTTTTCCTATAGAAAAAACAAAAGTTGGATTCAAAATGTCCGACTTCAAAATGGCTGCCATGGTCACCACCCATCTTGAAAAGTTTCCCCCCTCACATATACTAATGTGCCACAAACAGGAAGTTAATATCACCAACCATTCCCATTTTATTAAGGTGTATCCATATAAATGGCCCACCCTGTACATTAAATCAAAGTGGATTTGTGCCCTAGGTTTACTCCCAGATGGGGTGTCCGAGTCGGGGGTACATACTCCCACTATATAAAAATCATAACAGTATCTAATGTTTAAGTCCAGATGTGACTTTCATTCTGTTACAATATCTGTACTATCCATAGAACAATGCTTTGATGTAACACTAATCTCTTTGTTATTTGTTTACTCTTTTCCATTCCTTTTGCCTTTTTTTGTATTTCTGCATGAACATTCAATAAAAACTATTGAAAATAAACCATTTCTACATATGGGTTTATTTCTATTCAGATTAATACTTATTACCTACTAGATGATTATTATACCAGCAAATAATACAATCATGACTTGATCTATTTCATGAGATATAATATATGAGGTATAGTCTTATTTTCATACACTTTTATACATATGCAGTTATGGTACGATTCTCAGTAGAATTTTGTCCTAAACACATAAAAAAAAAAATTCCATCGTTCCCTTTTGGCTTATTTTGGACCATGGAGGTTGTATATCAATATTTATGTCACTATTTCCAGATATTTTAAAATAATGTCTGAGCTTTATGAAAATGTTACAAGAGAAAAAAAAACAGTTCTTTCTATGAGGCAGTTTATTCTCTGTGTTTATCTTTCTCAGAGCTGAGACAATGGCTTGGTCATTGGATAACTAGCTTTGTTTATCCTTTTCATCCAGCCTACCTGTATATACATCATAGTTCTGACAGGAGTAGGTATACAAAAGTAAAGAGGTGAATAATGAGGGCTTCTATTAGTAAGCCTGACCATGAGGAATTAACAGTAAGTGATGATGTCCATTTGTATGGGACAAAAGTATCACTGTGAATTGTGTCCATTCAGACTCTAAACAACCTGCTGGCTGCAGAGAGGGTATGATAGTCGATGGGGTTGAGGAAACTCACCCAGTGCAGGTATGCCACTGTTAAGTGAGCTGGCACCATCTGAGATTCCCTGCAGACTCATCTCTAAAGGGAAATCTGTCAATTTTTAAGGCAGGTTTGCAGATTTCTGGCATTTTGACATGTCCCCAGGGCACTGGAAGGCTCAGGGGCAGTGGTGAGCTCTCCTCTCACTGTGGCTGGAGGGATACTGCTAATAATTGCAGGCAGAGAGAAGCATCTGCTATGCCAGCTGGACACACACACATTTTCAATGTTTTAAACATTCTTTTCTACTGTAAATTTAGTAATCCCTAATAATTAGAATTCTATTATTTACAGAAAAGAAAACATTCATATTGAAAGGTTATGGGCCTCTCTGTATGATGTCTTGTTGAATTCTGTTTCTTGAAGTGTTATCACACACTGCCAAAAGATCATCTTTTCTGTTATAGGCCTACCTGCATATTCTTTTATGTTAAAATACTGAAAGTTTTCCACTGATGTCGTTGCACCCCCTCAAAATATCTTCAAATTGGGGGCGTAGCCTTACGTCGACACGAGCGGACGCTCATTCACAGAGCTCCGCCAGAACCGAGACGAATCCGGGGCAATCCTGCATCAGGACTAAAGGGTGAGACACCTAAACACCCCATCGGACACACACACATCAACAGCTACATTTTGAGCCCAATATTGGGCGAATTGACGGCCGGCTCCCGCACAACCGAAAATTGAGGCCGCGGCTTTGTGGCCTACTAACGCTGGAGCACATAGCACGGCCTCTGGAGCTATACCCCACCGCCCACACACATGAGAGGACACAGTACCCTCTGAGGCCCCTACCTCACTGACTAAGCCACCTTCTTTGCCGGGCCACATACCCTAGGGTCTGAAGCTTCCAGCGGCCTGATATTCGGCTGTCCGCGTCTACAACAACCGCCATCTTTGAGGCCTACGGACTTGATTTAAAATACACCCAGGGCCCTGTGGTGTACCACAGACTACTCTAAAGTGATAGCTGCTCCAAGCAACAGAGGGACCAAAAAGGGGACACCGGACCCCAGTCCAGATCTAAGTAGCAACCAAACCAATCACTGGGGCACAGAACCTTATAACCGGGGAACAATCTCTACATAATGGCACACTAGAAGTGAGCCCTGATAAGCCCGATCGCTACCGTACGGCAAGTGTAGGAGTAATACACATCACTTATTATCTGCTGATCAACTCATAAATAAAATCAACAACCTGATAACAATGTCACGCAAAAGAAAGGAAGAAAGAGATCCCAAAAAAGTCACCGCTTTTTTTCAATGGTCTGATAGCATCAGAAGGAAAGATCATGAAATTTCTGGCACCCACACATCCAGTCAGCTAGCAGCATACACCGACCTCCCCGATGCTGATTCGGGAGAAGGCGATGTAGCGTTACTACCATCCTCTCCCATCCGGTCCCCACCAACTGGCCCATCATCGCAAAGCCCAACCAAATCAAAGATGAGATTGGATCCTCCTAACCAGGATAAGGGTAGCACGGACCTCTCACTCCCACAGCTATACCAATCTATAGCATCCTTTCCCACCACTGGGCAACCTGTCTTAGACTCCACGTTGAAGGACATGCTACTATCCCTGCAAAATTCACTCACATCCAGTTTCACTGCTGTCCTTAATAAATTCTCAACTGAATTAAAAAACATAGATGAAAGAGCCCACCACATAGAAAACAAAATGGGGGAGTGTACAGACACAGTAAATGACCTGGTTGACGCCTACACAGACCAGAAAGAGGAAACCATATGGATAAAATCCAAACTAGCAGACCTAGAAGACCGCTCAAGGCGAACAACCTAAAAATCCGGGGGATCCCGGAAAGTATCCCTCCTACAGAGCTGCACTCCTATACCGCTAAATTATTCTCAATCATTGTACCAGAGTTGACACCGATAGAACTTACCATAGACAGGATCCATAGGATCCTCAAACCAAGATATCTGGGTGACTCTATTCCCAGAGATGTCCTACTGAGAATCCATTTTTTCCAAACTAAGGAACAAATCTTAACCAAAGCAAGATCCATGACTCCTTTCTCAGACCCTTTCACAGGTATCCAAATATACTCTGACTTGTCCCAACACAGGCTACAATTAAGAAGACAACTTCAAATGGTATGTAAAAGAGTGGTACTGCGCAGCCTGTATAATACAATCGTATAAGTGGTGTCCCTCTAGTGGTGAAGGTATGTAAGGTCTCCTGGTAATGGGATCTTTTAGCTATCTATCCCAGATCTATCCGACATATATTTAACACTGCAGGTGTGCAGATATGTACATATAGAATCAGCTTCAAAGGGGACTGTTTCACTTATAAACTAGGATGCCTCTGCAAATAGAATAGTTTCAATAAACTGGTAGTGACCTTAGACAATAAATGTGCATAATAGATAGAAACAATTACTGGTATCCAAAGATGCTAGTATATACACTTCATGGCATAACTTAATTCCAATCTAAATATATATACAGTGCTCATGTATAAAATAACTGTGCTCCAGGACATAAAAATAAAGTCCAATATTCAATGCAATTATAATAGTGACATAAAGTGACTGGTGCTCACGTGTCCATTCAAACATTTGGTGTTTTATTCACGTAAAGAAAGCCTCTTTTTTCTGGGGGGTTCAAGACTTATTCTCCCCCAAAGAGATTCCTCTAGACGGTGCTCTTGTTGTGGTATGTGCTCACAGAACTCTCACCTCTGTTTATCTGGCTATGTGCATGTAAAGGTATCTTTACAGGATCTCGCTCTGCTCATCCACACCTCCTTTCCTGCTGCTCCTGCGGGGGATGGGTGGTCCGTCCGACCGATCGGTCGCCACTCTCCTTCCTTGGATAAAGACCCTTAGTATCTCAGATGTAAAGGAAGAAACAGAGGGCTCCCATGGTGTAGTAGATTGAAGATCACATTTATTCAGTCAAATAAAAACGCTTGCATAAAACCAATTTAAAATCAGTAAAATCGTCCAGCAAGAGTAAAAACAACCTCTCACT
>BLSH010547851.1:128734-140729 GCA_018402905.1 Glandirana rugosa
TATCCGGGCTAGTTTCTTTGCCTTCAATAACATACACATTCCATCACACCTCTAAGTTGGAACAAACCCACGGACCAAAACTACGGACGCGGAGAGCATAACTCCTCCCACTCCCACGTGTAAAAATAATACCAAAAGTCCAGTCCGTGATAACGTATAACACACGGTAAGGATCAATAATAGTCTCAGCGTCCCACCGCGGTAAATATGTAATCGAATACCAACAATTCCCGAAATCAATGGTAAAATTCAATTTTTCATTTTTGTCCCCAGGAACGCGATGATACCGGTGACGATTATCACCAATGGGACACCACTTATACGATTGTATTATACAGGCTGCGCAGTACCACTCTTTTACATATTTCTTTCAATATATCTGGTCATATATTAGGTACAGCGGCAACCTAGGACTTTTGTATCTCACTACTTATTATTTATCACCTATAACCACTATTAGCAGTGGCCATAGTAGCGCAAGGACCCCTGTTTTTACTTTTTAACTTAAAATGGTAACTAAAGCCCTTAACAACCATAAGCTAATGTATAAATGGCGCCACCCTGCGACTCTGATAATAACTAGGAATGGCACACAATATGCAATAGTGCCTGACCTGAAAACCATAATAAAAATGTGCACCCTCACCCTCCTCAATACGAGAGGCGCAGGCATCAAAACCAGGCACCCAAACAAGGTTGAATCTCCACACTACCTTACACATACAATAACTTCCGTTTCTTTGATCGGGCCTATGGCTCAATGCCCTCAAGGCCCAGAACTCTACCCCAATCCTGTCAGCTGCTTTACGAGCTTGAATTAGCTGACCATTCGTAGTTTTTTTAATTTTTTTCTTATGTTTGTTTCGCTTTGCCTTCTAACCTGTTCACAACTGTGTTACTTATTTCAACAACTCTTCAGTTCAGCAAGTATACCAGTACCACAGAAAATAGATCCAAGGACCCTACAACTCAGTCCAAGGAAACGAAAAAGGAGATACTGTATATTCATGTCGCCGAAACAGCCGAATAAAGGGGAAATCAGCTGCACAACCCCTCGAAAGATTGACAGGAGACCTCTATTCCACCTAAACTTAAGTCTGTCCAGCTATACCCACTAACTAATTACTTAGTAACATGTCCATCAACATTTTATCCCTCAACACAAAAGGACTAAATCATCCAGTGAAAAGGGCATCGCTATGGAAAACTGCATTATCAAATAACTGTGATATATTATGCGTCCAGGAAACGCACTTTGCCCTTGGATCTTCTCCAACATGCCAGCACAAATCCTTTCCCTACATTTTTAAGTCCAGTTACTCAAAAAAACAACGAGGAGTCCTGATCGCTATCGGAGACTGTATCATTCCAACTTCAGAAATGTACAATTGATCCAGAGGAGAGATTTGTTATTCTCAACTGTATTTTTGAGACCTCCACATACACAAAAGCCTCCTTATATGCTCCCAACCAACGTCAAGTGTCCTTTTTGAAATCCACGTTCAAGAAAATCAAAGACCTTCAACACTTACTCACTTACTGATATGCAGAGATTTCAACATAGTACCTGACTACGAACTAGACACATCCTCTGGTCCCAAAAGATTTGTATCACCTTTGAATTAGCTTATGTCCGAATATGATGTATACGATGTATGGAGATGTTGCCATGCGGAGGAGAGGGACTATACATACCTCTCTCCGCGTCACAACACATATTCTCGCATTTACTTTTTTCTTTCAGATAAATGGTTGTAACAAAATATTAAATCGTCAAAAATCCACACTATTGCCTGGTCGGACCATGCACCTATCAGCATGGAAATAATGAACAAACCAACTCAACCTCAATCTTACCTATGGAGAGTAAACAACTTTCTCCTACAAAACTCTACCAATTTAGAATTCCTATTCAAACGATTGGAGGGATTTTTCTCTACCAATAAACGCTCTGTGTCCGACCCGGCGATTTTGTGGAACACTCATAAGGCATATATCAGAGGGTTTTTCATTCAATTAGGCTCCAAAATGACAAGAAAAAGGCTGCAGCGTCTAACAGAGCTCACAACAGCAATTGAGACAGCAAACTCACAAAATAAATTAAATTCTTCTCCCGCATTACAATCCGAAATCTTTAAACTCCGCTATGAACTCCGAGCCTTGTTGCTAGTAGACTTCGAGCGAATGCAACGCAAACTTAAAGCCAAATTTTATGTAACTGGTAACAAGGTGGGGAAATCCATGGCTCTCGGAATCAAAGGGCATCGCTCCAAAACTAAAATAAACTCCCTATACCACCCTACCACTCACGAGAAACTCCTTAACCCCCAATCAATAGCAGATGCCTTCAGCAGCTACTATAGCAACCTGTACAACATTAAAGACACCAAGAACCTACAAACGCCTTCTAAGAAAGAGATACATGCATTTCTAGATGATTTAAAACTTCCCAAGTTATCGGAAGACCAAGTTAAATCAGTTAATTCTCCATTCACAAAGGAGGAAATAAAGCTAGTGATAGAAAAATTGCCGAACTCCAAATCTCCAGGCCCAGATGGACTCACGGGAGAGTATTATAAAGCGTTCCTCAAACTACTAACCCCACATCTGTGTGACCTCTACAACGAAGCTGCAGCCTCGTCCTCTTTCCCATCAGAAATGCTCTCAGCACTTGTGGTGACCTTGCCAAAACCGGGGAAAGACCCCACACTCCCACAAAACTACTGCCCCATATCTCTTTTAAATCTTGATCTTAAGATTTATGCCAAAATGCTAGCAAACAGACTAGTAGATGCCTTCTTTGATCCACAGCGACCAATTAGGATTCACCAAAGGCCGACAATCGTCGGACGCAATGAGACGAATAACCAATCTAATACACTATGCAAACACCACCAAAATGCCTTCTCTGCTTCTCTCATTAGACGCAGAGAAGGCGTTTGATAGAGTCAATTGGGACTACTTGGCTCTAGTCCTACAAAAATTTGGACTCTCAGGTCTCATTCTTAAAGCCATCTTAGCACTTTACACCAAACCATCTGCTAGAGTATACACATCCAACTTACTCTCCACACCTTTTCAGATTACCAATGGCACCAGGCAGAGGTGCCCTCTATCCCCTTTAATTTTCAATCTGGCCATGGAACCCCTAGCTGAACACATCAGATCAAATGATAGAATCACAGGATTAAATATCTACCCTCATCACCATAAGATTAGCTTATTTGCGGATGATGTAATCCTAATTCTAACTAATCCATCATCATCCCTTATGGAAACCCAAAAAGCTCTCAAATGGTTCAGCAGTGTATCTTACTGTAAAACAAATGAAAATAAATCATACATACTAGATCTTGGAATCTCCTCCCACAACAATACCCATATAAATCGGCAGAAACGAGCATACCCTACCTGGGCATCCAACTCACAAGATCTAACAAATCCTTGTTTAAGCTTAACTATCTTCCTATTAGAGATAAAATTCAACAAGAAGTCCAAAAACTAGGCAAACACGAATTCTCATGGGTGGGAAGACTAGCAGCATTCAAGATGATGCATTTACCTCAAATTTTGTATCTATTTAGAACTCTCCCAATACCGATTCCATCCAGCTTCTTTAAAACCCTTCAATCCCTACTATCCAAACTAGTATGGAAAGGCAAGAGATCAAGATGTGCACACTACAAACTAATTAAACATAGATCAACAGGAGGTGTAGGTTACATAGACTTCCACGACTACTACATAGCTTCAATATTAACCCAACTTAAAGAATGGTTCCTGCCTTGTCCCAGCAAGTTATGGGGAAAGATAGAAGCCTCCTACAATACACGCCAACCACTAACCTCATGGCTATACAGTGCCCTGCTAGGAGCAAAGACCCTGTCCTTTCTACCCCCCCACCATGTCAACATCAATCAAAGCCTGGAAACACCTGCTACAACAAGCCTACCATCACCGTGAAAAAACTCCCTTGAAAATTCCACTAATATCCCTAACACCTTTAATAGCTCAAATATCACTGGACTCATGGACCCAAAGGGGCATTGAGCATGTAACAGATCTATTCGACAGCAAAGCACTTAAATCTTTTCCCCAACTGCAAAGAGAATTCAACCTCCCACCAAATTATGTTTACCCATACATGCAAATAAAACATTGCCTGTCTAAAACCACTCACACACAACACATGATACAAAACCAAGCATGGTCTTTCCTCAACTCCACCGCCTCACAACCAAAAGGAATCACTATCTTCTACAGTATGCTCCAACAAAAAAAGGTATTCCAAAAACTACCTCCTTTTGGAGAATGGGAAACAGATCTTGGTCAATCCTTCACAGAAGAACAATGGTCAAAGGCATGTAGAGCCACTCAGAAAGTCACATGCTGTGCCACACTATGAGAATTATCCACAAAAATTTTACTAAGATGGTACTTAACCCCTGACAGATTATCACATTTTCATAATCACCTACCAAATAGCTGTTGGAGAAACTGCGGAATGAAAGGGGATATATTACACATACTTCGGGGATGCCCAACAATTAAAACGTTCTGGCAAAGTATCTTCAATATTATCTCAGAAATATCCCAAACACGTACACCTCCAAACCCAAGCCTAGCACTCCTCTCAATTAACATGGAATCCTTCCCTTACTCTATACAACCCACGATCACCCACATACTCTTGGCAGCCAGACTCACAATCACAAGAAACTGGAGAAATCCACTGCCCACATCCAAGATGAAGGTTCTGGAACTAATCCAGTTACATTAAACTTACGAAACAATGATGGCCGCCTCAACCGGGCAGCTTCCAAAAGCAACGCAGCAATGGTCACCCTGGCAACTCTGGTACTCAAACACCTTCTAATCTATGATCATTGTAACCTCCATAGCACACAAGCTGAGGTGGGAAACTGGAGGGGAGACCGCTCGAGCCACAACCCCTCTTCAAAGGGGGGGTCTTGGGCGGGATCGCCTCCCGCTGCCACTACATATACATTCTCGCCCCCAATATTATCCAGGATCCTGGTTTAGAATCTATCATATCTGGCTTACCAGAGAAGATTATCAAACCCTCCAATCCACGCACCAGTTCTCCCTTTAAAGGAGGAATATACAGCTAACCTTTTTCTAATTATCCACGTAACAGAATACAGTATACCTTAGCCATCGTGGTAACTAAACTTGCAGTTTTCGTCCTGTTCGTAGTTAATGTTCTCTCTTTTACTTTACACACTCAATTAAAGTTATAAATATGCAATTGGGCAGTGTTGCCTCGTTCCCCTGCCACAGCTTGGCCCCATAGGGGTGGTCTGGAGAATGAGGTAATACTCATCAACAAGTGCCTAGCATAAACCGTATCACTACGATTTCTATGCACCATGTAAATGCTTCTCATGTATAATAGCGACTCTCCTGCGTGAGAACTTATATGTCTTACCCAACTGTAACCATATCAAAATACACTTTTAAACACAATTTGTATAACGAGCTTGTATTTTGAACTGAAAATATTCAATAAAAACGATTGAAAGAAAAAAAATATCTTCAAATTGATTTTAAACCTCTTTTTCATGTTTAAAATACTGACGGTGCTCATACTACATTGCAAATTCATATGTCAAAGCAAAACATTTTCTTCCTTAATAGTTTTTCATCCTAACAAGGGATGAGGTAAAACTTAGATCCAGACATTTTACTTGTTCAGAAGGAGCTGACATCATGTACAGTAGTGGTAGAAATACTGCCACTATTTATGACAGCTGCCCTGCTGACAACAGTTGCGAAAGAAGCTATGGGTGCTGACACCTACCATGTGTTTAGCATCCACTGACATCACCTGGGTCTATTCATTTACTATCATCCCTGGCAATGTAAACAAAGGGGTAGGGTAAGCAAGATATCACTGACCCAGTATATTACATGGGCAATGACACCGACCAAATTTAGTGATGGCCATAATATGACAACACTTGGGAAATCCCACCACTTTATTTGGTTTTAGATGCAATTTGGGGTAAGTCAGAAATGGGATTACATGTATCCAAAGATTTGTGAGATTTTTTTTTACTTTTCGCAGGCATTGAGTGTCATTCATAGTGATTGACATGGGCCTGTATCACTCCACAACATAACTGATGATGAATTTACACCATGGGACAGTTTTTGTTTGTTTGAGTGGTTATTGTCTAATAACCTAGAAAATGGCCATTACTGTTTGTCTTTTTGTTTTTTTAACATTTAGATCCTATAGACTTCGGATGAATTCAGATTCAACACCCAAACTTTATTAAATTTCTGCAAATCTGATTTGAACCAAACTCAGACACGTTCACCTCATGCTTAATCTTGACACCTTTCTATACGTTGCTCAAAATGCATGGGTGCTGTGTTGGAATGTGGGATGACAACTTTGGGCATTTTTCTGTTTACAAAAAAATGGTTTAACATTCCTGAGTCCTAGGATTTTCAAATAGATCTTTTTTGCCTTGTGCTCAGTGAAAAATACATTTACTTGTATCAGATCTTTGGAAAGAAATATGAAATTGATGGTCATTGTTACAAAAGCATCATGGTGTACATTAAATTGAGACTTCTTTGACTTCTGTAGCTGCATAAACTTTGGACCAGTGTATTCTCAAAGTTCACAGCAGCAGAAATAATGTGTTTCTCTCACTTTGATCAGCACTCCTCTCACTTTGAGTCTCTCCCAGAGCACCTCCTTTGTGTTTCATTAGAGATTGGAAGGCCAGAAGGCTTCAAAATTTCTGCTAGAATGGGGGAAAAGAGGTAAGCTGAGGGTGGCGAGAGAACAGCTTAAGGGTCCCAGTGCCTCGATTACATCTTTAAATGAAATACTAGGTTGAGTAAATGTAGCCAAATCATGATCCAGTGAACATGATTTTAAATCCTTCCTGCCTGCACTCTCTATATTAATATTTCTCAAATACACAAATAAATGGCATTGAGCAAAACTAGCAGTTGTCACCCAAGTCAGCTGAAAGTTCTTTGAGGGTACTGTATATGACAGCCTCACTGTCATACACAGTAATCAGGAACCAATTAGCATCATGCATCATGGTCATGCAAACATTATGACCATTTATAACCAATCATAGCAATAACATGGCTGTGCCTGCAAACAAGCTGGTACTAGCTGGCTAAACTGTCATTGTACCTCACACGGAGACCAGAGCCTCGACAGAAAGCTGGTAGAGAGATATTTAATCTGGAGGAAATATACACTCTGGAAAAAAAAATAATTTCAACTTACAACAAAAATGACCATGAGAATTTATTAAAATACTAATATATAAAAGCCTTATGTATCCTTAAAGGATAATTTCACTTTTTGGCACATGTTACATGTTCTATCTGTATTTATGGTGGAACATGTAACATATTCCAGTTCCTGCTGCCTCCCCCCCTCTGTCCACATGGCTGCTTTATTCATTCACAGTTTCCTGTCAATGAATAGACTACAACTACCATCCAGTGTTGCCAACCACCAGTAAATTTACTGACAGTTTGTAAAAACCATTGATTTTTACAACCGTCTATAAATATCAGGGTCTGATAATTTATCATGCTGTGCTGACTTTTTAAGTGTAAACCGGGCAAACTACTTGATATGGGTATTGTCAGTGTTTCCATGATGTGTTTAAATATCAATTGTCTTAGTTTTTAATAGGAGTTCAGTTATTTTTCAGGTTGCCAGTAAAAAATGTGCTCTGTCAGTAAATTTTCCATGTTTTGCCAGTAAAAAATGCTGTGGGAGGTTGGCAACACTGCTACCATCACCACTACCATCAGCCACTGCGGCCGATGACTTGTAGTCCTGAATAGACTGCGAGGGTGCTGAATGCTCTTGATGTTCATTCACAATTGTAAACAGTCAGCCCATATGGGGGGCATGGGCTGAAAGCTGCAGGGCTTATACACAAAAGCCTGGCATTGTACCCCTAAACCACTAATCAAGGGTGCAATGCTTTCCAGGCTCCTACAGGAAAATATAATAAATACACATTTTGTTTCTTCAAAAAAATTAGCATTTATTATTTTTTCTTAAAAAGGTGAACTTATGCTTTAAAAAAATAAGATTACAAAAAGTCAGAAAACTAATCATAGCTTTATAGTTGTATTTAGTAGCACATACAGATGCTGCTAAACTTGACCTGGCCATACAGAAATAAATGACCTCTGCGACCCCTGTGCATAAAAGAATTAAAGGACATCATATTACTGCATATGGTAATTAGTGTTGAGCGAACCCGGACTGTAAAGTTCGGGTCCGTACCGAACTTTTGGGTGTCCGGGAACCGGACCCGAACCCGGACTTTTCAAAAAAAGTCCGGGTTCGGGTCCGGGGTTCTGGTAATTTTACTAAAAGTTCAGTCCTGGAAAGTCCTAGAGGTCTGCAAAAGGAAGGAAAATGGGGGTAAGGGTGGGACAAGTGCCCTACAAAGAAATGGGGACAGGGAAATAACTAAATATTTAAAAAAAATAAAAGCATAAAAAAAATCAAAAATGGAGGTGAATGTGGACCATCTTCAAACTGTGTGTGAGAAGTATTAACAGTAGAAGCCATATCGCTGTTCTAAAATCATCTTCAAACTGTGTTAAAAAAGTATAAATTAGCCGGGAGAACCCATATCACTGTTCTACAATCATCTGGAAACTGTGTTAAACTTTTTCTAAAACCGGGAGAACCCATATCACTGTTCTACAATCATCTGGAAACTGTGTGTGAAACTTAATCTAAAACCGGGAGAACCCATATTACTGTTCTACAATCATCTGGAAACTGTGTGTTAAACTTTATCTAAAACTGGGAGAACCCATATCACTGTTCTACAATCATCTGGAAACAGTGTGTTAAACTTTTTATAAAACCGGGAGAACCCATACTATTGTTCTACAATCATCTGGAAACTGTGTGTTAAACTTTAACTAAAACCGGGAGAAGCCATATCCCTGTTCTAAAATCATCTAAAAACTGTGTGTGAAACTATAGCAGAGAGAAGAACAGGGATATGGGTTCACTCTGCTATAGTTTCACACCAAGTTTTTAGATGATTTTAGAACAGTGATATGGGTTCGCTCTGCTATAGTTTCACACCAAGTTTTTAGATGATTTTAGAACAGTGATATGGGTTCGCTCTGCTATAGTTTCACACGAGTTTTTAGATGATTTTAGAACAGTGATATGGGTTCGCTCTGCTATAGTTTCACACACAGTTTTTAAATGATTTTAGAACAGTGATATGGGTTCGCTCTGCTATAGTTTCACACACAGTTTTCAGATGATTTTAGAACAGTGATATGGGTTTGCCCGGTTTTAGTTAAAGTTTAACACACAGTTTCCAGATGCTTGTAGAACAGTAGTATGGTTTCTCCCGGTTTTAGTTAAAGTTTAACACACAGTTTCCAGATGATTGTAGAACAGTGATATGGGTTCTCCCGGTTTTAGATTAAGTTTAATACACAGTTTCCAGATGGTTGTAGAACAGTGATATGGGTTCTCCCAGCTAATTTATACTTTTTTCACACAGTTTGAAGATGATTTTAGAACAGTGATATGGCTTCTACCGTTAATTAATACTTTTCACACACAGTTTGAAGATGGTCCACATCCACCTCCATTTTTGATTTTTTATGTTTTTATTTTTTAAAAATATTTAAAGTTATTTCCCTGTACCCGTTTCTTGGTAGGGCACTTGTCCCACTCTTACCCCCATTTTCCTTCCTTTTTTAGACCTCTAGGACTTTCCAGGACTTTTTTCCAGCCATTTTTGTGCCTAAAAGTCCGGGTCCCCCATTGATTTCAATGGGGTTCGGGGTCCGGGGCAAAGTTCGGGTTCTGTCCGGACCCGAACCCGAACCCGGACTTTGTCCCGAAGTTCGGCCGAACCAGCAGAACCCGAACTCCTAGAAGTTCGCTCAACTCTAATGGTAATGTTGTTTGTATGGAGAAAAATACAGACCAATCAGCTCATAATACATGTCAGCCAATAAACATTCTTCTTCAGTATTAAAATATACCATTATATATTGAAAAATGTTCTAATTGTTGTAACTATACTTTAAATAACTAACCTCCTAATAATTATGTGTAGTCAAGGACACTACAAAAAAAAACTTGAATATGAAAAACTAAAACATATACTTACAGAGGAAATGTGGAGCTCTAAGTTCAAAACCACAGGAATTTAAAGTTCATCTGAGGATTTCACGTTTAAGATTTATGGCTACAGGTTAAGATCTTTGAGGTGGAAAAATATAAAAGCCATATTTTACACAATATTAATCATACTTTCAATAAAAAAAGGAAATTCGGTGTGTCCATTTATTTTTATGTATTTTTTCCACACAAAAAGGAAACACCTTGAAATTAAAGAAAGTATTGTAGTAGTAAATTTTGTAAATTAATTTACCTTTACTTTCTTATATGAAATCGTAATCTTAATTTATGATATCACAGATGTGTGTTTATGTGATAAAATTCATACAAATAATGATGAAGGTAATGGTACTGCTTTGAAAGGTAGTGATAATTGGTGCTTAATTAAAGTGGAACTTTATGCTGGGAAATAAAAATAGGTGGACAAGAGGGGGGCGTGGCTGGGCGTTGACAGTAATGGGTGCCTGAGCACTAAGCTCTCCACAGCCTGAGACTACCAGAGACCATTCAGCAAATACCTGCATGAGATCCTTTACTCAAAACACCTCTGAGGTTTCTCTCCACTGGCCACAACAGCCTGACAGAACCTGGGGAGAGCAGGCTAATGACTGCAGATACGAGGCCCTCCAGACCGCGGAAGGTACCTGCCATAACACGGCCGCCGGCTTCCCGGTTTTCTTCCACCGCCATCCGGGCTCCATATAGCCAGGTAAACCTCAACATCCCCACTCATGGCCTCCCTGCTCTTGCCTCCCTCGGCCGAGCTACATATTGGCCGGATCCGACATATATTAACGGCCTAACCGCCATCCTCTAACCCCGGCACCCAGTTCTACTCTGCACTGTAGTAAGCTGCATAGGGATGACCCTGTAATCTCCGCAACTCCCAGCCTGAGAAGTGTCCCGGTACTTCCAGCAGCGGGATCGGTGGTCATAACACCACCCTGGACTCTGCTCCTCCGCCCACCATATTGTCCCTCGGCAGCCCATGTGACACTGGTCGCTCCGCGGGACACTTCCCTACCTCTGAGGGCACTCTGGGGCCCCACCAGCAGCATAAGGAGGCCACACAGGAGACTTGTCACACCGCTTTCCCAACACCTGGAAGAGGTTCAGAGGGGTTCTCAACTGAGACAGAGGTCCCGGCCTACAAACACAGCCCTGTGGCTGCAGCCAACCAAATTACTAAGCATACAGTGCTAAGCAGAGGAGACACTATAGAACTGTCCCTGCAGAAAAGGAGCATACAAAGCAACCTGAGTTAGAAGGCAGCCCTTTAGTGCATTCAGTGCTCACAGCCTGTCCTCTTTCTAGCACACACCATAGCGTCACCGGAGGCCTCTTCACCATCCTGTACTTGAGCTATCATATCTAGAGTTGAGTGAACCTCTGGAAGTTCGGGTTCTGCTGGTCCGTCCGAACTTCGGGACAAAGTCCGGGTCCGGGTCCGGACGGAACCCGAACGATCGCACGGACAACGAACCCCATTGAAATCAATGGGGACCCAAACTTTTATGCACAAAAATGGCTGTAACAAAGTCCTGGAAAGCCCTAGAGGGCTGCAAAAGGAAGTAAAATGGGGGTAAGGGTAGGGCAAGTGCCCTACAAAAAAATGGGGACAGGGAAATAACTGTAAATATTTTTTAAAAAATAAAAACCTAAAAAAAGCAAAAATGGAGGTGAATGTGGATCATCTTCAAACTGTGTCTGAAAAGTATTAATTAACGGTAGAAGCCATATAACTGTTCTAAAATCATCTTCAAACTAGGGAAAGTGCCCTACAAATAAATGGGGATAGGGAAAATA
>BLSH010547851.1:154624-165867 GCA_018402905.1 Glandirana rugosa
GATCCACGAGGACTTAATACTCCTTCGGTGTTCCCCAAGACTTCCCTTATCCCTTCCGGTCGTACTCCTCCGTTTCTACATGTGACTACTCCGCCGTGTCTACAGGTGACTACTCTGCCGTGTCTACACGTGGCTATTCCACCGTGTCTTCACGTGACTAATACACCGTGTCTACCCGTGACTACTGACCGTGTCTACACGTGACTAATACACCGTGTCTACCCGTGACTACTGACCGTGTCTACCCGTGACTACTGTGTCTACACGTTACTACTCCACCGTGTCTACACGTGACTACTCCGCCGTTTCTACACGTGATTACTCCTGTGCCAGTCATCATTGCCGTCTCATTAGTGCACATCTTTGCCGCCTCATCAGTGCACATCTGTGCCACCTCATCATTGCACATCTGTGTCATCAGTGCCCATCTGTGCCAGTCATCAGTGCCCATCTGTGCCACATAATCAGTGCACATCTGTGCCAGTCATCAGTGCCCATCTGTGCCACATAATCAGTGCACTTCTGTGCCACCTTATCGGTGCACATCTGTGCCGTCTCATCAGTGGACATCTGTGCCGCCTCATCAGTGTACATCTTTGCCTCCTCATGCTGGCCTTCCCTATTCCCTTCAGAACCCCTTGTGGCTTCCTCATAATTCAGGAGCACCTAGGATTCCCCCTTTCACTGCCCAGCACTTTGTTTCCAATTCATTTTTACAGAGGACATGCTAGCCTCAATTGTGGCCCTGTGCAACCTGTATGCATGGCAATTTATTGCAAATAACAAAACATCATATTACGCTTGTCCCTTTGAGTGGAGAGACCGTACAGTGGAGGAGTTTAAGACTTTTTTGGGCCTCACATTTTGTATGGGATTCCCCCAAAAAAACGAACTATGATCCTATTGGTCAAACCACCCTATCCACCACATGCCAATTTCTCCACAGTAATGCCATGAACCAGATACCTGATGATAATGAGGCTTCTACAATTCAATGATAACACACAGTGCCATCCCCGAAATTACGATAAGCTTTTTAAAATTCGCCCACTACTAAATGATTTTTCTGAAAAATTCCCCAGTTGTTTACCCCAGACCAACACATTTGTATAGATGAGTCACTAGTCAAATTTAGCGGGAGGCTGGGAATAAAGCAATTTATCCTGAGAAAAAGGAACTGCTATGGGGTGAACGTGTACAAACTATGTGACCAAGCCACGGGGTACACATATGCCTTCATAGTGTACAAAGGGAAGGACTCCCAGCTGCATCCCCCTAATTGCCCTGACTATTTAAGATCGAGCGGGAAAGTTGTTTGGGACCTCATTTACCCACTCCTGGAGAAAGGCTACCACTTGTACAACAACTTTTATACATGTCTTCCTCTGTTCTGAAACCTTCACCGGAAGAACACGCCAGCATGTGGCACTGTCAGAAAGAACAGGAAGGGTTTTCCTCAAAAGCTAGCCAATATGAAGTTAAGAAGATGGGGAGATGGTGAGCCTGTAAAATGAGGAAATTCTGGCAGTGAAGTGGAGGGACAGAAGGGATGTCTACATACTGTCATCAATACACAATAATATCTTTGTGGAGATCCCCAGAAGGAATGGCCCAATCCAACAGTCAAGATGTGTTCATGAGTACAATTTATTCATTACAGCGACCAAATTCTCGAACCATACCTTGCCACAAGACGGACATATCATTGGTACAAAAAAGTAGCAATTTATTTTTTTCAATTGGCCATATATAACTACTATGTATGTTACCGCAAAGCCCCAAACCCTTCCTTGGCTACCAGGAGGAAATTATCACCGCCCTACTATTCCCGAATGGCCCACCAGAAAATATTTGATCCAATGTTCTTAGTGTACTCTCCGAACACCATTACATTGATAAAATCCCTCCTGGACCAACAGGGCAAAGATGCCAGAAAATATGTAACGTGTGTTCCAGTGAAGGACTTAGAAGAGACACCTCTTATTATTGTCCCCAGTGCCCTTCCCAGCCAGGCCTCTTCATAGGTGACTGTTTCTGCCATTACCATACTTTAGTCAATTATTAGTGAAGTATGGTAACACAATCCTCAGTTCCTGCCATGTACATTCACACCCTTTATGCAACTGCTTGCTCTTGAACTGACCCTGGCTCGTTACTCGACCTTGCCTTTGCCTGAGGCTTTTGTACATACCTCAGCCTGCTCTGGAACTGACCCTGGCTTGTTATTTGACCACGCTTCTGCCTACCGATTCTGTACATACCTTTGCCTAATCTGGAACTGACCCTGGACTGTTTAACCATGTTTTATACCTGCCTCTTGGACTGATCTTGTACCCTGCTACTGGAGTATTGGAATTCACAACACAGGGTTCTCACATATTTAAGGGGCTCCAGAATTGTTTTTCTGTTTTTTTCTGGATGAAGAAAACATTTGTTTTTGTTTTCTCTCTCCCAGATTAGGGTCTGGAGACTCGGAGGCTTCAAAGAGATTTGGGTAGGAGAAGCCTCTACCCCATCCCCATTCTGTCCTGACTGAGGCCCTAATTCTGACTGCTGCCTGTCGGATTTACTGCCATCATGCCCCTGCCTGCCGCATGAACTGACCACACCTCTGCCTGCTGCCTGTAGTATGGACCATGTTCCTGCCTACTACCAGGACTAATATTTTGGCACTGTTGACAGTATCTCTGCCTGCACTGACCCTGGACTGTATATAGACAGTATCCCTGCCTGCTGCCTGTACTAACTATGGACAGTATTCCTGCCTGTTGCCTGGACAATTGCATTTGCTGTTGGTTGCCTGGACAATTGCATTTGCTGTCGCTGACCAAGTCCCTGCCTGTTGTCTGGACCAGTGCTATCCTCCTGTAGACAACTGTGCTACTAAAACCAAAAGTAATCTTTTGTTTGCCATTTGCTCAGCAGAATGTATTTTGGTATGTGCATGCTATGTGTCCCTAGAACACCAGATAATGTTCCTTGCATGTTGGGCCTCTGTATGAAGCCAGGCTGTGTAAAAGTCTCACACACGTGGTATCACCATACTCAGCAGGAGTAGCAAAATGTATTTTGGGTTGTCATTTTTGCTATGTACATGCTATGTGTTGGAAATATCTTATAAATGGACAACTTTGTGTTTTCACTTTTTTTTCCACATTTTCTAAAGACTTCTGGAAAAAAATGACATGTTCAAAAGACTCATTATGCCTCATAGATTATACGTTAGGGTGTTTGCTTTCCAAAATGGGGTAATTTTGTGGGCGATTCCATTGTCCTGGTGCTCCAGGGCTTTAAAAAGTGTAATAGATGGTTGAGAAATGAGATGTGTAATTTATGCTTCTAAAACGCCTGAAGGAGCAGAATGTATTTTTGAGTGTCATTTTTGCTATGTACATGCTATGTGTTGGAAATATCTTATAAATGGACAACTTTGTGTTTTCACTTTTTTTTCCACATTTTCCAAAAACTTCTGGAAAAAAATGGCATGTTAAAAAGACTCATCATACCTCATAGATTATATGTTGGGGTGTTAGCTTTCCAAAATGGGGTCATTTTGCAGGCATTGCCATTATCCTAGTGCTCCAGGGCCTTCAAACATGTAATAGGTGGTTGAGAAATGAGTTGTGTAATTTATGCTTCTTTACGCCTGAAGATGCTACTTCAATGTTGGGTCTCTGTATGTGGCCAGTCTGTGTAAAAGTCTCACACATGTGGTATCGCCATACTCAGGTGGAGTAGCGAAATGTATTTTGGGGTGTAATTTTTGCTATGTGCATGCTATGTGTTGGAAATATCTTACAAATGGAGAACTTTGTGTAAAAAAAATGTGTTTTAGTTTTTTTTCATGTGTTCCAAAAACTTCTGGAAAAAAATGAACAGTTAAAAAGACTCATTATGCCCTATAGATTATATGGTGGGGTGTTAGCTTTCCAAAATTGGGTCATTTTGTGGGTGTTTCCATTGTCCTGGTACTCTAGGGCCTTCAAAAATGTAATAGGTAGTCAACAAGTTAGAGTAATTTATGCTCCTAACACATTTGATAGTGCTCCCTGCATGCTGGGCCTCTCTATGTGGCCAGACTGTGAAAATGTCCCACAAATGTGGTATCGCCATACTCAGGAGGAGTAGTAGAATGTGTTTTGGGGTGTAATTTGTGGTATGCATATGCCATGTGAGAGAAATAACATGTTACAATGACAATTTTGTGAAAAAAAATCTTCATTTTGCAAAGAATTGTGGGAAAAAAAATACAATTTCAAAAAATGTACCATGCCTCTTACTAAATATCTTGGAATGTCTACTTTCCAAAAAAAGGGTCATCTGTACTTTCCTGGCTTGTTAGGGTCTCAAGAAATGAGATAGGCTGTCAGTACATCAGGTGTGATCAATTTTCAATGATACAAAGAGAGGGTGGCGGTGACTTTGAATGTACGCCAACATCCCAATATATACAAGCAAAAATTGTGAACCCTCCAAAGAAGGGACTTTAAGGCATACACGGACTGGGTACATGCAAACACCGTGAATAATATAGTAAATATGGTTTATTGATACATAAATATACAGAATAAAAGGAGCCTGAACAAAGGCTCACGCATGGATAAAAACTGGTGGACCACATAGACAAGACATGACATAGACACTGTGTGGTCATATACATGGTGTGGTCATAGATCTCCTGAGGTTGGAAAGGAAACAAGACTGCAATACATCCAAACATCCAACGCGTTTCGAGGTATTAATGGTAAGCTCTTCTTCAGGGATGCTGAGTGTGATGCAGGAGTTCGTTTGCAGGGAGGTAGGTCCGACAGATCACCATATGAGCTCCCAAATTTGTGGGAGACTACATCTTCATAACCAGTCAAAAAATATATATGGTATATAATGTAATATTCAAATTAAATTAGGGAATGTCTATCCTAGAGCTGGCTAGGATATATACTGTCTGTGATAGCAGCCAAGAGGTATGAGTGAACGGTCTGATTGCCACTTAGAATTGCAGCCACTCGGGATTGATCCCAAAGGAGGACAGAAGAAAAGGCCCACGTGGAAATGTCCGAAGTATAGGTACCATTTATGCAAGTGCGTTTAGCTCAAGCCCACCATGGCCTAATACCCACTCTCCATGGGGTCTGATGAGGGGGGAAGATGAAAAAGGGGGCCGGACATGGGCCAAACTGCGAGCCAGCTAGGAGTGCTAACTGTTAACCATATCAGTGGCACAATAGTGCCTTGTTCCAAACAGGATGACTGCCCATCAGCACCAGCACCACTGCCCCCCTCATCAGACCCCATGGAGAGTGGGTATTAGCCCATGGCGGGCTTGAGCTAAACGCACTTGCATAAATGGTACCAACTGGATCCTGTGTTGTACATAGGCCAATCCAACTGTAGCCTTTCAGCACTGGAAGTAATTATTCCACTGCAGCTTCACGCTTAGCCTGCTCAGAACTGCATTATTCAGATAGTGCTGCAGGCAATTTTCATCTTCTGGAGCACCCCCAAGTCCCACTCGTGGCATCAGACGTACTGGCTGGGGCCAATTCATCTAGGCCTGTCTTTAGGGACCTACATTTTGCTTGTAGTCTAGGGAAAGCCCAATTAGGACCCCCATCACGAATACTCACCACCAGCTCAACTGATGATGAGGAATCATCTGATTCTGGCTCCCTCCATTTGAGGGTGACAGGGCAGACAGCAATAGTTGGATTCTCCAAACTCTTCTCCTGCTTAGGCACTGTAGCACTCTCAGAAACTGTCCATTCCCCAGCGTCTCCTGGGGTATTGCGGATGGTGGTGCTCCCGATGCCCTCTGGCTGACAGGGATGTCTCCAGCAATTCTGTGCAAAGTCCTTACTGCAGATCCACACTGTATGTGGCTGGGGGTGACCAATCACGGCTGATCACGATGTAAACAGGAAGAGCCGTTTATCGGCTTTTCCTCTAGTCGCACCTGCAGACGTGAGTAGTGGAGAGCCGATCAGCGGCTCTCCTGACGGGGGGGTCTGTGTTGATTGTTTATCAGCGCAGACCCCCTTGGATCACCACACTGGACCACCAGGGGCCACCAGGGAAAGCCAACCCACGGACCAACAGGGAACAGACCCTAGACCACCAGGGAGATGATCAGGGAGCCGACCCTAGACCACCAGGGAGATGATCAGGGAGCCCACACTAGACCACCAGGTAAGGCTCATAATGCCCAACATGGCTGCCAACTACAGATACCACCCTAGAACCCCAGGGAATGGACACCTTATAGTGCCCCATTTTAGTGTGGCCAATCGGTGTTCACCAGTGTCCACCAGTGCCACCTATCAGTGCCCATCAGTACCACCTATCAGTGCCCACCAATGCCACCTATCAGTGCCCAGTGCCACCTATCAGTGCCCATCAGTGCCACCTATGAGTGCTCATCAATGCCCCTTATCAGTGCCCATCAGTGCTGCATATCAGTGCCACCTATCAGTGCCGGTCAGTTCTGCTTATTAGTGTCACATATCAGTGCTGCATATAAGTGCCTCATCATCAGGGTCCATCAGTGCCACCTCATCAGTGCCAATCAGTACTGCCTCATTAGTGCCCATCAGTGTAGCTTATCAGTGCCCATCTGTGATGGAGAAAATGTATTTACAAAGTTTTGTGACAGAAACAGAGAAAAACGTTTTTTTTTTCAAAAATTTCCATCTTTTTTTATTCGTAGCACAAAAAATAAAAAACGCTGAAGTTATCAAATACCACCAAGAGAAAGCTTTATTTGTGGGAAAACAAATGATAAAAATTTAGTTTGGGTGCAGTATCGCATGACTGCGCAATTGTCATTCAAAATGCGATAGCGCTGAAAGCTGAAAATTGGTCTGTGCGGGAAGGGGAGTAAGTGCCTGGTATTGAAGTGGTTCAAAATAAAATTGACGTGGGGTTCCCCCTAAAATCCAATCCAGACCCTTATCCAAACATGCAACCTAGCCATGCTCTGTGCCCCCCACCCAAAAGCACCTTGTCCCCATGTTGATGGGGACAAGAGCCTCTTCCCCACAAGCCTGGGCCGTGGTTGTGGGGGTCTGCGGGCGGGGGACTTATCGGAACCTGTAAGCCCCCCTTAAAAGGGGGCTTCCAGATCCTGGCCCCCCCATCCAAGTTGGTATTGGGTACATCTTTCCCCTACTAATTTTTCGAAAACTGTCAAAAAATAAAAAAATCACAGGAGACAATTAAGGACAAGTCCTTTATTAAAAAAATAAATAAATAAATAAGTGTCCCCCGTTGTAATCCATCGTCAATCACGGTGCCCGAGGGACCCAAGAAAAAAAAAGCTGCAACAGTTCCTCCATGGGAAGGCTCCTGCTGTCTGCACACTCTTTGCTTTGACAGTTTATTTATATGTAAGGACGGGGCCACTCAGTGATGTAAGAGTATGACCCGCCCCTTCTGATGTCACATGACGTCAGAAAGGGCAGGGTTGCTCACTTATGTCGCCAGGTGGCCCCGCCCTGCCATATAAATAAACTGTCAAAGCAAAAAGCGTCCAGATGGCGGGAGCCCTCCCAACGGGGAGGAGCTGTGAATGCCGTCTGTGCACAATGCATTATGGGCGGCAGCGACGTCGCTGCAAATGCCCCATAATCTTTAAATTCGGTGAACGCCCAATGTTCGAGTCAAACTTACGTTTGACTCGAACTGCAGGCCCATCCCTAATTCTGACTGGCTGACATACACGCTGAACTTCCTGCTCCTTGTTTGACATGCAGTTCCTACTGCCAACGGCAGTTTAAACTTGCAAGCAGGGCACACACAGTTCCTCAAGTTGTAATAAAGTGGGCAGAATATGCTGTATTGCCTCTTCTTTGGTTCTGACTGCTCTGGTAGGTTAAAAGTCTTCAAAAATACTTTGCTGCTCCTGGTTGCTATAGTCAATGGCTGTGCAATTTAAAAGGAAATCTGGCAATAGAGCCCCCACATGTAGCGCTACCCCTTTAGGAGCCACTGGGTTTTTGGGTTCTCTCTCAATTGCAAAGCCAGGCAACACGAGTTTCCCCTCATTTACTCTGTAGTCAAAAACCAACCCTTGGTACTTTGTTTTGTTTTTGTTTTTTAAGGGTTAAACTTGGATAGGGATGGGAAGGTACGGGATACCCAGAACATAGCGTAAATGCAACTTGAGGACTTGAAACTGTCTTTGTTGCCAAAAATCACACGACAGTCCTCCCATATGATAAATGGATAAGCTTACAAAAAAGGTTAACCACCTCAGCCCGGAAGGATTTCACACTTTAGGACCAGAGCTCTTTTTGCGATTCGGCGCCGCGTCGCTTTAACTGACAATTGCGCGGTCGCGCGACGTTGTCCCCAAACGAAATTTGCGTCCTTTTTTCCCTCAAATAGTGCTTTCTTTTGGTGGTATTTGATCATCGCTGTGTCTTTTCTGATTGCCGCTATAAACAAAAGAAGAGCGACAATTTTGCAAAAAAACCCAAATTTCTCACTTTTGCTAAAATACAAAACCAAAAAAAAAATGCAAAAAAAAAATTTTTTTCATCAGTTTTGGCCGATTTATATTCTTCCTCATATTTGTGATAAACAAAATTGCAATCGGCGTTTATTGATTGGTTTGCGCAAAAGTGGTCCCGTTTACGGATGATGAGAATTCATTTTTGGGGTTTTTATTTTTTACTAGTAATGGCGGCGATCTGCGATTTTTAGCGGTACTGCGATATTGGGGCAGACATGTCGGACCATTTTTTATACAGCGATCAGTGCTATAAAAATGCACTGATTACTATGTAAATGCCATTGGCAGTGAAGGGGTTAACCTGCAGGGGGCGCTCTAAGGGTTAACTGTGTTCCCAGGGTGTGTTCTAACTGTGTTTGGGCTACCCTAGCTGGGGAAGGGAAGCGGTGGCGATCGAGTTCGCGGCACCCACTCCCTAGCCCTCCCCGAACACAGTGAGCGCGCGGGCGCGCCTCCGGCGGCACGCGCGCGCTCACGGTGCGCGATCTCGCAGCCGCCATCGTATGATGGCGGTTTGCGATATCGAGCCACTTTGTCGCCGTCAACCTGCGGTTGGCGGTCGGCAAGTGGTTAAAGAAAGAATTTCAAACACTGAATGCAGGTGCTCTCCCTCCTTAGAAAAATGCCAAGGCACCTGACTTCTCTTTAGAATCCCCAAGCAAGAAGTGAAGGGTAGCTGTGCTGGCTTTAACCACTTCAGCCCCAGAAGGTTTACCCCCTTCATGACCAGGCCCTTTCTTGCGATACGGCACTGCGTTACTTTAACTGACAATTGCGCGGTCGTGCAACACTGTACCCAAATAAAATTGATGTTCTTTTTTCCCACTTACAGAGCTTTCTTTTGGTGGTATTTGATCACTTCTGCGGTAAAACTTATCCAATAAAAACATTTTAAAAATCAAATTACTTCATCAATTTAGGCCAATATGTATTCTGCTATATATTTTTGGTAAAAAAATCCCAATAAGCATATATTGATTGGTTTGTACAAACGTTATAGTGTCTGCAAACTATGGGATATTTTATGGAATTCTAATTTATTTTTTTACTAGTAATGGCAATGATCAGTGACTTATAGCGCGACTGCGACATTGCTGCAGACAAATCGGACACTAACTGACATTTTTTACACTATTTTGGAGACCCGTGACACTAATACAGTGATCAGTGCTAAAAAATTATTATTTTTTTCATTATTATACAGAATTTATATAGCACCAACGGTTTGCGCAGAGCTTAACAAAATTGAGGCAGACATTAAAGTTACATTACAATTTGGTACAAGCAGAATCAGAGGGCCCTGCTCGTTAGAGCTTATAATCTCAGAGGGAAGGTCAATTGATGCAAAAGGTAATAGCTGTGGGGGATGAACTGATGGAGAAAGTAAAACTGTGTATTAGTTAGAAGCAGGATAGGCTTCTTTAAATAGGAGGGTTTTCAGGGATTGTTTAAAGATGGATAGATTAGGGGACAGTCTGACATATTGGGGTAAGGAGTTCCAAAGGATGGAAGAAGCTCTAGAGAAATCCTGGATGTGAGCATGGGAGGAAGTGACAAGAGAGCTAGAGAGCAGGAGGTCTTGGGAGGACCAAAGAGAGCGGCTTGGTTGGTATTTTGAGACTAGGTTAGTGATGTAGCTGGGGGCAGAGTTATGGATGGCCTTGTAAATTATTGTTAGTACTTTGAATTTTATTTGTTGGGTGAGGACACTGAATGGTTGGTAAGGTGGATGATTCTTGCAGCAGCATTCATGATGGATTTAAGGGGGGGTAGTCTATTAAAGGTAATCCAATGAGGAGGGAGTTGCAGTAGTAGAGGCGGGAGATAACCAGGCAGTGAATTAGAAGCTTGGTGGTGTTAAATATGCCCTGTCACTATACTAATGACACTGGCAGGGAATGGGTTAACATCAGGGGTGATCAAAGGGTTCAATGTGTCCCTAGGAAGTGCTTTCTAACTGTGTGGGGGGTGCTTGTACTGTGGGAAGACAGTGATCTGTGTTCATGTTTAGCAGAAACACAAGACAGTATGAAGATCTGCCTTGTTTACATAGGCAGATCACCGTTCTGCCTCTCTCGGGAACAATAGATGGGTCCCGGTGGACATCCATGTCTTTACGGACCTTGCTTTGTGCACTGGTCCAAATAATTTCTTGGAGAGGTCTTTATGGTGTGGGGTTGTTTTTTAGGGGTTGCGTTGACCCCTTAGTTCCAGTGAAGGGAACTCTTAAGGTGTCAGCATACCAAAACATTTTGGACAATTTCATGCTCCTAAATTTGTGGGAACAGTTTGGGGATGGCCCCTTGCTGTTCCAACATGACTGGGCACCAGTGCAAAAAACAAGGACCATAAAGACATGGATGAGCACGTTTGGGGTGGAGGAACTTGACTGACCTGTACAGAGTCCTGGCCTGCCCGGCCTATCAAATGCGCCTCTGGAAGAATGGTCAAACATTTCCATAGACGCATTCCTCAACCTTGTGGACAGCCTTCCCAGAAGAGTTAAAGCTGTTATAGCTGCAAAGGGTGGGCAAACTCAGTATTGAACCCTACAGACTAAGACTGGGATGCCATTAAAGTTCAGGTGCGTGTACAGGCAGGCTTCCCAATCATTTTGGTAATATAGTATATAGAGAGAGAGAGAGAGAGAGAGAGAGAGAGAGAGAGAGAGAGAGAGAGAGAGAGAGAGAGAGAGAGAGAGAGAGAGAATGTATACATAATAATATATTGTATA
>BLSH010547911.1:136056-146384 GCA_018402905.1 Glandirana rugosa
AATGTTTACAAAGATACCGTTACTGAGTTTGTGTCTCTACGAGGGGATTCCTCAGAAGTAACGGGACCCTAGTAGGGCGCTAGAGAATTTTTATTTGTTTTATGTCCTTTTCTTATGTAATTACTCTGGACCCCCACAGAGACTACCCGTGTTATGTTCTCTGCCAGTCTCTGACGTCAGTATAATGTTCTGTACCAGTCTCTGACGTCTATACTCTACCAGTCTCTGACGTCTGTACTATGTTCTCTAACAGTCTCTGACGTCTGTACTATGTTCTCTAGTTACGTAGTTTACGTCGGGTGTTCACGGGTAGTTTACGTCGGAGGCTGCAATTGGTGGGCACTGATGAGGCTGCATTTGATGGGCATTGATGAGGCTGCATTTGATGGGCACTTGTGGGCTGCATTTGATGCATTGATCTCTTGTATCATGTCTGCAGTCTCTGACAATCTCTTGTATCATGTCTGCAGTCTCTGACCATCTCATATCTGCAGTCTCTGACCATGTCTTGTAATATGACTGCAGTCTCTGACCGTCTCTTGTATTGTGCCCATCAGAGACACCCCCAGGTCTCATTAATGTATTCTTTTCCTGTATTTTGTTTATTTTTAAGAGATCGCGGGATGATCCCAGGGCAATGAAGACTCCTTAGGGGAGCATCTCTGTGTTTGAGTCATTGCCATAGAAACATTTGTAAAGGGGAGGAGTTAGTAAGATAACCACGCCCATGTGGGGGCGCCAGAAATATTTCTGCACCCAGGCGCCTGTGACCCTAGGATCGGCCCTGCCAACATTCCTGCACTTCAAAAGGAGCTGGTGAATCAATTAACTCAAGCCTGCCAGCTTCTCTATAGCAATATATATATTTCATACCAACTTACTTATTCAAAGATATATACATATATTCACAGATCCTAATGGAGATCACCCATAATCTCTTCATAAGGCAACAGGTGGCCCCTTGTGGCCAGTTGAGGATATGAGACTGGCCACACTCAAGTGAGTAACTGTTTATGTCTAATCTCCATTAGTGATTAGTGATTAGTGAGTTTCTCCCTCTGCCATCTTAGAAGTCGGCCCAGATACATCACCATGGCCATCAAAAAGAACAGTATCCCACACTGCAATATGAGGAGACTTTTTATTCCCATTTCCACCCAGGTCCTAGTGGTGACTAAGCTGAAATCCCCATCATGTAAAAGTTCATTCAACTTTTTGCCTGTTTTCACCATATCATTACTAATTTGAATTATATGGGTATCCTTCCTTGCAAGCAGATTGTTAAGGTTCACTGACAGGAGATCAATTTTGATATCAAAATTGGGTATGTACGCGGTAGGATCTGGGATATAGGGGGTACTTTCTTTTAGGTAGTCTTCCGTTAGCACTGGTATGGGGGGTTACTACAGTTTCCCCAATGATAGTGTACTCATGTGGAATGAAGCAAAAATTTGGATAGGGTATTGGACACGACTGACCCCCATAGAGGAATGTCTTGTGATTGGTAACAATACAGTACAGTCCATCCATGTGGTAGGTGACCTTTGTGCTTGGTGTTCTCCATTTGGTCAACTTCACGGGGCAGTTGGCTTCCATGTCCTGTGAGCTGGTTTCTTGTTGTGGTTGGCGTGGACTTTCCAGTTGGGGGTCCCTCGCTTGTTTGGCTGTGGGATCCTGGTCATTGCTTAGACCATAGACTGGAGTGTCAATTTCAAACACATCACAACGGCATAAGTACCTATTACCCTTGACAGTACAGCAAGCAGTGTGTGGTGCTTTCCATCTCCCTTGAACTTGAATGAGCATTTTGGGAAGGTGCAACCTTTCCTTGTACACATTGTTTTCGAGGTACCCGAGGGAGTGTATGTACGCCATCTTGTTAAAGTAGTCCTTTTGTGGATGGAACACTGGCAGCGACATGGTGAAGGACACATACAGTAGGTCACGGTAGACGCACAGTGACTGGCTTTTCCTGCAAGCAAATGGCCCTCTATTTGGGTGTGGTGTCACTATCCCTATATTTCGAATTGTGGAGACTGGCAAAGGTTTGCACTTATCTCCAGAGTGTACATTCCTTCCACCTCTATTAGTGTGAGTACAATACCATTGGGTCAGATCTGTATCTTTTAATATATCAGGGATTTTACCCTCTTAGATGTCACGGATGACATTAGTGACCTTCGTTAAAAAAAAATTCCCATATGCAGTGCATATCACTTCTTTGCCCATACCATCCTCCCTGGCTTTCTTATTATTTATATTTATGATTTTGTTTATTTTCCCCTGTGTCCTTTCAAACAACTGAGCAATGTCTTTCATATTATAGACTGTAAACCTTTCCTCCTCTGCAAGCCCCTCAACACCCTGCAGAACAGGTTACAGCACTTGCCCACCCTTTCTTTGTTCAAAATTACCGATATGGCTGCGAATCGCTGCCAAATCGGCTTGGTTCCAAATGGACATGCCAGATCCAAAAATTCCCGGGATGGACCCAAGTATACTGTCCAGACCCGTTAACTTTCTTGATCTGAAAATGCCCCTCTGAGGAGGGAGGTTTGGTTCTGCAAATGGATCCTGAGTTCGGCTTGCATGGGAGGCAATCAAATCTACTAGCAAGGAAGAGTAAAACAGGGACACATTTGTCCCAGCACATGAGCCGAATTCAGCCATGTTCCACTGGGACAAATTAAGTACCACAGGTATATGAATGAACTTATATTCCGGGGATTGATGTTGCCGTTAGGCCACTAGGTGGTCCCTCTTGCAGTAATGGGCATTCCGAGGATGTTGGAAGAGAGGATTGTAGTTGAACTTTTGGCCAAGGTTGTAGTTGCCGGGGTATTAGTCTTTGGGGACACATGTAAGGTGACTTTTCCTGGGACGTACTGGAAAGTGGATGCGTGGGTGTGTTGCTGGACAAGGGGACTGAGATAACAAAGGAATATTTCCACTCTCCAGCATCACTTAACCGCGTCTCTTGGATCAACAAGGATCCGTTAGGAAAGCTCCTGACTCTATCCTGGTAGTCCGTGACATTCCCAGCAACGCCATTGATCCAGACAAGTTGATTATCAATGGGGCTTCACCAATACACTTGCTTCCCCACAGTCCCTACAATTGACACAGGCAGTAAGACAGATTCCCCTTCTGTAGACCGGATTCTTGTCAATGATTACGCTGATGATTGATCCAGTCTCCTCTCCCTTGGTTTGTCCGATCAGATGGAGCAAGATAACAATCGACATCGACTTCATGGCTCTAAAAGTAAAGAAAGCAACATATTTTAGTTGATTTCTTTGGCTCCCTGGAACAGTTTTAGTTGGTTTGCATGAACCCATTTATCTTTTGTCTTTTTGCCCTTCTTTATTCTGATCTTATACACAGAGGGACTCAATTTGTCAATAATAGGAAATGGATCTCTCCATCTTTGGCTTAGACTGTTATCCAGGGGGCGTAATTCTAAGAACATGACTCTGTCTCCTATAGCTCAAGTGCATTCTCCAAACCCCTTTGTCAAAATACGCCTTGGCTTTCTTTTGATTTTTACCCATTTGTGCTGTTGCAAATACATTGATCTCTGCTTTTTGGAGTTTAAGGAGGTATTGGTCCATTAAGAGTCTGTCTATGGTAGGGGTATGCATTTCTAGCCAAAGATGTTCTGGGAGTCTCATCTGTCTACCTGTCAACACTTCAAAGGGTGTCAACCGGGTGGCATATGAGGGAGTTGCTCGGATGGCCATGGCCAGTAATGGCAATAGATTATCCCAATTCTTACCATTGATGTAGAAAATTTTTTTTAGCATTGTCTTGATCTGCCAATTGGCTCTTTCAACCTGACCTGAAAATTCTGGGTGATATGGAATGTGAAATTTTTGCATCTCTAAGCATGATTTCATCACCTTCCCAGTAAAATGAGTCCCCTGATCTGACTCTGTTGATGATGGGAGCCCCCATCTACTGAACACCTGCTCCACCAAAATCTTAGCAGTATTCTGTGCAGTGTTACTTTTGGTTGGGAAGATCTCTACCCATTTAGAAAACAGATCTGTGACTACCAAAATGTATCTGTTGTTTCTAGAAGTAACTGGCAAGGGTCCCATGTAATCCATCTGCAAGGCATTCCATGGCCCTTCTTTCAGTCATATTCTTAAAGGGGCATTGATCTTCCTTAGTGCAGGGTTAACCTGTGCTCATACAATACAATTGTCACAATACTGCTTCACGTCTGACACCATGGAAGGCCACCATCCTATGTTCTTGAGCCTCTCAACTGTTTTCTCTGACCCTTGATGACCACCAGTAGGCAGGTCATGCACTAAGTAAATCATTTAATTTCGGTATTTTTCAGGAACCACCCAAGTTATTTCATCTCCATGATGCAACAATACCTTTTTATCTTCTGATAATGTGAGGTGTTTTATGTACTTTGCTAAAGTATTCCCTTCTGATAGTTCCAGGGTCTCATTTCTCAGTTTCTGCATTATTTATTTAATGTTGTCATCCTGCCTTTGTATGTCCGAAATATCTGGAACTTCTATGCAGGATTTTGTAAGGGCATAAACAATGGGGCACAAGACTGGGTTTGATGAAATTAAAGGAACTTCCCAGATCTCCCCTCCTTGTGCACCTTGTTTGGCCAAGCAATCCGCCGCCTCATTTAGTTCCCAGTATGGGGCATTACCTGAATGACCTTTTACCTTGCACACCCATGGCTTGACTGGCAACTTTTGCACCAATGATACAATGTATCTCAAAAGGGATGCATGTTTAAGTGGAGACCCATCTGAGGACATGTACTGGTGGGTGTGCCAAAAGGGCAGAAATTCTGTAAGAGCATTACATACCCAAGCAGAATCTGAGAATAAGATAATTTCCAAGTCCCCTTTCATCAACTCTAGGGCATGAGCGATTGCAGCCATCTCAGCAAATTGTGCTGATTTGACTTGACATGCCAGAGAAATTGATGATTGGGTCTTTGCTTGTGTATTGATAATGTATAGTCCAAATCCTGCATGTGGGGAACCCTCCATATAAAAACATGATCCATCTGTGAAAATTTGGTCTGCATTTTCAGGGACTTTTTCCTTTGCTGACAAAGGTCTAAAGAATTGTTGTCCTGTCTTTTGTGGGGTGATATCACATTCGTGTGGTACTCCCTGGTACAGGAGGTCATGGGCCCTAGTGGAAGGATTATTTGTGTGTTTGACTTTGATGTCTCAATCTTGGAGCAGCAGAGCCCAATGCGCCAATCTGGCATTGGATATCTTGCCATCCTTCTCCCTGTCTGTGAGTAGAAACTTGGTGGGAATGTGAGATGTGTGCAAGATGACTGGGTTAAGTCCTACGATGTATGTGAAGTATTTTAACAAATCATACAGTGGCACAGACTTTTGTGCAAACTCTGGGACAAACGCATGTGAATAATTCACCAATCCTAGAAATGATCTCAGAGTGGGGATGCTCACCGGAAGCGTCAATTGCAAAATGTTTTTTACCTTCTCAGTCGCTATCTCACGACCTTTTGCTGTCACTGTAATCCCCAGAAAAGACACAGATTCTTTCAACAATTGTGCCTTAATGGGATTACACTTCAGTGAAGCTTTTCCTAGGATCCGCAGGAGTTCCTCCAACAGACGCAAATGCTCTTCTTTGTCGCTTGTAGCCAACAACAAATCATGTACTGGAAAAGATTCTTTGGAGAAGAAAAATCAGTTAAAATATCTCTCATGGTTGCATGGAATAAAGGAAGGGGAGTTATGAAAGCCTTGAGGGACACAATTGAAGGTATATTGTTTTCCCAAAAATGTACAATTTGTATGGACATTCTTCTGACAAGGGGAGTGACCAAAACCCGTTTAATATATCCAGCACCGTAAAATATTTGTGATTGGGATTCAACATGCTCAAGACATCCAGGACAGATGCAAATGTGGGGGCACAATTGTTTGTAACGCTATTCAATTTGCGGTAATCGATTGTTAATCTCCACGAATGTCAGAACGTTTGCGAATCGGCCACATTGGCGCATTTGCTGTGGATACACATGGCCTGATGACATTTTGGTCAAGCATTGAGTCTATGGTCCTGAATGTAACTGACTATGGTGCTAGCCTGATCCATTGGAACCCCTTGCCATAGTAAAAAGTTGGTCAGATCTAACATACAACCATTGGGAATTAAGAAGTCTTGAACCCAGGAGGCTGGTTTCATTTGGCAAAGGCATTAATGCAAATGGCTGTTTTAGGGATAAATCACCAATTTGTATCGTCAGTGGCTTGGATAAGGCCGATTCAACACTATGTCCAGCAAAGCTCTGAAGATTTAATGGCTTTCCTGAAGACAGTGTTGCGTTTAAGGGATCTTTGTCATGCAGAATTGAAATGGCAGCTCCTGTATCTAAAACCATAGTACATTGATGGCCCCTAATCAATGCTGACAGTAAAGGGCGCCCACACCTATGCAGAGAGATAGGTGCTAAAATTTTGGGGCCTTGTAATTGTCAACATTGAAAGTGGTCCGCCCCTGTCTGGGAGGCTACCTGTACTTCCTTTCCTGAACTGTCTTGAAAGGTCTGTAATTGTTGCCTTAACTCTGCATAAGTAGGAGCTCTTTGCGTCTCACTAATATCCTTGCCCTCTGATGGGTGGCTATGAGAGTTTCCTCTTCCTCTGCCTCTATAAGCTGACTTCCCCCTAAATCCCCTCCCTCGTAAACTTCTGTTCCAGTCAGGGTTGCATGGAGGATTGGGTTTTCCTGGGGCAAACCCCAGGGTTGTATGGAGGATTGGGTTTTCCTGGGGTGAAGTATGGTGGTAGTCCTGCATTGTAATGCCACCTTTCTAAACAGCTGTTTCTCTTCCTTTTATTTAAGCCTGTGCTGTTTATATGATTGGATGGCCTGAAATGATCTATGTATTAATCCAATCACTTCCTCATAGCTGTGTTTTCTGGGATCTATCAAATGCTCACATTTTATTTGAACAGCAGGATGGGCATTGGGAATCAATAGATTCTTAGTGTTATATGCCGCCCACAATCTTTTGGCATAAGGTAAAGGGTTTTCCTCATTATTTTGTTTAATTTGATAGGCCACCATCAAACCTATAGCTGAGGGGTTTATAACCTTTTGCAATTCTGCCATGGTTTATTTGTAACTCCCTTTGCCTTCTTTAATTAAATCTGGGAGTGCATTCCAGGTGTGGGTATCAAGGGTTAATTGTAACACCTTAACCTTGTCAATAGGATGTCTCACACCTAAAAGCTCACACCTCTGTTGTACATTGGTTGCATGTGAAGTAATGTGTTCATTAGATTTAATTTTGCCAATGAAATCAGCCACACTCATGAGGGTTTTTACCGGTTGAGTAGGATACACATTAGGAAACACCTCATTTCCTTCACTATCAAACCCCAAAAAAGTTTGGTTTCCTTCAGGAGAGGAGAAGATCTGGGTCCTACCCATTATGGGGAACTTGTCTTGATCATCATTTGTGGATTTTTGGTCCCCATTGTCTGCAGGGTCTATGACAATGGTGAATTCTCAATTTTCCTGTGGATCTGCGATTTATCCCATCGCCACAGGAAAATGAGAATTTGGATCCATATCTTCTTCTCCCCAATATTCTTCATAGTCCTCACTGTCATAGGCACAGGTAGGTGCAGTAGCATTACCATGTGCAAACCTGCTAGCCACAGTAGCCTGTCCTTTAAGAATGGAAATTGTTTGTAGCAACTGAGACTCTTTTTGTTTGCACTGTGTGTGATCTATAATTTTGCCTTTCTTCATTTCCTGCCACTGATCCTGAACCACTTTATATGCACTAATTATGTAGTCCCACTCAGTTTCAACTTTGGTTAACATGTCTTTAAATTGTACTACTTCTTTTTGAGCCAATTTGTAATTTTTAACATTTTCCTCCTCAGAGGCCTTAACCATTTGATTAAGGGTAATAAAGAAAGAAAGATAGAGAGTATAAAAGAAAGCAAGAACGAAAGAAAGAAAGAGAGTTGGTGAAGGGAGAAAGAAAGACAAAGAGGAAGAGAGAAAGAGAGAAAGAGAGAAAGAGAGTTGGTGTAGGGAGAAAGAAAGAAAGAAAGAAAGAAAGAAAGAAAGAAAGAAAGAAAGAAAGAAAGAAAGAAAGAAAGAAGGAGAGAATGAGATTTTGTGAAGGGAGAAAGAAAGAAAGAGAGAGGGTGAAGGGAGAAAGAAAGAAAGAGAGAAAGAAAGAAAGAAAGAAAGAAAGAAAGAAAGAAAGATGAAAGAAAGAAAGAAAGAAAGAAAGAAAGAAAGAAAGAAAGAAAGAAAGAAAGAAAGAAAGAAAGAAAGAAAGAAAGAAAGAAAGAAAGAAAGAAAGAAAGAAAGAAAGAGAGAAACATAAAAAAAGAGGAGGGGTTGGTGAACGGAGAATGAAAGCGAAAGAGAGAAAGAGAAAGAGAAAGAAAGAGAGAAAAAGAGAAAGAGAGAAAGAATGAAAGAGAGAAAGAAAGAAAGAAAGAAAGAAAGAGAGTTGGTGATAGGAGAAAGGAAGAAAGAAAGAAAGAAAGAAAGAAAGAAAGAAAGAAAGAAAGAAAGAAAGAGAGAAAGAGAATGAGAGTTGGCGAAGGGAGAAAAAAATAAAGAAAGAAAGTTGGTGAAGGGAGAAAAAAGGAAGAGAGAAATAAAGAAAGAAAAAGAGAAAGAGGGAAACAGAGAAAGAGAGAAAGAGTTGGTGAACAGAGAAAGAAAGAAAGAAAGAAAGAGAGAAAGAAAGAAGAAAGAAAGACAGAAAGAGAAAATTAAAAGAAGAAAGAGAGAAAGAAAGAAAGAGAGAAAGAGAGCAAGAGATTTTCTGATGGGAGAAAAGAAAGAGAGTTGGTGAAGGGAGAAAGAAAGAAAGAGAGAAACATAGAAACATAGAAAGAGTTGGTGAACGGAGAAAGAATAACAGAGGGAAAGCGAGAAAGAAAGAGAGAATGAAAAGAAGAAAGAAAGCAAGAAAGAAAGAGAGTTGGTGAAGGGAGAAAGAAAGAAAGAAAGAAAGAAAGAAAGAAAGAAAGAAAGAAAGAAACAAAGAAACAAAGAGAGAAATAGAGTTGCTGATAGGAGAAAGAAAGAAAGAGAGAAAGAAAAAAAGAAAGAAAGAAAGAAAGAAAGAAAGAAAGAAAAAAAGAAAGAAAGAAAGAGTGAAAGAAAGAAAGAAACAGAGTTGGTGAAGGGAGAAAGAAAGACAAAGAGAAAGAGAGAAAGAAAGCAAGAAAGAAAGAGAGTTGGTGAAGGGAGAAAAAAAGAAAGAAAGAAAGAGAGAAAGAAAGAAAGAAAGAAAGAAAGAAGGAAAGAAAGAAAGAAAGAGAGAATGAAAGAAAGAAAGAAAGAAAGAGAGTTGGTGAAGGGAGAAAGAAAGACAAAGAGAAAGAGAGAAAGAGAAAGAGAGAAAGAGTGTTGGTGTAGGGAGAAAGAAAGAAAGAAGGAAAGAAAGAAAGAAAGAAAGAAAGGAAGAGAGAAAGAGAGAAACAGAGAAAGAGTTGGTGTAGGGAGAAAGAAAGAGAAAGAGAGTTGGTGTAGGGAGAAAGAAAGAAAGAACGAGAGAAAGAGAGTTGGTGATTAGAGAAAGAAAGAGAGAAAGTGAGAGAGAGATAAAGAAAGAATGAGAGAAAGAGATTTTGTGTAGGGAGAAAGAAAGAAAGAGAGTTGGTGAAGGGAGAATGAAAGAAAGGGAGAGAGAAAGAAAGAAAGAAATAAAGAAAGAGAGAAAGAAAGAGAGAAAGAGAATGAGAGTTGGTGAAGGGAGAAAAAAATAAAGAAAGAAAGTTGGTGAAGGGAGAAAAAAGAAAGATAGAAACAAAGAAAGAAAAAGAGAAAGAGAGAAACAGAGAAAGAGTTGGTGTACAGAGAAAGAAAGAAAGAGAGAAAGAAAGAAGAAAGACAGACAGGAAGAGAAAATTAAAGGAAGAAAGAGAGAAAGAGATTTTCTGCTGGGAGAAAAGAAAGAGAGTTGGTGAAGGGAGAAAGAAAGAAAGAGAGAAAAAGAGAAACATAGAAACATAGAAAGAGTTGGTGAAGGGAGAAAGAAAGACAAAGAGGAAGAAAGAAAGAGAGAAAGAGAGTTGGTGTAGGGAGAAAGAAAGAAAGAAAGAAAGAAAGAAAGAAAGAAAGAAAGAAAGAAAGTAAGAAAGAAAGAAAGAAAGAGAGAATGAAAGAAAGAAAGCAAGAAAGAAAGAGAGTTGGTGAAGGGAGAAAGAAAGACAAAGAGAAAGAGAGAAAGAGAAAGAGAGAAAGAGTGTTGGTGTAGGGAGAAAGAAAGAAAGAAAGAAAGAAAGAAAGAAAGAAAGAAAGAAAGAAAGAAAGAAAGA
>BLSH010547911.1:148666-162686 GCA_018402905.1 Glandirana rugosa
TTGTAACTCTTTGACTCTTTGACATCCCTAAAACACAACCCCATAGTAAAATAAAGGGGAAAGGAGCGGGGCGGCAAAGTGCCGCTCCTCTTGAACTGCCGCCTGGGACCATGGTCCCACTTGGTCCCATGGTAGGGCCGGCCCTGACCCCCACCTATCTATACTCTGACAAAAAGTTATAGAAATACTTGATTGGTTTCAAAAGTACTTAAAGTCTAGAACAACAGCGTGTAAACATATATCCTTCACACACATTAACAGGACATAAGTCAACTTGAAAGGAAAAACAAAACATAAGACATACTGAATCCATAAGATGCCATAAATTGCAAAATAATGTATTATCATTTACTTTCCCAGTGTCAGAGTGAATGAAACTTCACTCTGAGCCCCAGGAAAGAGAAAAGAAACACAAAATCCCTACAGTTTCTCAGTTTCTCAATGTTATAGGGATCGAGATCTTGTATCTGTGCATAGGTTGATTATTTGATAATAAATTTAAACTTGCAAAAGTAGAAAAGTGAAAAAAAAGGTATAACTGTAAACTGGTACCAGTACTGAGCACATTACAAACAGAAACTAAAAATAAAAAGCATGACAAAATTGTTAAATACGCGCAGGTTTGGGAATCCTGGTCGAAATTTGTGCACACCCAGTCATATCAACTCCTGTTACAACATTGACTTCTTTACATACTGGAATCACTTACACCTTACCTAACAATGGTAAAGTGACAACTCTCACTCCCAGAACGACTGAACAATATGAGAGTAGCGAAATGTAGACGGGCATAATCCCCCCCCCTTTTTTTTTTCTCTTCTAGTCCTCCTCTCCCTCCCTGGCTATGAGGGGGACTCTGGCGTCCGGGAACTGAGACTGGGCCAGGGGGCACGAGCCATGGTTCACCCGGTGCTCTCCAGAACCTGGAGTCCTCCACTTTCCTCGGTACCTGAGTAGCAATGAGAGGGTATAAGGACTCACCTTTAGTAATTGCTATACTGTATACTTTGCATGTAGTTGACATTTTCTGTCTTATTGCGAGATGGTGTTATTCACAGTGTGTAGTTCGAGATGAAGTGGGTTACCGGGAGCCAGGAACTTAGGGACTCATTATGGCGAACCACTCTGTCTTTCCTATGCCTTGTATATGCTAAGAATGTACGATCATTCAATGTGTATCCGCCAATAAGGTGTCCTGTATTTCTATGTTTGTTAACTGAAAATATGTTCAATAAAATTTCTGAAACAAAAAATAAAATAAAAAGCATGCGTGTTAATGTGATCACAGTATTATAGATGGCCATCCAGCAATAGTGTGCACACACCCCTGGGGGGAAAAAATCTTTGTTTACCCATAGACAGTTAAAACACCTCCAGCCCATCGCACAGACACACACAATAATTGAAAATGAATCCCAAACATTCTGGCTAAAGCTTTGTAATTGCAAATGAATTGCTAGGTGTTTCTGGCCCATGGGAGGATAAGGAAAGAAAAGGGGGAAAAAACAATGAAACAGGAGTACCTAGACAATTATACTGTTCCTTCCTTTAGGCGTGTGTATTTATGCCTGTGCACAGCTATCTACATACCCCTGCTTAATATGTAAATACCCTTTCAGGAACTCGCTTAACCTGAAAAAGATAACTCATAGGAAAAGTTATTGCTCTATTCTTTAAGGAAACAATACAACATATCAATACCTTGATAAAATGGTCACTGGCATTCCCACTTTGATCTAATGAACCAAAAATGCCATAGCCCTCAAAGACGTTATCTCTGATATTTTATCCCGTTTTACTATTCCTGTTTGGTTCCCAATAAGCAATTTACTCCCTCCATCTTTCCAATTCCAGGATTCAATGAAATTTCTTTTAAAGGTTTGGAAATCTTTCACAAACTCATCTCGTTCCAGTTTCAGTTGCCTAATCTCATACTGTAAAGCCTCATTCTCAGCCTTAATATTTGGGGAAGGGGTGTATGATCTGGTAGTTTCAGATTTATTACCCTTAGGCCAGGTTCCCCGGCGTGGTGAGTACACTTCCACGTCACGCCTCTTTGTGATATATTTATTTTGTTTCAATATCTTTTCACCAGAAGACAAACAAAATTGAGCAATGTGCCCAAATAACCCACAAGAGTAATATTTTATCTTCTGTAAAGTATTAAAACGTCTCTTAACAACCGGTGTGGTTTTAGACTGAGAATATTCAATGGCTACAGCCTAATTATCAACCTTTTCTGGTATACAAGATATAGGGGCCTTTTTAAAAGACCTCCCACTGTTTAATGAGTTGTTCAGACTAGCACACTCCAGATGTGGGCAATTTCCTGTTACATCTAGAGATACCCACACCTATTGCATTGCAATCTATGGTATGAGGAAATTGCACCAGCTGCTCTTGGCTGGAAGGTGCAGATGCTCCTTAACATTTAATCTCTGCATAGTCCGCCTGTGTTCCAGCTTATCAATCTCTCTCTGCTCTTTTTGGCTGTCTACTGCTGGTTGCTGGTGGCTAGCATTCAAATTGGTCCTAGCCACTTTTAGAGTACTGATGTTATGGTTGCCCATTTCCAGACTGTGTTCATTAGATTTAATTTTGCCAATGAAATTTGTCCCACTCATGAGGGGTTTTACAGGTTGGGTCGGATACACATTAGAAATCACCTCATTTCCTTCACTATCAAACCCCAAAAATGTTTGGTTTCTTTCAGGAGAGGAGAAGATTTGGGTCCTTCCCATGATGGGGAACTTGTCTTGATCCTCATTTGTGTATCGTTGGTCCCCATTGTCTGCAGGGTCTATGACAATGGTGCATTCTTGATTTTTCTGTGGATCTGCGATTTCTCCCATCTCCACAGGAAAAGGAGAATTTGGATCCATATCTTCCTCTCCCCAATATTCCTTACTCTCCCCAATTTCATAGGCACAGGTAGGTGCAGTAGCATTACCATGTGCAAACCTGCTAGCCACAGCAGCCTGTCCTTTAAGAATGGAAATTGTTTGTAGCAGCTGAGACTCTTTTTGTTTGCACTGTGCGTGATCTATAATTTTGTCTTTCTTTGTTTCCTGCAACTGATCCTGAACCACTATATGCACAAATTATGTGGTCCTGCTCAGTTTCAACTTTGGTTAACATGTCTTTAAATTGTACTACTTCTTTTTGAGCCAATTTGTAATTTTTAACCTTTTCCTCCTCGGAGGCCTTAACCATTTGATTAAGGGTAGTTAAGGTTTGTACCTGGTTATGTAATGCTGTGTTCTCTTTTTCCTTCTCTGCAATTTTAAAACTGTTATTATCTACCATCTTTTCTAATTGTTGTATTTTAGTACTCATAGCCATGCAAGCAGCATACATGTCTGCTATGGCTAGACTTTTGAGCTTTTTATTATTTTTGGTTGTTTTTACATGTTCTTCAAATAATTCTTGGACATAGATCCAAGGAGATTCTTTAATTTTAGCATCACATGCAAATTCATTACTCTTATGTTTAACCACCTCCCACCCGGCCACTGTATATGTACATCCAGGTGGGAGCCTCACCGTTCTGACAGGACGTTCATTTACGTCATGCAGAATGGGTGCCAGCAGCGCAGCAACTCGATCCTGTGATCATTATAATCACAGGATCCAGCCGAGCAGAGATTGGGATATGGGCGTCGTGATTGGCCCTCCCGATCATGTGACAGCTGTGTACAATCACAGCCATCATAATGTAAACAGAGACACACGTCTCTGTGTCAGTTCTCCCCCCGCCAAGCTCAGTGAGAGCTCAATGCGGGGGGGGGGGGGGAAGCTGCAGCTATGTGACAGCTCTCTGTATGAAGATGATTTCATGCAGAGAGCTCTCACAGATCGCCCCCCCACACAGTGCACCAAGCACCACTGCTACCCCTGTCCCCATACACATCTGTGTCCCCATAAAACATCTGTATGTCCCCCATCACATCTGTCACCATACACAAAACATCTGTCTGTCCCCGTCACATCTGTCACCATACACAAAACATCTGTCTGTCCCCATCACATCTGTCACCATACACAAAACATCTGTCTGTCCCCATCACATCTGTCACAGTCCCCAAAACATCTGTCTGTTCCCATCACATCTGTCACAGTCCCCAAAACATCTGTCTGTCCGCCAACACCAAATAAACCCCAATTTGGGTTATTTTTACCAAAGAAATGTAGCAGTATCATTTTTGGTCAAAATTTATTTACTTATACTCACCATTGCCCATCAGCACAGCCTCATCAGTGCCCATCAGCTTAGCCTCATAAGTGCCCATCAGCTTAGCCTCATCAGTGCCCATCAATGCAGCCTCACCAGTGCCCATCAATGCAGCCTCACTAGTGTCCATCAATGCAGCCTGATCAGTGACCATCATTGCAGCCTCACCAGTGCCCATCAGCTCAGCTTCATTAGTGCCCATCAATGCAGCCTCACCAGTGCCAATCAATGCAGCCTCATCGGTGCCCATCAGCTCAGCCTCAGTACCCATCAATGCAGCCTGATCAGTGCCCATCAATGCAGTGTCACCAGTGCCTATCAGTGCCCATCAATGCAGCCTCATCAGTTCCACTGCCCATCAATGGAACCTCATCAGTGCCCATCAGAGCAGTCTAATCAGTTTTTCGAAAATTCGGAAATTCAAAAAATTTGTAATTTAAAAAATTTGGAAATCCGAAATTCGGAAATTCGCGGAAATTCTGCAATTGCGGTAATTTGGAAATTCAGAAATTCGTGGTAATTTGGAAATTTGCGGTAATTCGGCAATTGCGGTAATTCTGAAATTGCGCTAATTCAGAAATTCGGCAATTGGAGCAGACGAAAATCCGAAATTCGGAGATCCGAAATTTGGAAAAAAACTAAGAATATTTGAAATAATAACTAACTAAGAACTATTAAATTATAGGTATTGGAATTTCCTTGAAAGTTTGGCTGTTAATGAACTTAGATATGAAATTTAGCACTAATAGTCATGCTTTCAAGAAAATGTCAATACCTATATTTAATAGTTATTTATTATTATTTCAAATATTCTTTTTTATTTCCCAATTTCAGAAATTCGGAAATAAGGAAGAACATTTGAAATAATAAGTTATTAATTATTTTTACTTATTATAAATTATAATAAGCTATTATTATTTCAAATGTTTTTCCTTATTTCCGACTTTTGCAGTGTGTGACTGTATATATGCATACTGTATGTATGTGTGTGGGTGTGTATATACTGTGTGTATATTGCATGTATACTGTGTGTTTACATACAATATAATCACAGTATATACACACCCAGTATGCACACACACATACATACAGTATGCATATATACAGTCACACACTGCAAAGGTAAGAAATAAGGAAGAACATTTGAAATAATAATAGCTTATTATAATTCATGAATTCGGAAATAAGAAAAACGTTTGAAATAAAAAAAAAATACCTATTAAATTATAGGTATTGGAATTTTCTTGAAAATATGGCTATTAGTGATAAATTTCATATTTCAGTTCACTAACAGCCAAACTTTCAAGGAAATTTCAATACCTATAATTTAATAGTCATTTATTATTATTTCAAACGTTCTTTCTTATTTCTGAATTTCGGAAATAAGGAAGAACATTTGAAATAACAAGTTATTAATTTATTATTTTCACTTATTATAAATTATAATAAGCTATTATTACAAATGTTCTTTCTTATTTCCGAATTTCAGAAATAAGGAAGAACATTTGAAATAATAAGTTATTGATTTATTATTTTAAATTATAAATGATAATAAGCTATTATTATTTCAAATGTTTTTCCTTATTTCCGACTTTTGCAGTGTGTGACTGTATATATGCATACTGTATGTATGTGTGTGTGCATACTGTGCTTATATTGTATGTAAACACACAGTATACATACAATATACATCCAATATACACACAGTATATATACACCCAGTATGCACACACACATACATACAGTATGCATATATTCAGTCACGCACTGCAAAAGTCGGAAATAAGGAAAAACATTTGAAATAATAATAGCGTATTATAATTTATAATAAGTAAAAATAATAAATTAATAACTTATTATTTCAAATGTTCTTCCTTATTTCCGAATTTCCGAAATTCGGAAATAAAAAAGAATATTTGAAATAATATTAAATAACTATTAAATATAGGTATTGAAATTTTCTTGAAAGTATGACTATTAGTGCTAAATTTAATATTTAAGTTCATTAACAGCCAAACTTTCAAGGAAATTCCAATACCTATAATTTAATAGTTATTAGTTAGTTATTATTTCAAATATTCTTAGTCTTTTCCAATTTTCAGATCTCCGAATTTCGGATTTTCGGCTGTTCCAATTGCCGAATTTCCGAATTACTGCAATTGCCGAATTACCGCAAATTTCCGAATTACTGCAATTGCCGAATTACCGCAAATTTCCGAATTACTGCAATTGCCGAATTACTGCGAATTTCTGAATTAACGAAATTGCCGGATTACCACTAATTTCTGAATTACCGCGAATTTCTGAATTACCGCGATTCGGAAAAACGAAAATTCTGAAAAATTCGGAAATTGAAAATTCGGAATTCGTCCGAATTGCCGAATTTTGCAAAATTTGGTAAAAACGAAATTCGGAACGAAACAAATTGCACAAGCCTGATCAGTGCCCATCAATGCAGCCTCACCAGTGCCCATCAATGCAGCCTCACCAGTGCCCTTTAGTGCAACCTAATCAGTGCCCATCAGTGCAGGGTCACCAGTGTCCATTGATGCAGCCTGATCAGTGCCCATCAGTGCAGCCTCACCAGTGTACATCAATGCAGCCTGATCAGTGCCCATCAATGCAGCCTCACCAGTGTCCATCAATGCAGCCTCACCAGTGTCCATCAATGAAGGCTCACCAGTGCCCATTAATGCAGCCTCATCAGTGCCCATCAGTGCAACCTCACCAGTGCCCATCAGCTCAGCACCATCTGTGTCCATCAATGCAGCCTAATCAGTGCCCATCAATGCAGCCTGATCAGTGCCCATCAGTGCAGCCTGATTAATGCCCATCAGTGCAGCTTCCCTTTCAGTCAGAGGCAGCCCAATGGACACAGTGGTGGGACCCATGGTAGGGCCGGCCCTGGGGGCCCTAGCTCGTGGTGTCAGGGTGTGTGCACCCACACAGGATTGGCCCTGCAAAGTGGCCCCAGGGCAGACGGCCTACCAGGAAATTTCCTGCTTACCTGCCTGGGCATACGCAGAAATTTGGCTATGTCAGGATGACTGAATGGGCATGCATGCGTGGGACTGATGTCATCTCGGCTCAGCCAATAGAATAGGCTTAGATCATTACTCAGAAGCTGCTGGGCTGAAGATGTCAGTGGCTGGTGTACGGCTCCTGGACACTGCACCGCTGGAGAACAGATAAGTATAGTTCCACTTTAAAAGCGATGACTGCATTTTTAAGGCTTTTTTCCCCTTTATTTTCACCTATCAATCTCGCTAGTGTAGCCGACAGTGGACTATGGTTACCTAATTCTGCAGACCACCCCCATCATTTTCGAACTGTTCCTGTGTCCCTCTAGTGTTGGGCTCTAGTGACTGACATCATATCTCTGAGCCAAGCAGGGAGGATCGTGGGACTAGTAGTCTCTTGAGCAGACATTCTGGAGTTGTAGAACTATCCTTGGACTACACATCCCAGAGGGCTCTCTGCAACACCAAAGACCTCTGGGAGAAACTATAAAAGGGCGAGCAGATCCGGCCCATGCTCTCTTCTTCCTGGGCCTCATCGAGTGAACACCTCTCTGCTGTTGTATGAGAGGGCTGCGGCCCACCACATGGAAAACGAGTGACTCCCTCCTGGCCCCGGAGGGCTTAACTCTGTTTGCAGTTTGCAAGGCATTACCGTAGCAACACCCGATCAGACAGATCCAATGACAGCCCATGCCCAGCATTTGGTCGGCCATCTTTGTTCATTCCGCAGAAGGACATCTCATCCAGAATCCCTGTTCAGGAGGTTCCTATGACGTTCTTCAGTTGGTGAGAGGGCTGCCGCCCACCAGTCACAATTCTTGCCTTCTTATCTTTCTTTTACACTGTGTACAGACACCTTGCCCAATGGGATCACTTTATTACATTACAGAAGACATTGTACATAGACATATGTTACCCGGAAGTACTTTAAGGAATACCACCAACCAGTTTAAGCTGTCCTGCCTGCTTAACATCACTGTGTCATAGTTCGGATTCAATTCAAAGATCTCCAACTGCCGGTGAAGATCACTGCAGGCCTTGCACACTGGACATTGCTGTTACTACCATTTAAAGGGTCCCTATCCTATTCTTATTTTATCTGGTCTCTCATTAGGATGTACAGGTTTAATAGGCTGACCTGGGATTCCCGTTTAGTGAGGTATCACATTGCAGTAACTAGTGGTTTCTTTTATAATCACCCAATTATTATCTAACTGTTATTCTACTGTACATATGCGTATGTATATATGTTGCACCTGTGATCCTGAAATGTAATTACACTGTTTTGGGGGATTTCTCACCTGAGTCTTGGCTGCCATCCAGGACTCGGTTGATTCATATCCTCCTATCCACATATCTTTGTTCCAGTAAAACCTTAGAGAATATTTAATCTAACTTGTGTTGGAGTGTCATTCAAAGGTGCCTGCAAAATGTTTGAACCTAGAGTGTCAGGTGGGCTGGACGGTCCACGGGGTCAGGGCGGTGCATATGAACATGTAATTCTAAGCAGCCCTCAAGGGGGCAGTACTACACTAGTAACACATTTCCTGTATTAGGATGTCTCCATTCTGAATGGAGGAATGACTGATCCACCTTTATACAGCAGCATTGTCAATCTGTGGAGAGGGTAGTGTCAGGGCCAGTGCTACCTCTAGACAAACTAGACAGCTGCACCGATCAGCAACAGTGCAGGCTGTGCAGCATTTAGAGCTGTCACTGAATGTAAGGCGGTTGACAGCATCTACCTCCACTGCCGCCCGCTGTTCTCAGCTCTAGGGTTTGGTTTGCTAGCAACCAATGTCCATGTCCTAGCAACCAATCATGTGCTTGCCCCTCCCCCAGGTCCCAGCATTCAGTGGAAGTTCCTCCTCCAAACTTATCCAGTCCCAGTGCCCAGCCTTCCAGCTTCCACCTGTCCTGTATCCGACTGTTGCAATGAGAAGGAACAGATCCTGATGTAAGCTGGGGTCTTCACAGAACTCTCTCCTCCCCTTCCACTACCCCAACTATTCTCTTAAACCTCTCCACTCTTCTTACCCCACTCTGTTCTTCCCTTCTAACTTTGGGGACCCTATAGAAGGAATTGATTCTAGGGACCCTTATGTAAGGGGGTTTTGGGGACCCTGATGTAAGGTTGAATTAGGGACCCTGATGTAAGGGGCTCTGGGAATTTAGATGTAAGTGGGTCTCTGGGGACCCTGATGTAAGGGGGTTACTTTGGGGATCCTAATGAAAGGGGGAACTATGGGATCCCTGATTTAAGGAGGGGGGACTCTGGCGGCCCTGATTTAAGGAGGGGGGCTCTGGGGAAACCTTATGTAAGAGGGGGACTTTGGGATCCTAATGAAAGTAGGTGACCTTTGGGGACCCTGATGTAAGGGGGGGGGGGGCCTCTGGGGACCCTGGTTTAAGGAGAAGGGACTCTTGGGACCCTGATTTAAGGGGAGATGACCTTGGGGACACTGATGAAAGGGGGGAATTTGGGGACCCTAATGAAAGGGGTACATTTTGATGTAAGGGGGTCAGGCCTGGTGGACCCAGGCCTAAAGCTGTGCAAGAGGCTCCTAAATTTCTAATGGCTGCCCTGTTCCTCACACACTGCACCATAGTTCCACATACTGCTGCAGGATTGGATGATATTAGCTGGAGACAAAACCATCTCCTGCAAACTTCAGCCAATTCGTGAAGAAGAGGTATCCAGCCAATGAGGTGTCATACAAGCAATGCTGCATGCAACATCACTTCCTGACAGTTCCCCAATCAGTCTCCACACAGAGTTAACATTGGCAAGGAGGTAATAAAACATGCCTGCACAGACTGCAGCCTTTATTTTTTTTAAGGTGGTGGTTCAATACTGCTTTAAGGCTCCAGAAAAGTTCATTTTGATGCAATTTACATATATATATATATATATGTGTGTGTATATATATATATATATATATATATATATATATATATATATATATATATATACACAGTACCTCACAAAAGTGAGTACACCCCTCACATTTTTGTAATTATTTTATTCTATCTTTTCATGTGACAACACTGAAGAAATGACACTTTGCTACAATGTAAAGTAGAGAGCGTACAGCTTGTATAACAGTGTAAATGTGCTGTCCCCTCACCACTTGCTGGGAAATGCGTAGAACTTGCTTTTGTAGAACTGAGAATTGCACACAGTCACTAGGGCACAGAATGTAGGTCAGTACTCACAATGTCAAATTATCATCCGTTGCCTCCTTCTGATATCTCCCTGAAACTCTTCAGTGAGGGAGTACCAGACTCACAATACCACAAGACAACTGGACACTCTTGCCCCCAACTTCCATCTGGTATTCCCCAGTGAGACAAACAAAACCAAAGAAAATTCCCAGCTCAACTTATCGACCAGCTTGCAACCAACAAATTGTCCAGTCTAACAGTGTGCGTTAAAAATGGGTTTAGTTTGCACAAATTTGCATGTAGCTTAAGCTGCAGAGCTACTTCACGCACCCCCAATATTATCTGCAGTCTTAACTCAAAATTTTGAAACCCTCCATAGTAGAAGCACATGTATTATAACGGATAGGTAGAGGGCAGGTGAACCTGGAGGGAGCCCACCTCTCCTTAACCACTTCCTTACTGGGCACTTAAACCCCCCTCCTGCCCAGACCAATTTTTGGCTTTCAGCGCTGTCGCATTTTGAATGACAATTGCGCGGTCGTGCGATGTTGTACCCAAATAAAATTTGCGTCCTTTTTTTCCCACAAATAGAGCTTTCTTTTGGTGGTATTTGATCCCCTCTGCGTCATTTCTGATCGCCGCTATAAACAAAAAATGAGCGTCAATTTTGCAAAAAAGAACAATATTTTTTACTTTTTGCTAAAGTACAAATCCATTAAAAAAAGTATTCATCGGTTTTGGCCGACATATATTCTTCTACATATTTTTGGGGAAAAAAAATCGCAATCGGCGTATATTGATTGGTTTGCGCAAAAGTTATCGCGTCTACAAACTGGGAATTGATTTATGCCGTTTTTATTATTTTTTTTTTTTTACTAGTAATGGCGGCGATCTGTGATTTTTAGCGGTAATGCGATATTGGGGGGGACATGTCGGAACATTTTGACACTTTTTTGGGACCAATGACATTTATTCAGCGATCAGAAATTTAAATGTCCACTGATTACTGTGTAAATGTCATTGGCAGTGAAGGGGTTAACCTGCAGGGGGCAGTGTAGGGGTTAATATGTTCCCTGGCTGTGTTCTAACTGTGGGGGGGCGGGGCTGGTCGGGACATAACAGATCTAACTGATCCCAGTGACAGGGATCAGTAGATCTATGTCCCCTGTCAAAGAACGGGGAACCGCCGTGTTTACAACGGCGGTTCCCCGTTCTGAGGCTCCTGAAGGTGATCGCGGGTCTCGGGCAGACATCGAGTGCGCGCGCCGCCGCTGCCTCCAGGGGGCGCGCGGGAGCATGCGCAGTGGGAGGACGTCCATGGACGTCCTCCCGGCATTTCAGGTCCGCGCTGGAGCCGTATTTCGGCAATAGCGCGGACCTGGAGGGGTTAAAGGCACAGGGGCGCACTGCACACACAGCATATAGCACAATGGCAGCAAGGTGTCCAGTGCATCCCCTCACCACTATTCCAACAGTGCAAACAAATGGCCTCTGCCCCCACCTATAACTGGCATTTGCAGCAAGGAGCACATGGAAGAGCAACACATGTCAAACCAAATCAAAGAAAATTCCCAGCTAAGTTTACAGAGCAGCCTGCAGCCAACCACATTGTCCTGTCTAAAAGTATGTATTAAAAACAGGGGTTTAGTCACTTTCAGACTGAGCCGCTTTTTGTAGTTCGGTGTTTACAAGTTAAACCAGTTTTTTTTTTGCTATAAAATTACTTAGAACCCTCAAACATATATTTTTTCTAACACCCTAGAGAATAAAATGGCATTCGTTGCACTTTATTACCGCATTTGCGCAGCGGTCTTACAAGCGCGATTTAAAAAAAAAAAAAAAATCAGTTTATTGAGTTAAAAAAAAAAGGCAGCAGTTAAGTTAGGCCAATTTTTTCCATATTGTGAAAGATAATGTTACGCCAAGTAAAATGATACTCAACATGTCATGCTTCAAAATTGCGTCCGCTCGTGGAATGGCGACAAACTTTGAAACTTAAAAATCTCCATTGGTGACGTTTAATAAAATCTACAGGTTAACAGTTTGGAGTGACATAGGAGGTCTGGTGCTAAAATGATTGCTCTCGCTGTAACGATCGCAGTGATACCTCACATGTGTGGTTTGAACACTGTTTTCATATGTGGGCGGGACTTATGTATTCGTTCACTTCTGTTACTTTTTATTATTACACCATTCTTTAAAAAAAAAAAAAAATTGATCACTTTTATTCCTATTGCAAGAAATGTAAACATTCCTTGTAATAGAAAAAAGCATTTTTTTCAGACCTTTTAAATTTGAGATCTGGGGCCAAAAAGACCTCACATCTCATATTTACAGTAAAATGCAAATAAATAAATAAATAATAATTTGAAAAAAATGACAAAAAATGGGCCTTTTAAGAGCATTGGGCGGAAGTGACTTGAGACATCGCTTCCGCCCTGCCATGTTATGGAGCTTCAGCCGCTCACTCAGTTCACGGACACTGGGGGAGAGGAACCGATCATCGCCGCTGCTGCCGGCGGGTCTGGTAAGCGGTGGAGATGACCGGAAACCGGCGGGAGTAGGGGGGGGGGCACTGAGACCACTTTTATCTTGTGCAGAATCTCCTGCTGAAAAAAAGATACCGGGGTTATGGTAGCTATCTGCTACCATAGCAACGGTATTCCACTACAAATGGCCGCCGTAATATGACTGCGGGCGGTCTTGAAGTGGTTAGTTTGCACACATTTGCAAATACATGCATAAGCTGCAGAGCCACTTCACGGAATTCCAGTATTATCTGCATTATAATGGATAGGCAGTGAAATCTTCAGACCGTAAAAAAAAATCCCAGACTTTGATAGTAGCCCCCCCAGCATAGACAACAGCTGGGACCTTGATGACCTTCAAGTGTAGTCTATAGCAGACTGCCTTACGGGACAGAGCTCCTTAGACATTGGACTCCTCTTGCAGGACCGGACCCAAAACTCCTACCCCTCTGCTCAAGGCTTCAGACTATTTATGAGTTCTCCAGCCAATCCAGAGATTGGCTGACTCTCCCTAAATATTCATGCTGTCTTTCTATTCTTCCTCTCATTGTGATTCTAAAATCCTCTAGAATTCAGGGGGAGTAAACAGATCAGCAGTGCAACATTGAGCAGACTAAAGTAATCATCCATTGCTCCTCTTTATACAAGGGAGCACTTTTAGCACTTTTTTAGCACTTTTAGCTGTCTGCACTAAGTAAGAGGATGCTACACCACTCTATTTTACAAAAATAAAAAATGAATTGTTTGCGATGTCTCTCTGTGCTGATAACATACATATTATGGGATATAGCCTGATCAAAATATTCCAAATATATTTAGTGCATATGATCACATAATGCATACCTCCCAACTTTTGAACTTCAGAATGAGGTACACTTGAAGGAAAAAGTGTGCGCCACTGCAAAATGTGGGTGTGGCCAAACTATTAACAGTGGGAGGGACTTAAGGAGTGTGGTTAAACAAAACTTCTTTGTACCCATAAAATATGCTTTGATTGCTTTGTCTGAGCCTACCTTAAAGTGGAGTTACACCCACATTTTTCACTCCTTCTAGTAAATATTCCCCCCAATTTAACA
>BLSH010547911.1:162696-173131 GCA_018402905.1 Glandirana rugosa
ACATTGAGCAGACTAAAGTAATCATCCATTGCTCCTCTTTATACAAGGGAGCACTTTTAGCACTTTTTTAGCACTTTTAGCTGTCTGCACTAAGTAAGAGGATGCTACACCACTCTATTTTACAAAAATAAAAAATGAATTGTTTGCGATGTCTCTCTGTGCTGATAACATACATATTATGGGATATAGCCTGATCAAAATATTCCAAATATATTTAGTGCATATGATCACATAATGCATACCTCCCAACTTTTGAACTTCAGAATGAGGTACACTTGAAGGAAAAAGTGTGCGCCACTGCAAAATGTGGGTGTGGCCAAACTATTAACAGTGGGAGGGACTTAAGGAGTGTGGTTAAACAAAACTTCTTTGTACCCATAAAATATGCTTTGATTGCTTTGTCTGAGCCTACCTTAAAGTGGAGTTACACCCACATTTTTCACTCCTTCAAGTAAATATCCCCCCCCCCCCAATTTAACATTCCCTGCACAAATCCCGGGACAGTACCGGCGGGACAGTTGGCAGGTGTGCATATATACAGTCAGGCCTGCCAGATCTTACAATCCCACCCATCATAGGATAAACGTCAGTCGCCTGAATAGTGAAAACCAGATTCATCAGATCTGACAAATCTTTTTTTTTTTTTTTTCCACCTCAGAGACTGCCTTCCCCGTCCTTTTCTTTTTTTTTCTTTCCACTTTTTCTCTCACCTTATCCTTCGAGAAAAGAAGGTTGTGGCTTTTGTCTCATCATTGTGGTACTCTAGAGAGGGGACATTATCTCCATATCTTCACATTTCCTCCTCTCTCTTCTCTTATCTCCTACCCATATCCCCCCCCCCCCCCCTTACACTTTCTCTTTTCTTATTCCCCCTTAACCTCTTCATCCCATGGTTGATCCTTAGTCTTTTTCTCTTTTGAATTCCTCCCACTTCTCCCATATACTTTGAGGTTTATCTGAGGCATCCTCCTCTCTACATATAGATCCTTCCATCTTCCTCATCCACTCTACTTTACCCATCCATTCCTTCAACGTTGGAGCCTCTGGGGATCTCCACAGTCTCGGAATCAGGCTCTTTGCTGCGTTCAAAAGGAACGGGACCAGCGTATTTTTATACTCCTTTATCGAACCCTTTGTTGCATGAAACAAGCATTCCCATGCCTCCCTTTCTATTTGTTTCCCTGTAATTTTATTTATTATTCCAATGATCTCTTTCCAATATTCCACTATTTTGGGACAGTCCCACCATAGATGTGCAAAGGTACCCAGTGTTCCACACCCTCTCCAATAATTAGGGAAGGTCCCACTGGTTATCCTTCCCAACCTCTGGGGTGTCCTATACCATCGGGCTATTAATTTATCATTAATTTCATTTGTCCCCTGGTCCCTTGCCGATGAACTAGCCAGCTTCAGGATTTTTTCCTTATCTCTTCCTTCTGGGATTTTCCCCAGTTCTTTTTCCCATTTCCCTATATAGGGTGGCGTTTCTGGTTCGGCTTCTTTTGTCAATATCGTGTATATTTTTGAAATTCCCCTTTTTGTGCTCTGTGGTGAACTAAATAATTTCGCTATCGCCCTCATTTCCCCTGTCCGCCTTGGGGGTTGCGCGAGTGTCTGTGTGAAGTGCTGTATCTGTGTGTATCTCCACCTATCCAGTGGTTTCTTACCCCATTCTTTTATTATCTCCTCATATGTGAATATTCTTTTCCCCACCATAATATCTTTTAAGATTATTTTTTTACCCATTGACTAAAGTACATGTGCTCCTCCATCCCAGGTCTAAAATATTCAGTATTCAATAACGGAATTAATGGGCCATTATTTTCCCATTTATACTGTTTATTTATTGTGTCTCATATTTTCAACGTGTTCCTTGTGATACTGTTTGTGGTGTTCGCTAATTTTCTAAATTTTTTCGGTATCCAGACCATTTTCCCCAGGTCCACCTTACTTTGTGTTTTCTCAATGTTCACCCACCCTTTATCGCCTTTATTATGGATCCATTCCGCTATTCGTGCTATGACTGCCGCTTGGTAATATCTCTTAAAGTCCGGGACCGCTAGCCCTCCTTCCTCTCTACCTCTCACTAATGTTGTGTAGGCTATCCTGGGGTGTCTTTTGGTCCAAATGTATTTTAATGTTATTGTTTTTAGTTTTTTGAAAAAATGTGCCGGAATTGCAATAGGGATCATCTGAAACAGATATATTAGTCTCGGCAGTATATACATTTTGACTGCCGTTATTCTTCCTATCCACGTCAGGCCTGCCCTTCTCAGTTTATGTAGATGTTCCTTAAGTTTGTTTAATAATGGAATATAATTTGTTACATATAATGCTCTTTCAGACGCCGTCAACTTCACTCCCAGATATCTCATTTCCTTCTGTTGCCATTTAAAGGGATATTTTAATTGGACCTTTTCTTGCTCTTTTTTTGGGCATGAGATGTTCAGTATCTCTATTTCAGTGGTGTTCACTTTAAAGTTTAATTACTTTCCATAATGATCTAGTTCTTCAATTATTTTGGGGATCATGGTACTTGGTTCAGTAATATATACTAAAACATCATCCGCATATGCTGCTACTTTGTGTTCCCTCTCCCCGATTCTTATACCCCTAGTTCCCTCATTTCTCCGTATCCTCTCCAAGAGAGGTTCCAGAGTCATCACAAATAGGATCGGGGAGAGGGGGCACCCCTGCCTCGTTCCATTACACAGCTCCACTATTGGCGACAATCTCCCATTCACTCTCACCCGCGCCACCGGTTGGGCGTATAGGGCGGAGATCCACTTCATCATCCTTTCCTGGACTCCAAAACATCTCAGTACTTCCCACATAAAGCCCCAGTCGACTCTGTCAAATGCTTTTTCAGTGTCTATTGACATGAGTACGACTGGGGCTTCACTTCTGTCCCTTGCTTGTAGAGCTAGCAGTGTCCTAAGGCAATTATCTCTTCCCTCCCTTCCCATCACGAACCCAGTCTGGTCTTCGTGAATCCATTCTGGAAGAATCTGCTTCAGTCTATCTGCTAAAATTTTAGAGAGGATTTTCATGTCCGTGTTTATTAAAGATATCGGTCTATAACTCTCTGGCAGCGCTGGATCTTTATCTTCTTTTACTATAAGGGTTATATGTGCCATCAATGACTCTTTCCTTATTTCCTCTCCCTCCGTTAACTTATTGAAATATTCCCACAACCTTGGGACCAAGATCTCCTGAAATTTCCTATAGTATAGGACCGTATATCCGTCTGGGCCTGGGCTCTTCCCTTGGGTCATACTATTTATTGCGCTCCTTATTTCCTCTTTTGATATAGGTTCTTCCAGCTGGCTTAATTCCCCGTTGGGGGCCTTCGCTAACCCCAGGTCTTTTAAATATTCTCGGAATACCTGGCCCTCTTTCTCCTTTCCCCTTTCACTTCCTGTCCCATCAACCCTATACAACCTGCTATAGTAAGTATGAAACACTCTAGCTATGTCTATTGAGGAATTTACTATCTCACCCTCTTCGTTTTTAATCATTGGGATAAAGGTTTGAGTCTTTTTTTCCTTTACTCTTCTCGCCAACCACTTCCCTGACCTATTTCCCCATTGGTATTTATCTCTCATTGCCAGGTGAATTACCCTTCTCCTATCTGCCTCTATCAACTTCGCCAGCTCCTCTTTTTTCTTCCTAAGTATCTCGTCTCTCTAAGCTTTCCTTTCTTTTAACCTGCTTTTCTGTTTCCTGAATTTCCTTATATAAGGTATCTATTCTTACCAGCCTATCTTTTTTCTTTTCTGCCCCTACCTTGATCAAGATCCCCCTTATGTAGGCCTTATGTGTCTCCCACAAGAGGGATCTGGATATTTCTGGTGTGTCATTGACAGCAAAAAAAACTTTCTACTTCCTTTCCCAGCATTTCTACTATCTTTGGGTCCTGTATGAGTGATTCATTTAACTGAACTTCCATGTGTTTTCCGCTCTTGTCTCTACTCCTATCTCCAAACGAACCCATACCGGGGCGTGATCCGAGACTGTGGTGGCCCCAATTTTAGCTCCCTTCACCATGGGTATCATACAATGTTCTATTAGCACATAATCCAATCTGGAATATGAGCTATGTACTGTGGAGTGGTGGGTATAATCTCGACTTTCAGGATTGCTCATCCTCCATACATCCACCAATTGGTATTCCCTCAGCAGTTTCTTCATGATATTCTGTTTATATGGTGACCTGTGTCTTGAGTGCCCTGTTGCGTCTATCCGTGGATCCAAACATAAATCTCCAGTCAGTACCAGATGCCCTCCTTTGAACTCCTTAAATTTTTTTAGAGTTTTTCCCAGGAAGGCCTCCTGCTCTTTATTTGGAGCATATATATTCACAAAGGTCCACTCCTCATTCCACATAGTCCCCTTTACAAACCGATATCTCCCTTCCCTATCCGCCCTCTGTTCCTTTACTTTAAACACTATTTCTCTGCTGAACCCAATAGCAACTCCCCTTGCTCGTCCTGAGGATGAGTCCCCATAGAACCAGTTAGGGAACTGAGTAGACCTTAAGCTTATTCCCGAGGCATGAGCAATATGTGTCTCTTGTAGGCATATTACCTGCCCCCCCTAAGTATTGCAATTCTCTGTTTACTTTATATCTTTTTTTCTGGGGAATTCAATCCTCTGATGTTGTATGTTATAATTTTTATTCTCTCCATGGGTCTCGTATGCTAATCGCCCCTATCTTCCACCTCTCTTGCTCCAGGGGAGGGATCCCATCCTCTTTGCTTCCCACACTTCCCACAGTGACAGCTCTTCTCTCTTCTGTCCCTTGCATGGATCTGGAGACCCTCCAAACTTGGTATCTCCTCTAACCCACACCTTTTGGGAGGATTTACCCAAGTCTTCCCGCTCGCCCGCCACCCCCCCCTCCCCTCTCTCCTCCCCCCCCTCCTGACCCCATCTCCCCCAGCTTTCCACCTCTCTTTATACTTTCCTTCTATTTCTATATTGACCTCCTCCTATCCGGAATATAAGGATGGCAAGCCGGAATGTCCCCAATCTCCTTTTCACTCCTTACCTATCTCCCCCTTCCTCCCCCCGCCTCCCTCCCTTCCATGTCCATCTTCTTTCACCCGGACCTCTCGCTCCTTTGAGGGTTTTCTCTTCCCACCCTGGGAGCGGTGGCGGTTGAATTTCCAGCTTTTCGCAGAACTCTTTCAAATCTTCTGGGAACCTCATTACTGCTGTTCGGCCATCTCTCTTCCCTTTTAAACAGGCCGGAAAACCCCACCAATAGATTATATTAGATTTCCTCAAATGCTCTGTTAATGGTTTGAGCAGTCTTCGTCTTGCGAGTGTCTCTGAAGCCAGGTCTGAGTACACCTGCAATTCCTCCTCCTCATATACTATTTTCTCCATCTTCCGGGTTTTCTTCATAATTCTTGCTTTTTTTTCTGCATAGTGAAATCTTATAATTACATCTCGTGGGGTATCGGCCCCTCTGGGCTGGGACCTGTTAACCCTGTGAACTCTGTCAATCTTCACCTCTTCATCTGTTCCCTTCTCCAGTATCGGGTTAAAAAGCCTTTTCATTACTCCTGCTAACTCCTCATCTTTATGTTTTTCTGTTAAACCTCTTATGCGTAAGTTCTTCCTGCGGCTTCTGTTCTCTTGGTCCTCTAATTTGTATGCTATATCTCTGTTCACCCTCTGTAATGTTTTCACTTCTCTGTCGAGTTCTTCCAGTCTACGATCTTGCGCCTCCAACCTTTCCTCCACTTCCTCTACTCTCAGCAGGATGTGACCAATATCTCCTCTCACTGCTGCTATATCTGTCTTTAAGGAGACCTCCATTTTGGTTAACATCTCTGTCAGCAACTCTTTCATTTGGAGGGGGCTGATTGGTGTCTCTTCTATCCTCTCAGTTTTAGAGGCTTGACTCACTCCCCCCTTCTTCTTTGTATCCCCACCTTGTATCTTTGGGGCCTTCGGAGTTTGGATCTTCTCCCTTCCCGGAGGGGTACCTTCTGTATTCCTTGTTTTAATTCCTGAGGTTCCCTGCCCCTTTTCTGGTCCTCCTCCCTCCTCTTCCCTTATTGGGCTTCTTTGGTTCTCCATATTGTTATTGGGTGGTTGCTTTTACTCGTTATACTTTTGTTTGTTTTGCCCCTCATCTCCTTTATGTATTTATCCAGGGGGGGGGGGGGGCAAAATCCTCCTGCGTTATATATGCACTAATTTTCCCAATACCCTCCACCTCCTTTTCCTGTTTTCACCATCTGTGTATCAAATGCAGCCTCTACTGCCCCTTGTGTCAGTCCACCCTTATCAATCTCAACTTCTGTTTTCTTGATTTACCTTGGACCCTGTGTCCCTGTCCAGAATTACACCAATAAGGGAGGTAGAGGGGCTTAAGAGTTTGACGGGGATAAAAAAGGGGGAAAAAGAAAAAGAGAGACCACAAGGAATCCAAAGCCAAATCCAAATGAATGACTACAAGTACTAAGTCCTCCTTCCCAGTCCTACTTACAAGGTCTCTTCTCTCAAGTTATCTTCCCTAATATACTTCAACAGGAAGCAAGGATAGGCGGATGGGGGGAACTAAGAAAAAAAAAGGGGAGCATCAACATAGGTACACAGATAGGTTTTCATTTTATAGCTACCACTCCGCAGGCTCCCTCTCTCCTCTTCCTTCCGTCTCTGCTGGAGGTGAGTCCTCTCCCTCTAGCTCTTCCCTCCAGGTGTCTGGCCCTGGGGGTCCGGTATCTCCTCTATCCTTTACAGGATACTGGCTGGGGCTATCACTAAGGAGTATTGCTAGGGGGTGACTGGGGATGGCTTGGGGATTGGCGCTCCTCCTGCCGTACAGCTCTTTCTCTGTGTGTCTCCTCCTTCCGGTCTCTTCAGTTACCGCATCCTAGGCATCGGGGGGCGGGAGCCGTCCCACACTCCATGTCGCCCTCTCCTTTGTGCGCTCTCCTTGCCCTCCGCTCACCTCCGTGTGAGCCGCCCCTCTCACCGGCGGCTTTCCATACGGGGCTGCCTAGGTCGCTCCTCCGCCTGACACGCAGCAGCACGGCGTGGAGGAGTGAGGGTGGGGCGGTCCTTCAGGCAGCGTCTCACTCAGCTCTACACTCCTCCCATCATCCCTCAGATCTGACAAATCTGGCAATATCACCGTTTGCAGGATAACCAGCAGACATCTGTAATAGTTTCAGAAGGACTGAAATTTTATTATGTGCACCAGCGAACAATTATATAGCCATTTGTCAGTTCAAACGTGCATGGGTCTAATTTCCACCCAAATGAAATCACTCAGGTACAGAGATTATAAGATATTTATTGTTACATCTGCTATTTTTCCAATTTTCTAGGAGACATAGGAGTAAAATAAAGCAATTTGTTGCTATGACCCTTATAGTTCAGGGTTTAATGTTTAACTGCAAAGAACAATCACTTCTTTATATGACATCTCCAGTGTCTTTAAAAGTAGCAGGCTTATTAATAATTTACATACAGCCTTCGGTTGCACAATGGATTATTCAGTATATATCGTACATGAAGGTGTTGCTCAGATCAATGAGAGTGTGTTGGGTCATACAGTCCTTAATTGTAAGTCAGACCTCTGTACCCAAATAAAATTGATGTAATTTTTCCCCCCACAAATAGAGCTTTCTTTTGGTGGCATTTGATCACCTCTGCGTTTTTTTTATTTTTTGCGCTATAAACAAAAAAAGACCGACCATTTAAAAAAAAAAAACAATATTTTTTACTTTCTGCTATAAAAAAAAAAAAAAAAATTTCTACAGAAATTTAGGTCAATATGTATTCTGCTACATATTTTTGGTAAAAAAAAAACCCCAATAAGCATTTATTGATTGGTTTGCGCAAAAAGATATAGCGTCTACAAACTATGGGATATTTTTATTTTTTTACTAGTAATGGCGGCGATCAGTGACTTAAAGCGGGACTGCAATAGTGCGGCGGACAAAAGTGACACATTTGGGGACCGGTGACACTAATAGTGACCAGTGCTAAAAGATATGCACTGTCACTAATGACACTGGCAGGGAAAGGGTTAACATCAGCAGCAATCAAAGGGTTAACTGTGTGCCTATTTTTGTTTTACTATACTGTGTAGGGATGAGCCCTCTAACATCGGGTGTTCAGCCGCTTGCCGAATTCCGAATATAAATTCAAGCTCCCCATAATGCAGTGTGAGACCGCAGGAAATGCCGTCCGCTGATTGGCCAAAACATGCACATGACCTGCATGCTTTGGCCAATTACAGCGCGCTCTGCTGTGAGAGTCATGATTGGCTAAAAGGCAGGGTGCCTTTGGCCAATCATGGCTCAGGGGTCCGTCCACGCCCCACACTATATAAAGCCGCTTGAACAGCGACCGTGTGTAGTGTGTGAACGTGGAGACCGGAGACTGGAGCGTTGATCTAGTTTAGCTAGTGGCATGTAGGCAGTGTAGTATGTAGATCTAGTGTAGAGTATATACAGTCAGTGCAGGCAGTGTAGTATATAGATCTAGCATAGCCTATATATTATCAGTACAGACAGTGTAAGAATATATATTTATATATAATACGCTGCATTCAGTGTAGACTATATATACAGCTCATTCAGTGTATAGTATATAGATTCAGTTCAGGCAGTGTAAGAATATGTATATACAGTATATATTATGCAGTATCTTACAAAAGTGAGTACACCCCTCACATTTTTATAAAGATTTTATAATATCTTTTTCATGTGACAACACTGAAGAAATTACACTTTGCTACAATGTAAAGTAGTGAGTGTACAGCTTGTATAACAGTGTAAATTTGCTGTCCTCTCAAAATAACTCAACACACAGTCATTAATGTCTAAACTGCTGGCAACAAAAGTGAGTACACCCCTAAGTGAAAATGTCCAAATTGGGCTCAATTAGCCAACGGTGTCATGTGACTCATTAGTGTTACAAGGTCTCAGGTGTGAATGGGGAGCAGGGGTGTTAAATTTGGTGTTATCGCTCTCACTCTCTGATACCAGTCATTGGAAGTTCAACATGGCACCTCATGGCAATGAACTCTGAAGGATCTGAAAAAAAGAATTGTTGCTCTACATAAAGATGGCCTAGGCTATAAGAAGATTGTCAAAACCCTGAAACTGAGCTGCAGCATGGTGGCCAAGACTATACAGCGGTTTAACAGGGCAGGTTCCACTCAGAAAAGGCCTCGCCATGGTCGACTAAAGAAGCTGAGTGGACGTGCTCAGAGTCATATTAAGAGGTTATCTTTGGGAAATAGACATGTGAGAACTGCCAGCATTGCTGCAGAGGTTGAAGGGGTGGGGGGTCAGCCTGTCAGTGCTCAGACCATACGCTGCACACTGCATCAAATTGGTCTGCATGGCTGTCGTCCCGGAAGGAAGCCTCTGCTAAAGATGATGAACAAGAAAGCCCACAGTTTGCTGAAGACAAGCAGGCTAAGAACATGGATTGCTGGAACCATGTCCTGTGGTTTGATGAGATAAGATAAACTTATTTGGTTCAGATGGTGTCAAGCGTGTGTGGCGGCAACCAGGTGAGGAGTACAAAGACAAGTGTGTCTTGCCTACATTCAAGCATGGTGGTGGGAGTGTCATGGTCTGGGGCTGCATGAGCGCTGCCGGCACTGGAAAGCTACAGTTCATTAAGGAAACCATGAATGCCAACATGTACTGTGACATACTGAAGCAGAGCATGATCCCCTCCCTTCAGAGACTGGGCCGCAGGGCAGTATTCCAACATGATAACAACCCAAAATACACCTTCAAGATGACCACTGCCGTGCTAAAGAAGCTGAGGGTAAAGGTGATGGACCGGCTAAGCATGTCTCCAGACCTAAACCCTATTGAGCATCTGTGGGACATCCTCAAACGGAAGGTGGAGAAGTGCAAGGTCTCTAACATCAACCAGCTCCATGATGTCGTCATGGAGGAGTGGAAGAGGACTCCAGTGGCAACCTGTGAAGGTCTGGTGAACTCCATGCCCAAGGTAGTGCTGGAAAATAATGGTGGCCACACACAATATTGACACTTTGGACCCAATTTGGACATTTTCACTTAGGGGTGTACTCACTTTTGTTGCCAGCGGTTTAGACATTAACCACTTCCTTACTGGGCACTTAAACCCCCCTCCTGCCCGAACCAATTTTCAGTTTTCAGCTGGGGATTCACTTTTACAGGTTTAACCCAGGTTTCACAGTTATAACACACACCGGTGGTAATAAAAGGTCGTGATGGAACCCGTACCTCAAGTGGTCTGGAAGTGTCCAACGGTGACCTCAGGAGAAGGTGAGGAGGTACTGCTGTAGTACCTCGACCAACTACAATCTCTGGAACGTGAAGAGGTGGAAGGCAAACTCCTACAGGGTGTCTACGAGTTATCCCAAATCCAGACCTCTGTACGAATCGGCCAGGTAGTGGAAATG
>BLSH010547911.1:213759-225242 GCA_018402905.1 Glandirana rugosa
GTGACTGTGAGTTAATTGATCCTTCAATGATGTGTTTCTACGGAATACAATTTCAGGATGGGTTTTTACATATTTATTGAGGATGGGATCTTCAGTGAGAAGGTGCCAGTGTCTATTTAGCAATTGGCGTATTTGAGCATGTTGTGAGCAGAACTTGGTAATAAGTTTAACTGTAGATTTGGTTTGTGATCGAGAAGTGAAATTTGATTTGTAGATTAATTTATGCCTGTCCTGCATTAAAGCCCTATGGAATGCTCGTTTTAGTAGGGATTTACTATAACCCCGGTTTAGGAGTCTCTCACGCAAAGAGGCCGCCTGAAACAAAAAGTCGTCTAATCCCGTACAGTTTCGACGGATTCGTAAGTATTGAGCATAGGGTATACTGTGTTTAAGGTGCATCGGATGTGCACTTTTTTCATGTAATATAGTGTTTCCCGCCGTCTCCTTGCGGAACAGACTCGTAGCTAAACATTGTTGTTGGTCCACAAAAATTGTAAGATCCAGGAATGTGATGCGACAAGCATCATAGTTTAGGGTGAATCTTAAGTTGTAGTTGTTCACATTGAGTGAGTCCACAAACCTGTTTAGGTCTCCCGCACTTCCCGTCCACACTAGGAAAATGTCGTCTATGAATCGATACCAGACGAGAACCTGGTCCATGAAGGGCCCAAGTTCTTCGTCGGATAGTATCTCTCTCTCCCATCCCCCCAGATACAGGTTGGCATATGAGGGCACACAGCGGGTCCCCATAGCAACCCCCTGTATCTGGAGGTAATGGGCATCCAAAAAACAGAACCAATTGTGTGTCAGGATGAACCTTAATAGTTCAATAGCAAAATCGACATATTTCCAGAGGTTATGATCCACCTCTCGTAGGAACATGCGAGCTATCTTGATTCCCTTCTCGTGAGGGATGCTGGAGTAAAGGGCCTCCACATCTAATGTCACAAGAAGGGAACCTGGGGGAACATTTAAGCCCTCTATACGAGTAAGCAAGTCCATAGTGTCTCTGATGTATGACGGTAACGTCAGAACATGTGGTAACAGGATGGTATCCACTAGGGCACTTGCATTCTCCAGGAGGGAACCCACTCCTGAGACAATGGGCCTGCCTGGGGGTTTGTCCAGCCTCTTATGGACCTTAGGAAGAGCGTAGAACGTCGCTTCCTTTGGTTCTTTAATGTTCAAAAATTCATAAGTTTGTTGATCAATAATACCCTTATGATAAGCATCTGAAATGAGTGCCCTATATTCTATTGTAAATCCCTCGATTTTGCGTACAGGTAGTGGGCAATACCGCTCTCTGTTTTGCAATATATCCAAACACATTTGTTCATAATAGGACTGGGTTAGGATGACAACATTGCCCCCCTTGTCTGAATTTTTTATGACGATATCCGGAATTCTTTTATTTTTTTTTTTTTTTTCTTTTGACATATGTGGACTATAGTCCCAATATATGTGCCTGGCTATCAGGTACCCCCTTCTTACAACCAGCTGGTAGAAATGAAGTCTAGTTAACTGTGAACTATAGATGGACACATCTTCCAGCTTCCTAGTGAACTATATATATATATTCACTTATGTTCAATGTAGAATGAATTTGAATCTCATGTTGATATAAAAACTTTCCCTCTCCTTTTTTCTGTATAGAAGTGTACTTGGGATATCAAATGTATCTTGCTATATTACATCAATATATTCCAGCAGTGTTGGTATCTCTTTCCCCCGGGATCCAGCTTTCTTCCATCTGTTGGTGGAGATCACTGTGTCCCCCCAACCCCGTCCCTCTGAGCGGACTGGACAATATGCACCTTTGGGCTGGCATGCGGCTGAAAGCGCCGTAGTTTCCTGCTCGGTGGTTGATCCTGAGTGATCTGCCCTGGGCTATGGACACTGCGGCAGGGGAGTTCACCCACCAGGGGGAGCTCCCCAGCCACTGCGGTGCGTGGACGTGTCTTCCCTTCGGTCCCGGAACGGCGAGCGTCTACTTCCTTTGACACATCCGTCGCCTAGGATACGGGGGGAGGTCCGCGCACGCGCAGTGGGTCAGCCGGGTTGATGGCGTCACACGCCGCCATTTTGGCGGGGTGTGGAGATGAACGCCATCAATTGGGGCCTATGGGTATCTCATATAAGGTAGGATGGGAGCAGCGGACAAACAAGCCACCCGACAGCCCACACAGGACCCTTGAGACACCTGCGTTGACATAGGCAGTATTCTATAGGCGACTATACTTGGTGAGTCATGCAATGGGTGACAACTCTGTGATCCATGTTTTTAATGCTTTGTACATGAGCCGATGGCTCGACCTTTGGGGTCATTTGATTTCATGGATATACTTATGTGTTTGCACTCTATAGTGTGGCATCCCTGGAGCTGGACGTACTCCACATTTGCCGGGATGGGCGTAAAAATGAATTGATGGCGGTCTGAAGTCCCATAAAGTTGTCTCCTACAAAAAATCCCCCCAACTATAGATTACAATACTGACATCATTGATTTAAGGGAACTGATATATATATATATATGTCCTATGGTGTATTTGGTTCTTTGGACATCGTGCCTTATAACATAATACCCTCAGGTAATTTTGGATTGTGGTTTTACATTACATTTTATTGGGGTCAATGACCTATAAAGCTGTATCAAACACTATGTTTTTCTTACTTTTACACCTAGGCCCCCGTGCTAGCCTGGTGCAGTTCTGTTTGCTGGTGGGGGACGTGATTGGCATGGTGACAGTTTCCACCCATTGAGAGACCCTCCCCAAACTGGGGTAGTGGCTCCCTTGGACCCCTGGGGAAGTATCTAACACTGCTGGCGTACGAACACATGGTACTTATCATGTGAGTGGTTTCCGCTTTACATGTATTTGTTGCAGTGTACTAACAAATGAGAAATAAGACTACTTTTGTAGACATGCTTTTTCAAAATTATAATATGTATGTTGTTCATTTTATTAGATTGACCCTTATGCTCCAGATGAAGCGCTATGCGCGAAACTAGTTGAGCGAACAAGATATTATTCTTCATCCTATCTACTGGGAGTCCCGTCAACGTAGCCTACATTAACTGCATATTCATATTATTCTGTATCAAGATCATGGTTGTATATTGAGAAACCAGGTTACGATGGGATATATCCCAGACTAGTGGGGATCGATTTCATGTTGATTCACCGGGAACTCAACTCCCCAGTTGAATGACCCCGGAGAGTCACACATGAATTGATGCTAACTGTTTTAGGATTTTCATTAGTCCGAGATTTATGCATGCAATCTTTTATTAATAGATTTTTTAAAAAATAATTATGTATTGTGAGCACATGGATGCTATTATTTGTAACAAATAAAGTATATTATATTTTTCTATCTGACATGCCTTTAAAGTCCATTTTCTGAAGAAAAAATTAATTACTTTCTGCCTGTACAGTGGTACGGGCTTTCTGTTTGAAACCTGTTGGTACTAACCTGTGCCCTCGCAGTTCATTAAGAACTACAAGCCGTCTGCCGCGGTGGAAGATCGGAATTGTAGTTCATTCATTCATAGATCACTGTGAATGAATAATGCGGCTGTGTTGGCAGCACCCCACACAGTTGCGCTGTTTTTAAATTGTGACAGCGGATGCGGGGAGCCGAACCCCCACCCGCTGTCAAGGGGGGAGATCGGGAGGTGCGGGAACTGCTGAATAGTAATAAAACTACCTAAATACGGGTGTATCATGTTGCTAAAGGTGAAATTATCCTTTAACCCATAATTTTTCTCTCTACCCATTCCAGCTGTGATGACCAGTCCCTGAGCTGTTTTTCATACCAGCCTCCAATTAGTCTTGTAGCCCCTGTCGCCAACATCATCACATACAATGCAAGATCAGTACCCACTGCTGGTCCTGAATTGTACATGGTGACATAGATACCTACCTACATTCTGGCATTGGAAAAAAAGAAGGCAGGACGCTTTTAAAGTGTTACTAAACCCAGGACCCTGCATTCACTATATCTGGTCTCCCACAGTACACAGAACATGGAAATGCAATTATTTTAGTAAATATAAACTATCAGTTCATAGTAAAGCTTGTAGGAGGAGTTTTCATTTTCCTCTGACTATCCTATGAGGCTGCATAACCCCTGACCCTCTGCCTGGACAATGCTGATTGGCCCTGTGGCAATCACATGCTCCCTCCCAAGAAAAAAAAACAAAAACTCTAGCAATACATGTGCAGAGTGCCTCCAAGGTTCTTTCAGTAAATGGATTGAGGATAGTGGACGAAGGGGAGGTTCAGAGAAATCAGGATCACGTAGCCTTTTTACACAATCCGCAGGATTAACCCCTTAGGTTCCACAGTGAGTATAACAAGCATGCTTTACTACATATAAAGACTGATTGTACTGTTGTGAGTTTAGTAACATTTTAAAATGAGCATAATATTCTTGATCAGCTAATGGGGGGATTTAACCGGTTCCGGACCGGCTTGCGCACATTTACTGCTGCAGGGGCTGAAGTGGTTAAAGAGTATGTAAACCCATTCTATTAGTTAAGGCAACGGTCTCCAACCTTTTTGGCACCAGGGACCAGTTTCACTACTGTAGTCAATTTCTTCCATGGACCGGGGGGGGGGGGGTGGAATTTGGGGGAGGGTCTATTCACAGAGTCTGTCCTTAGCCCCACTTTACAGCACAGTCCCCCTTTATATCAGTTCCCCTTCACATCGCACCCCCCCTTTACATTACAGTGCCCCTTTTTCAGTGCAGTCCCCTTTACATCACAGTCCCCTTTACATTAATATAAAGGGGATTGCTCTTTAAAGAGGGCACTGTAATGTAAAGGGGACTGCTCTCTAAGGGGGGCACTGTAATGTAAAGGGAACTGCTCTGTAAGGGGGGCACTGTAATGTAAAGGGGACTGCTCTTTAAAGGGGGCACTGTAATGTAAAGGGGACAGCTATTTAAATGGGGGCACTGTAATGTAAAGGGGACTACTCTGTAGGGGGGCACTGTAATGTAAAGGGGACTGCTCTTTAAAGGGGGCACTGTAATGTAAAGGGGACAGCTATTTAAAGGCGGCACTGTAATGTAAAGGGGGCTACTCTGTAAGGGGGCACTGTAATGTAAAGGGGACAGCTATTTAAAGGGGGCACTGTAATGTAAAGGGGACTACTCTGTAAGGGGGCACTGTAATGTAAAGGGGACTGCTCTTTAAAGGGGGCACTGTAATATTAAGGAGACTGCACTGTAAAGGGGCACTGTATTATAAAGGGGACTGCACTGTAAAGGGGGCACTGCGCTGTCTAATGATTACAGTGCCCCTTTACAGTGCAGTACAGGCTCCCCCGCCTGCCCCAAGATGTCATCCTATCAGCAAGGCAGGGGGTGAGAGGAGCTTTTCATTCCGATCTGCAGCTCCTCCCGCCCCCTGCCCTGCTGATTGGATGACATAATCGGCCAGGTGGACGGAGGAGCCGGGAGAGGACAAACAAGCATGGCCACACAGCAGAAGTGAGCGGCAACTGCAGTCTGTGATAGCCCCATGTGGACCGTGGTCCCTTCTCATCTCCTGCTGTGCGGCCCTGTCATCAACAGGCCGTGGACCGGCACTGGTCCATGGCCTGGGGGTTGGGGACCCCTGAGTTAAAGAATATGTAGACCCAACATTTCATATCCCTGATATGTGCCTGCTGTACCATGTACTTGTATGCAAAAGTATCCTGTTTTCTTTGTATTGCTTCCTTTGTGTGAAATCCTTGGTGTGCCTCTGCCAGTGCCTCTGCTTTACTATTAACAACTGACCACACTAGGCAGGAGAGCTCAGTAGCTGTGCTAGAAACCCAGGCTGCTCTCTTACAATGATCAGACTTGTCCTGATATGCCCTCCCCTGCACAGCCATTCACTGGGAAGACCAGTGTGCTGCAGTTTCTCCTCCCACCAGCTCTTATGCTGCTGAGAAAAGAGGGAATGTGATCACATAAAAAAGTGTTTATGATTTCTTTATTTTTATATATATGTACACAAATGTTTTGCCTTTCATTTATATTTTAAATTGAATGGGTTGTTTTACAAGGTGAAGGTTTACATAAACGTTTTAAAAAAACTGTTCAGCTTTAAGCATGGAAGGATTATACTGGATACCTGATGTTTATTGATTAGTCACGCGCCCTTGCTCCGGGAAATTCATCTAGTCTATTTTTAATAATTAGGGTGAAGGGCTGGTGTTTGAGCAATTTGCATACAGATGTGTGTAATTTAGGATGACACAATATGTTGTCATACATATTTTTTCCTTCTTGTTTCTGAAACGTCTTGGCTGGAAATCATATATATGGACTATGCAAATGCAATATTTATTCAACTTCAAATTAAAAAAAAAGTAAAAACTGTTTTCAGCATCAAATAATTTTTTATATATATTATGCATTTTGTGACAAAAGGCCCCTGGGACACTTTCTTAGGTACACCTGTTGAATTGTTTGGTAACACAAATTGCTAATTAGCCAATCACATGGCAACAACTCAATGCATTTAGGCAGCTAGATGTGGTGAAGACGACTTGCTGAAGTCCAAACCAAGCATCAGAATGGGGAAGAAAGGGGATTTAAAGCGGAGCTCCACCCAAAAGGGGAAGCTTCACTTGTTTGTTTCCTCCTCCCCTCCGCTGCCACATTTGGCACTTCTCGGGGGTGTTACCTGTTATTGACAAGGAATGGCGACGGCGGCACCCGAAAGCAGCTTGAAAAATCGCCTGGGGTGCCGTCATCTTGGGATCCCTGGACAGATAAGTGTCTTAATATTAAAAGTCAGCAGCTACAGTATTTGTAGCTGCTGACTTTTAATTTTTTGGCATGGGGGGGGGGCAGAGCTTTAAGTGACTTTGAATGTGGCATGGTTGTTGGTGCCAGACGGACTGCTCTGCGTGGGGCTGCAACTAACAATTCGTTTGATAATCGATTAATTGGCCGATTATTGTTTCGATTAATCGGATAAAAACATACAAAAAAACTTAATACACCATTTTTTTCATTTATTTATGTAAAATAATAATGAAAAAACTCATTGTTACACTCAGACTGCAGAAACACAACTGTGCAAATATTTCAAAAGCAGTAGAAAAACATGAAACATTCTGAAAAGAGGTGGACTATAATTGTGCATGTGAATGTAAAAAAGTTAGCATGTCAGCATGCTCAGGACTGAAGCTGCACAATTAATCGTAATAAAATCGCGATCTCGATTCACCCCCCCCCCCCCTGCGATCTCCATCACATATTACCATGATTTTCAGCGCAGTTAATGGAGTCTGACTTGCGGGGCGACTCAGCGCGACTTGACTGTAATAAAAGTCAATGCAAGTCGCCTGAAGTCTTTTCGGAGCGACTTGAGTCTTTGGGCGGACTGCCAAGTCTGGGCAGAGAGCCAAGTTCTGAGTCATGCTGATAAAAGAAGCTAGAAAGATGCAATGTAATTACTTCAAAGGAATGAACTCCCGTGTATAGAAGATGTTTGGTTTAACCATTTAAAGACGAAATCTTTTCTGATTTGCTGCTTACAAATAAGGCCTCATACACACGGACGTTTTTTGACGCCGGCGTTTTCTGGCGTTTTTTGCAGCTCTCCATGTTAGTCAATGGCCCCATAAAAACGCTGACGTTTTTAGGCTGTAGATGGCGTCGGCGTTAGTGAGCTGAAACTAGAACCCACGGCCAGTGCTTTCTGAGGCTGTAACGTTTTGGCATTTTTTGAAGCCGACACCACAAAACGCCAACAAACGCCAACTAATATTGTACCGGCGTTAACTGGCGTTTTTTGACGCCGACGTTTTTAGGTTGAAAAATAGCAGAGGGATGATTTAAAAAAAAAAACTCCTATTGACGCCGATGTTCACTAACGCCGATGCATAACGTCGAAAAACGACAATTTTTTTTCCTTGATGTCGGGCCCGACGTTTTGTTTATTTTTTAAGAAGCGTCCGTGTGTATGAGGCCTTAAAATCTAGTATTTTTTGCTAGAAAATGACTTAGAACCCCCAAACATTATATATATATTTTTTAGCAGAGACCCTAGAGAATAAGATGGCGGTTGTTGCAATATTTTATGTCGCACGGTATTTGCGCAGCGGTCTTTCAAACGCAATTTTTTTTGGAAAAACGACCCTTTAAAAAAAAAATAAATAAACGGTGCTGTTAGCCCAATTTTTTTGTATATGTAAGATGTTACGCCGCAAGAATCGTGATCTTTGCAAAAAAATCTTGATTCTCATTTTGGCCAGAATCGTGCAGCTCTCCTCAGGACTAAGGCTGGCTCTCTTTTTACAAACAATGTTGCCTGCAACAGAAAAGAGGCGCTCTGATGGAGTGGAGGTGCCTGGGATGCACATGCCAGGGTAGGATATTTTTCTCGGTTACCCTTCCACCAATTCAAAGGGTTTCCCTCCTTCGCAAGTGCCTTCTCAGCAAAATAAGCTTGAACTTCACTACTTTATCCTCCTCAAGTTGCACCTCTTGCTCTTCACTGCTGCCCCCAGACTCAAGGAGTGAGTCAGTAGAGATAGAGATGCTGCAGATGTTGAAGGCTCAGCTCTAGTTACAGCCTCAGGCAAAGTGGTCGTTTGCTGCTGCACCATCTCCCTTCTCAAAGCAAGCGCTAACGCTTCTGTCTGTACTTTTGCCTGCACATTTATGGTTTGTTCTGGTGTTAGAAATGTTAGTTTTCTAAATCTTTGGTCCAGAGCAGAGGAAACAATTACGTTGTTTGGGACCTATTCAAAAAGGATCCCCTTCCATCTGCATTTAAGCCTGTTGCAGTAGCTTGGAAGCTCTTGAGAGGAAAGGGTGATTTTGTGGTGAGGGACTTGACCCATGCCATCATCCCAAAATAATGACAAACTTTTGCGCAAACCAATCAATAAACGCTGATTGCGATTTTTTTTTACCAAAAATATGAGGAAGAATATAAATCGGCCAAAACCGATGGAAAAAAAATGTTTTTTTATATTTGTTTTCGGATTTGTATTTTAGCAAAAAAGTAAGAAATTTAGTTTTTTTTGCAAAATTGTCGCTCTTCTTTTGTTTATAGCTGCGATCAGAAATGACGCAGAGGTGATCAAATACCACCAAAAGAAAGCTCTATTTGTGGGAAAAAAAGGACGCAAATTTTGTTTGGCTACAACGTCGCACGACCGCACAATTGTCAGTTAAAGCGACGCAGTGTTGAATCGCAAAAAGTGCTCTGGTCCTAAAGTGGGAAAACCTTCCGGGGCTGAAGTGGTTAAAGACAATAACGGACCAGTAAGCAGTGTACAAAGCAGGGTATTTATAATTTGGAAAGTAGAAAAATAATTCTACACAGTACAAAAAGACCCTAAGCAGATAAGGTCTATATTACAGATAAAAACTGATGGGGGGGATGCACAAGCACACACAATACATAACATTAAGCCATGTTGACATAGGCTGGGTGTGTAAGAGAGGAGCCTCCTGGGATGGCGGAGGTGTAGAGCATCCAGGAAGCTCTTCAGTGAAGAGGATTCAAAAGAAGCACCCTCATTGGACCACAACAGCCCCTTCACCAGTGCCGGCATGGATGATAGAGTAAAATATTCTTGGCCACTCATGAATACAGTACAGCATTCAAAGGACTTAAAGCGGAGTTCCACCTGGAACTTCCGCTGGTTGGATCCCCCCCCCCTCAGGTGTCACATTTGGCACCTCTCGGGGGGAGGGGGAAGAGGACATCTTTCTTTAGACAGGTATCCTTTTCCACACATCCGGGAGCTCTGGCCGGCCGCCGCGGCCGCTGACGTCAGCAGCCCCCCTCCGCCCTCCCTGCTCGGTCTGCTTCTGGCCGCCTGGCTAATAGCAGAGCGCAGTGGAGCCTCGCGCATGCGCAGTAAGGTGCCCGGCGTGAAGCTGTAATGCTACACATCCAGTTTCCCTTATCCGCAATGGACGCGGCTGCACCTGTCCCCCGATCCGAAGATCGGCGGCAGGTGCCGGCATCGCTGGACTCCAGGACAGGTAAGTGTCCTATTATTAAAAGTCAGCAGCTACTGTATGTGTAGCTGCTGACTTGAAATTTATTTTTCCCTGGCGGAACTCCGCTTTAACAGCAGTGGAAAGTTCTTCAAGAATAGTCCACTGGTCTGGTTTTAAGTCCAGATAATGTTTACATACCTCCCAACTTTCTGAGATGGGAATGAGGGACACCCTTAGTAAAAGTATGTAGGCATAGGACACACCCCCTGCCATGCCCCCTTAAGGGAGAATCGTACCAAAAAAATGATTGGTTAAACCCACAAGTGCTTTTTTACTACTACTTTATATTTCTTTATATTGGCTTTTGAAATTTACAAAAGCAGCAATTTAGAAAATGGATGAAATATTTAGCACTAAAAAACACTTTTTTGATAGATAAAAAGTGCATTTTTTTATGAAACTATATAGATCAGACCAAAATGAGGGACAAATGAGGAGGAAAGAGGGACAGAGGGACTTTGTTCTGAATGAGGGACAGACCCTCCAAATCAGGGACAGTTGGGAGCTATGTGTTTGCCCCTTTGTGTAACTGCTACAGAGTTGTAGTTACCGGCCACCTTTGTTCAATGAATCGTTCAACCATATAGTAAGTGCTATTCCATCTTGTGCTTACATCTTGAAGAAGCTTCTACTCAGATGTACCCATTTGCTTCTGCTTCTCCTTCAACTTACTACTGGCTAGCTCACTTCTTTTAACCACTTCAGCCCCGGAAGGATTTCCAGCTTTAGGACCGGAGCCCTTTTTGCGATTCGGCACTGCGTCGCTTTAACTGACAATTGCGCGGTCGTGCGACGTTGTACCCGAACGAAATTTGCGTCCTTTTTTCCCCACAAATAGAGCTTTCTTTTTGGTGGTATTTGATCCCCTCTGCGTCATTTCTGATCGCCGCTATAAACAAAAGAAGAGCGACAATTTTGCAAAAAAAACCCAAATTTCTTACTTTTTGCTAGAATACAAATCCAAAAAAAAAAAATATAAAAAAACATTTTTTTTCATCGGTTTTGGCCGATTTATATTCTTCCTCATATCTGCGATAAAAAAAAATCACAATCGGCGTTTATTGATTGGTTTGCGCAAAAGTGGTCGCGTTTACGGATGATGAGAATTCATTTTTGGGGTTTTTATTTTTTTTTTATTTTTTTTACTTAAGAGTAGTAGGCATTTGCGCTGGTGAAAACGCGTTTGGTTAGTTATTTGCGGCTAACACTAAAAAAAAATAGCGTCTATACTCCTTCTTATATTTAGCCGGTTTTGGCTACTTTTTTTTACAAAAAAATATAAAAAAAAAAAACCTAAACATAAGATCGTTTTTCATTCTTTAAACCCAAAAAAAACGTTTTAACAGCGAGAAGAAAACAAATATCGCCGCTAGTCTTTACTGCGTCTCCCCTAGTTTATGGTGGTTTTTCTTTCGAGATAAACACCCCTTTTTTCCTGCGTTTAAAGCAAGCCC
>BLSH010547911.1:227408-260171 GCA_018402905.1 Glandirana rugosa
ATTCCCCACAGGAATACAGGCACTTTTCCTACTAAGATTGGGCACTATTCCTCCCAGAAATACCAATTTTATTATGTAATGCTTTACTATAAAAAGTAGGCTGCTGTAGTATAGTATACCTTATCGATATCGATATCGCAGCTTGGCGTCCACGTGACCGGCTGCTTCTCTCTTCTCTCTCTCTCAACTCTCTCAAGGCAGCAAAGCGGGCGGGGATAAAAATTCCCCAGCTGACGTCAGCAAAAAGGAGGAGAGGAGCAGAGAGGAGGACGGGCCCGGTCACATGAGCACTGTACCACCAGCTTATACAAAGGGGATTATAGAATGGACGGAGTCAAAGAAAGACAGACAGGGAGGGAGAAAATTGCACGCAAACTAATCCGAGCAACTAATCTATAATGGAATTCATAGACAACAAATTTAATTATTGATTATTATCGATTTTATCAATTAATCGTTTCAGCTCTAGCTCTGAGTATTTCAAAAACTGCTGCTCTACTGGGATTTTCACACACAACCTCTCTGGTTTACCGAGAATGGTCAGAAAAAGAAAAAATATCCAGTGAGTGACAGTTGTGTGGAGGAAAATGCCTTGTTGATGTCAGAGGTCAGAGGAGAATGGGCAGACTGGTTTCAGATGATAGAAAGGCAACAGTAACTTAAGTAACCACTCGTTACACCCAAGGTATGCAGAATACCATCTCTGAACCCACAATACATCAAACCTTGAAGCAGATGGGCTACAGCAGCAGAAGACCACACTGGGTGCCACTCCTGTCAGCTAAGAATAGGAAACTGAGGCTACAATTCGCACAGGCTCACCAACATTGGACAATAGAAGATTGTAAAATCGTTGCCTGGTCTGATGAGCCTCGATTTCAGCTGTGACATTCAGATGTTGGGGTAAGAATTTGGGGTAAACAACATGAAAGCATCCATCCTGCCTTGTATCAGCGGTTCATGCTGGTGGTGGTGGTGGAATGGTGTGGGGGGATATTTTCTTGGCACACTTTGGGCCCTTGTTGTAGTATTGTTGCTGACCATGTCCATCTCTTTAAGACTACAGTGAACTCATCTTCTGATGGCTTCTTCCAGCAGGATAATGCACCATGTCACAAAGCTCCAATCATCTCACCACTGGTTTCTTGGACATGACAATAAGATCACTACACTCCAATGGCCTCCACACTCACCAGATCTCAATCCAATAGAGCACCTTTGGGATGTGGTGGAACAGAAGATGTGCAGCCGACAAATCTGCAGGAAGTGCGTAATGCTATCATGTCACTATGGACCAAAATCTCTGAGGAACGTTTCCAACACTTTTTTGAATCTATGCTACAAAGAATAAAGGCAAAGGGGGGTCCAACCCCATGCTAGCAAGGTGTACCTTGGCTGGTGAGTGCATGTGTAACCAAGAATGTGGAGTTTTATCAGGTGAGGCGCCAAAGGTAAACAGTCATTGAGACCGATAACTGGCTGCGTTCTGTACTTTTATTAGTGGTAAGCCAGGGATTAAATATAATTATCTACTACTCAGACGAGAAAGATTTATTTTTCTGTTTCAGGAGCTGTGTTGCTCAATCTATGTGGAAACTTGGTGACAAACCAAGTCCTGGGTTTTTCCATGCAAAAAGACTTAAGAAAGTTGAGAAATTTACCAAAACTGGAGAGGGGAAAATCTGGTGCAGCTGTGGATGGTAGCCAATCAGCTTCTAACATCAGCTTGTTCAATGAAGTGTTGACAAAAAAATAACCTGAAAGTTGATCTACGCACAGCTGCACCACATTTCGACTCTCCAGTTTTAGTAAATCAACACCAGAATGCGTGTTGGGGTGCAATTTTTTTTTAATAGAAAATCTCCCCAGCCAGGCCCACGCATTCTCTCTGTACTCATAGGCTCCATTCACACTTGAACGACTCCAAAGTTGCTCCGACTTTGATGCAACGTTGATTCAACTTTAGATGGATGCAACTTGGATACGGCTTTGGCTTTGACCAGTGATAATGGACAACTGTTGCATTGTATAACATTCAGGTACGACTTTCATGCAACTTTTGAGGATTAACCAGTGGCGGTCGCTTCATTAGGGGCACCGCCCCCTCAATCCATGGGCCCAACCCCTAACCTACATGCAGGGTGCCGAAGGCATGGATTTCAATGTTTTTTTTTTTGAAGCACATGATTAGAGCCTGAGGCTCTAATTCTTTTCAAAAAAGGGTGGGCATGGGGCGCAAAAAAACTGTGCCCTGAGCCCACCCAGTTGTGTGACATTAGCAAATTAATATTCACTGATGTCTTCCTGCTTCTCCTCCCGGCCGTTCAGGAAGTAGGTCCTGAGGGTTGGTGGCGGTTGTGCGAGTGAGGGGGGCAGGTTTGTTTGCCGCCCCCCCCGAAATATTTAGCACCAGCCGCCACTGGGATTAACATTGAAGTCTATGGCTCTCAAGTTGCATGAAGGTCGGACCAAGGTAGTACATGAACTTTACTACTACTTTACTTTGTCTACCTTCAGACGATCCCTGAAAACTCATCTCTTCAGAGAAGCCTATCTGGCTCCCACCTAACAACTGTACATTTATCTTCTCCATCAGCACATCCCCCACAGTTATTACCTCTTGTATCTCTTGACCTTCCCTCTTAGATTGTAAGCTCTAAGGAGCAGGGCCCTCTGATTCCTACTGTATTTAAGTGTATTGTACTGTCTACCCTCAAATTGTAAAGCGCTGCGTAAACTGTTATATAGATACTGTTTGTATGTTAGATATAAATCCTGTATAATAATAATAATAATACTAAAGTTGCTGCAACTTTAAGTCACGCATATATGAATGGTTACCATTGGAAAACATGAGGATTGACTTGTCTTGCATCTTTGATGTCCAAAGTTGCATGACAAATTGCAAAAGTGTGAATGGAGCTTTAGTCAATCCTATGGCAAGCTTGCGAGCATAGCCTTGTGGTCCAGACTACCCCTTCATAGGATTGAATTAGAGTGCAGAGAGCATACTTTGGTCTGGATATCAAGCTTTTGACAAGTCAGTGTGCATCCTCATCAATGATATTTTACTTGATCAGTTAGCAGTGAATATAAATCTGGCAGGTAGGACTGGGTACAGGGGTGAGTGCAATTTAATGCAATACCCTCCCAAAAAGCATAAATATAGTATTCATTTCACTATAGCAGCCTTTTTCAACCTTTTTACCTCAGAGGAATCCCTGAAATAATTTTCAGGGCCCGGAAAAACCCCTGCTTAAATCCATTCATTAGGTATCAGTGGGAAAAATGCCCCTTACATTGGTGGACAGTGGGAAAAATGCTCCTTACATTGGTGCCCAGCAGGAAAAATGCCCCTTACATTGGTGGCCAGTGAGAAAAACACCCCTTAAATTGTTGGCCAGTGGGAAAAATGCCTCCTACATTGGTGGCCAGTGAGAAAATTTCCCTTACATTGGTGACCAGTGAAAAAAATGCCTCTTGCGCTGGTGGGCAGTGGGAAAAATGCCTGTTACATTGGTGGCCAGTGGGAAAAATGCCTCCTACATTGGTGCCCAGTGGGAAAAATGCCCCTTACATTGGTGCCCAGTGGGAAAAATGCCCCTTACATTTGTGGCCAGTTGGGAAACTGCCCCTTACTTTGGTAGGCAGTGAGAAAAATGCCCATTATATTGGTGGCCAGTGATAAGAATGCACCTTACGTTGGTGGCCAGTGAGAAAAATGCCCCTTACATTGGTGCCCAGTGGGAAAAATGCCCCTTACATTTGTGGCCAGTTGGGAAACTGTCCCTTAATTTGGTAGGCAGTGAGAAAAATGCCCATTATATTGGTGGCCAGTGATAAGAATGCACCTTACATTGGTGGCCAATGGGAAAAATGTCCCTTACAATAATGACCAGTGAAAAAAATGCCCCTTACATTGGTGGCCAGTTGGGAAAATGCCCCTTACATTGGTGGTCAGTGAGAAAATTGCCCCTTACATTGGTGACCAGTGAAAAAACGCCCCTTACATTGGTAGCCAATGAGAAAATGCCCCTTACATTGGTGGCCAGTGAGAAAAATGCCCCTTACATTGGTGGCCAGTGAGAAAATGCGCCTTACATTGGTGGCCAATGAGAAAAATGCCCCTTACATTGGTAGCCAATGGGAAAAATGCTCCTTACAATGGCGGCCAGTGAAAAAATGTCCACTTGGCGTTCTCTTATTCTTCCTAACAAATGGGCATGGCTCTGTAGTCTTCAGAGAACAATGTAATTGATAACAGACAGCACAGGCAATTACTAAACATTAAAGTATATATAAACTGTTACCTAGTAAAACAAACCATTACGTTTAAAGTAGCAATGAAAGACAAAACATTTTTGGTATACATATAAAAAAAACATTACACATACCTTAATTGTCTTTATTATAAGTGATCACAAACCTTCTGCTTTTCAGCTGCATAAGGAGCTCAAAGAGCTGGGGAAGGACAAACAGCAGCACACTAGTCTTCCCAGTGAGTGGCTGTGCAGGGAGGGAATGCCAGGACAAAATATTTGGGTATAGATATAAAAAACCATTATAAATACCCCCTTTTTTAATATAAGTGATCACATTCCCCCTAAGCTCCTTATGCAGCTGAGAACAGAGTGCTAGGGGAGGAGAAGCAGCAACACACTAAACTTCTAAATGAATTGCTGTGTGGGGGAGAACTGACCACGCTGTGCTCTAATGCTTAGTGTGGTCAGTGTAAAAGAAAAGTTATAGGAAAGCAGAGGGACTGGCAGGAACACTAGGTGTTTCACAAAAAGATCGCAATACAAAGAGAAAAGGATACTTTTGCAGCAGGGAGAGATCTTCAGTGTGGTACTACAGGTGTCAGGATGTCGGTGAGTGGCATACCCTGGGAAATTGTTAGAGGCATGCCGGAGCGGATTGGGGTGAGAGACAATCTGGGAAGGATGCAGAAACCACTATGGAAGCCCTATGTTGCTGTGGTAGTGTTAGAAGAAGACTGTTCTGAGGGTTAATTGCATTTAGTTGTGGTTTCCTCTAACTGCCGAGAAGCAGCTCTATTTAAACTTCCTGCTTCCTCTAGCAAGTGCTGTCTGATCTACAGCGTATAGTGTGTATTCCTGAGCGTCCTGTATCGGTTCCTCTGTTCCTGTGACCCGGATTGCCTGACTCTGCTGATTTCTGCCTGCACCGACCTTTGGACTGCTTACGACCACTCTCTTGCCTAGCCCTCCTGTACTTTGCCTGCCCGCCTGTTGACGACCCTGCTTGAACCCCGACCATCCATCTGCCTGCTCCTCTTGTACCGCACCACCAGCTTGTTTCACGACCCGGCCTGTACGACCATTCTTCAAGTGCACGAGTGCTCCAGCAGATTTCTACCAACACCAGTGACCCAGTCCGACCCTCATGCCATCCTGCACTCCCGAGCCACCTGTCTACTCTACCAGGGTTTCCCGAGTCAGGGTAGTAAGGGAGGTTACCTACTGCATAAGTCAGACTCATCCACCAGGTACGTGACAGGTAGTGGATAGGGGCAATGCAGGTGGAGGAGCTGACTGGGCCTGGAGCAAGAAGATGGGCTGGGAGTAGTAGTCCATCAGGCCGGCTAGCACATCAATGTATCTACACACTAGGGGACCCACTGTCCCTGCCTGTAATAGGTGGCTCTGAGGCCCTGCGCACAGCATGGCAGGCCTCACCATGTGCTAGACAGGCTGGAGGAATGGAGAAGGCCTAGTAAATTTCCTTCTGGGCCTGGAATAAGTAATGTGCAGGAGAGAAGTACAAAGAGTGTAACGGTCAGCAAGTGATGTGCTGGAGGAAGATGGAGAGATGTATATACTGGCGAGTGTATATAGTCAGTCCCATGTACAGAACTGTTCAATTTCTGAGCATTCCATAATCATCCCTACCCCATCCAAGTTCAATTCCCCTAATAAACAAAAACAAACCAAAGTACCAGCCTGCTCTGTGACTCCAGATGTGCGGAAAAGTATGATTGAGGGCTCTGTGATCAGGTGAACACAACACTCAGCCACCCCTAAGAGGTCCATTGGCTACAGCAATATGGCAGACTGGAGTCATTCTGTACATTGTGGCTGTACAGATTGCCACCGGAAATATAATTTCCTGCCTATGTGATTGGCTCATTGGTTTCCTAAGAAGTTTAAGAGTGAAATATCCCCATATCTCCCCAGTCAACAGATTAGGTGACAAAGGGGACTTTAGGTGTGCCTCACACAAAACTAATGGTATTAAAAAAGATCACGTTTACTTGACATAGTTAAAATCTTGAAATGCAATTTAAAAACATGTAACAATCACTACCAAGCATATATTACAACACCAGAGCATCAAGCAATAGGGAAGAGCAGTTGGATCGACGTGTTTCACCCAAAATGGGCTTCCTCAGCATCTACTTTGTTTTCCAGTCTTTGTATCGTTAATAACTGGTGAACAAGATAGGCAATAAATTATTCTACCACAATAAAGTTATAAAGCCTCTATATTGCACGCACAGTTTACCCCTGAAATTTGCGGAGGCTGCGTTCCTAGAGCAAACTGAAAATTTTGCATGTGGTCAAAAAAATGCCAATAAATGCCTATTTTTATCAGTTAAACCCTAATTATGCCCCCAAAGATGCTCCCAAAACACTTTACCGTACTGCAGTGTTCCCCAACCCTGTCCTCAAGGCCCACCAACAGGTCATGTTTTCAGGATTTCCATTATTTTGCACAGGTGATTTGATCAGTTTCACTTCCTTAGTAATTACCACAGCTGATTCATCTGAGGGAAATCCTGAAAACATGACCTGTTGGTGGGCCTTGAGGACTGGATTGGGGAACACTGCCGTACTGAACTGTTATGTCTCCCGCAGTGCTAGAATGTAATATACTGATGTTACCCCTATAAGAACTGTAATTCATGCAAGTGCATTTTATGTGGTATAGGTAGGGTAAAAAAATAAGCGAACGATTGAGGCCGTGAACTCTGAACTACGACTTTGCAGGGGTCGACTGTATTTAAATTCCGTACAAAAATAGAAATAATGCAGGCACGTAAACAGACTTTCCTAAGAAGTCTGCACTAAGATACAAGTACAATTGTAGGCATCCCCTGCAATAGGAATTTCAGTTTTGGTGAGATACTCCCTAAAGCCTAATCCACATGGGCCGAACACAAAGATGGAGAGAGCCGGCAATACTGTAATCCTTTAAGTAGATGCGTTTCAGCAAAGAGCCTTAGTCGTAGCTACCACTAAGGCTCTTTGCCGAAATGTGATATCATATTTCTGTCGCTCTGATATAACCAATAAAGGATTATAGTGTTGTCAGCTCTCTCCATCTTTGTATGCTGTGTGCTAGGACACACTGAGCCACGGCACCTGTGAGAGAATCTCATGCTTGTGCTGCGTTACCCCTGTGGATAGCGCTTCTCCTTTCTCAACACACGGGCCGTATATCGGACAGCATCCGCCGGTTCAATAGAAACTGGACACGTTTCGACGTGTGTGAATGGATGCCGGTCCCACAGAAGCTGGTTTCTGTCGAAGTGGCATGACTGAAAAAGGTCTGCCGATTGGCATCCGATCAGCGCTCTCAGCTAATAGCTGAGGCCGCTGACCAGTGTGTTGGGGGGGGGGGAGGGGGAGGGGGGCTTGGTTGGGACATCCCCCTGTCAGAACACAATAGTTCATAAGGGGAGATCGCTGTACTAACATGGGATTGTTAGTACAGCTGCTCCTCCTGAGCTCTTCAGTTTTTTTTTTTGTTCAGCCCGTTGAGTTTAACTAAAAAAAAAGATGAATTGCAATTAATTGCAAAGTCCCTCTTTGCCATGAAAATGAACTTAATCCCATACAAAAACTTTTCCACTGCATTTGTGAAGAAGGCTTCAGGGTGCTCAAGAAAGTTCAGCAAGTGCCAGGAGCGTCTCCTACAGTTGATTTAGCTGCGTGATCGGGGTACCACCAGTGCAGAGCTTGCTTAGGAATGGCAGCAGGCAGGTGTGAGGGCATCGGCACGCACAGAGAGGAGAAGACTTTTGGAGGATGGCCTGGTGTTAAGAAGGACCACAAAGAATCCACTTCTATCCAGGAAAAACGTCAGGGACAGACTGATATTCTGCAAAAGGTAGAGGGATTGGACTGCTGAGGACTGGGGTAAAGTCATTTTCTTTGAGGAATTCCCTTTCCAATTGTTTTTTTGGGCATCCGCAAAAAACCTTGTCAGGAGAAGAAAAGGTGAGCGCTACCATCAGTCCTGTGTTATGCCAACAGTAAAGCATCTTGAGACCATTCATGTGTGGGGTTGATTCTCAGCCAAGGGAGTTGGGGGCTCACTCACAATTTTGCCTAAGAAACCAGCCATGAATAAAGAATGGTACAAAAACATCCTCCGAGAGCAACTTCTCCCAACCATCCAAGAATGGTTTGGTGAGGAACAATGCCTTTTTCCAGCATGATGGAGCACCTTGCTATAAGGCAAAAGTGATATCTAAGAGGCTTGGGGTACAAAACATCTAAATTTTGGGTTCATGGCCAGGAAGATCCTCAGACCTTAATCACATTGAGAACTTGTGGTCAGTCCTCAAGAGGCGGGTGAACAACCCCCGCCCCCCCACACACAAATTCTGACAAACTCCAAACGTTGATTATGCAAGAATGGGCTGCCATCAGTCAGGAATTGGCCCAGAAGTTGATTAACAGCATGCCAGGGAGAATTGCAGAGGTCTCAAAAAAGAAGGGTCAACACTGCAAATATTGATTCTTTGCATACATTTAATTTAATTGTCAATAAAAGCCTTTGACACTTCTGAAATGCTTGTAATTATATTTCAGTATACCGTAGTAACAAGACCAAAACAGAGAACATACACCGCTCAGGCAAATCAAGGTGCAATATCGCCTCAAGTACTTGCCCTGGCTTACCATCGTCCACAGGATGTATGTAAGAAGAAGAGATGGCCGCATACTGCAACAAAATAAATGCTTGTAGAAATTTTTTATTGTTGCATGCCAGACAAGTAAAGCAGGACCAAAGTTAACGCGTTTCACATGGATATACCATGCTTGTTTACAACATTGGTATGATGGAAAAATAGGAAATGTTTGGCCCCTACAGACAGTATTGAAAAATGCCCCTCATCCCATATATTCAGAGACAAGAAAGGATTGGGGTTCTCAGGTGGGATTATAGCGGTGCCAGCAGACAAAGGACTAATTCAGCACAAATCTTAAAACATACACATTATTATGTCCATTTAAAAGATAATAATGCTACACATAAAAACAGATGGAAAGTCCAAATACATGATCGTAGGCTGATTATTGAATTGGTTGGTAGTTTTTGAGGTGTGGCAAACTTCTCCCAACATGTTTCGCCATCATAATGGTTTCCTCAGGGGATTTCAAAAAGCCACCGGTTCAAACCCCGTGGGGGCCAACCAATGAACACCAGCCAAACGCACTCCTCGCACTAACAGGAGCCCAGCACTATGCGACTGCAGAAGACGCAATAGAGTCCAAGCATATATTGCACGAAAATAGTATAGAGCTCAAATGGGGAGGACATTTAGAATCACATCAATTAAAGTCAGATGGATACAGCAGCAAGTTGTTTTACTTAAATAACTATATGCACTGCTTAACGCTCGCCGGTCTCCAGCTTTTTATCTGCTTTTATGTGTATCATAATTTCTTTTAAATGGATATAATAAAATTGGTATAAATGAACACAAGATATTTAAAGCGCACACCCAAATTGAGCCACACCTAAAAATACCTGTATTGAGGAAACAACTGAGGCATATGTAAGCGGATTAACCCAAACATACAAATTAGAAAATATTTCATAGACCTAGACATCAATACAGAAACAAAATGAAAAAAAAAAAATGTCACCTATATCCAAAGTAATATGAAAAGGAATAAAAAGTAGAAAATGGATAAAAGCACAAAGAGAGAGACAAATGGAGGATATGTGTGCTGTAGTACAATCCACATAGTTGATACATGAATGAGGATGCACACTATGTATAAGTGTTTGCCACATATATATTGTAAATATATATAAGTCTACATCGGGTAAGAGATATGTCTATTATTATATAGTAATACACTGCATTGCATTCCTGTATATCAACTAAGGACGAACCATACTTTGCATAAATATAAATGAACTGATCATTGTCTCATCTATGCACTCCATCCTCAAAACGGTCCTTGGCATCCTGTCTCATCCATGCACTCCTCCCTCAACACGGCCCTTGACATCCATTATATCCCAGGTAATTGCACCCTTCATACTTCATCTCCCACTCACTTCACTATGCCTACCCTTCCCTAGGTAGGTGCTGGGTCTTTCTAACACTCTTTCCTTTCCTCATTTCCAATTTCTTTTCATCTTCCTTCTTTATCTTTTTCCCTCTTCCTGACTTTTCTCCCATCATCTCTTTTTTCATCTTCACCCAGTCCATTTCCCCTTTTTCACACCCATACCATTTCTCACTCACTCACTCTCCTCTTACACACACATCCATTCACTTTCATATTTGCTAGTTTCTCATATGCACATTCATCCCCTTATGCATCACTTTTCACAGATCCAACATGCTGGAGCTATTCCCTCCCCTGCTGGTCGCCGTCCTGGCTGGGTGCCGCCGACAGTTCTCCCGCCTCAGCTCCCGGCCTGATCGGCTACGGGCGTTATGCATGCCCCACAGTTGCGCCGTCGGTACGCTAACAGGGTAAGCAACATATGTGGGTTTCTGTATCTGGTTCCCACAATACACATGAGACCATATTTGATTCTTTCAACATCTCTTTTTTTAGATGAAATATAAGCTTGCTCCTGATGAGTGATGGTCAATCATGAAACGCGTAGAGCCTACAACTGCTTATCATATCCTACTCTAGCATTCTATAGTCAACTCCCAGGACTACCCTTAAGCAGGGCACCGCCAAGCCATGGAATATACAGACCCTCTGTGCACATTTTTACAAACCCATGAGAATGATTGTTATACGTGGTCTTATTATGATGTACAAGCATGCTGGTATTTGACTTGTTACTGTCTATTTATGCTACTGTCTTTTGACTGTTATACCTGACACCTATTAGAGCTCTTTCACACATGACGTTTTGACGGGCTCCGCTGCTCAGCGGGGATCCATCCATGCAGAGACTGACCTGTCAGAGCTCCATTCTCCTCTATGGAGAATCGGATGAGCACGGACCGTCTGTCCGTGCTCATCCTATCCGATCCGCCAGGCGGATGGAAAATAGGGCTTCCATCCGTCTGTTTCTGGCGGATCGGAGTGGATCGGGTGTCAGCGGACATGTCACCGCTGACATCCGCCGCTCCATAGAGCACAATGGAGCGTCCGTTTGGGTCCGCCTGAAAAACTGAAAGGCGGACCCAAACGGTCCGTAGGTGTGAAAGAGCCCTTATTAATATACCTACTTGCCTACTCATTTACTCTTATACAATAAAATATTGATTATATTTTATATATACATTGTTGTGTGAATCATTTAAAGTCCCACCCCTTTTCAATTTTTCTATGTATAAGTGTTTGCCACATTGTATTAAGTCTACATCGGGTAAGAGATATGTCTATTATTATATTGTAATACACTGCATTGCATTCCTGTATAACAATGGAATGGGACATTACACATTTTTATGATTAGACTGTCTCATTTGCATCCAAATTATTTACATCTCCTGTTTCTCATTTTCAGCTTCATTTTATTTTTACTTTTTTATTTCCATATTTCTTTATTTTTATATGATTTTTGTTTTTGTTTTTGCTTTTATTTTTACTTTTATTTTTATTCTTATTTTTATTTTTTTTATTTTTCATTTTTATTTTTATTTGTGTGTATTTATTTTTATAAATATATATTTATGGTTGAAGCCTGCGACCGAGACAGATATGAACCACATAAACACGCAACGAGACTTGAAACATAAAAGAGGGGGCATACAAAGATTACTAATGGATGATTATGGAGAGAATGTGTTGAGAAGTGCCTTGAAGGGGAATGGGTGGGAGGGTATCGCGCACTGGAACTGACAAAGACCACAGGTGTGTGGTCTGTTTATATACCCCCCAGGCTCCTCCCATAAATTCTAGCCACCATACTGGCCTTCTGGTTTATGGTCGAAGCCCTGCAACCGAGACAGATATGAACCACATAAACACGCTACAAGATTTACAACATAAATTAGACCTGCAGTGCGCCCTGGTCGGCTGGGCGGTATGCCAAAAGAGGGGGCAAAAGTACTTGGTTAGGGAAGTAATTTCTTTATTGGGCTGGTAGCATTTATTGAGCAAGCTTGCAATATTTCTACCTGAGGGTTCGGGATGAATCGGGTGAAGCAGGCAGACTTCCACCTGCCTAGCTTCTTTATAACATGGCCTGGCACTGCGTGCTGTGATGCAGCTGAAGCTGCTCCGACGCAGAAGGAGTGTCCAGAATAGAGGCCTGGGTTAAGGCCGAGGTTAGTTAACAGGATCTTAACATGACTGATGAACTGACTGCCACTAAGGGGGCTGATTGGAAATGGTAACGACGGGCTGGATTCCGACTGGCTGTGCAGATGAGATAACAATCTGTCGAGGATTGCTACTGGGCACCAGATATTGTGGCTCTGGAAGAATTTGATGTCGACCCCGGGACCGGAATGTTGGGTTTTGGATGCCGCAAGATGTAGTACAAAGTGGTCTTGAAAGCGTGCCAGATGGCGTCTGTGCAGGATCTGGCTGCTGGGGCCATTGACGGTAAACTTGCCTGACCACAGACAGCCATAGAAGGCCAGGTAGATGGCTGCCTGGATGACCAGGCTGGGCAAGAGCCCAAATGGGGAATGTGTCAGAATGGTAAACATGTCCCTGAAGATGGCACTGGTTATGGGTAAGAGTTTGCTATTGGCTATGGGCTGTTTCCTTGGGATACCGTGTAGGATGGATTTGACTGCGTGGGCTGTGAATAAGGACGGCTTAGCTGGGTCCTGTAAGGACAGAACATTCTGGATACTGGCTAGATAGAGTCTGATGGTGTTTGAGGATAGGGCCATCTGCATGTGGCAGCACGATATAAAGGCCAGGACGTGCTTGATGTCTTCTGTTGCAGCCCCGGGGTATGAGACTAGAAACCTGACGTAGGTGTTCCAGGCGGTATGGTAAGCTTTAAGGGTGTTACGAGATGATGACTGGTTGATGAGATGGGTCACGTTGTGCAGGTGTTCTGTTAACCCAGCGTCAGTTGTGACCAAGGTGTGATAGAGTGAGAGTTCAACATGTGAGAATGACGGACTACACCCGGGAATCAGGAACCAGTGATGGGCAAAAATTGCAGCAAAGCTTGTAGAGGCTGCGGCATCTGTGACTACCTGGGTTGATGAAGCTGATACTGACAGAGTAAACATGGATATACCGTTGCAATTTGTAAGGAACTCATCGCATATTGACAACCTAATGTTGCTGCTGGCTCCGGCCTGAGAAATTGATCGGGGTCTTGTATTTGAGAGAGGAAACCAAGAGGCGGGAAATGAAGGACCGCCCCTGAGGGACAATCCTCAAGGCAAAATTGAGCATCCCTAACCGGGATTGTAGCTGTCTCTTGGTACACCCTTATGAAGGGTAAGGCGTGAATAACAGACCTGGTCTGGGCCAACTTAACGGGAGATAGACTGGCCTGCGTGGTGTGAGTGTCTAGAGTGAGATCAGTGGGAAGTCGTTGAGGTAGTGAATTACTTCTGGCGCGTGCTTGGTGTGACAGGATCCAGGTAAGAGACTGGACGAAGGTATCAAACAGCAACGGGCTGCTTTTAGAGCCAAAAGTCGACTTGGTGGCAAAGTAATACAAACCGTTCCATTTGATACCATGCCACCGCCAAAAGGATGGCTCCATGGGCAGTAATTTGAACACGTCTGAGATGTCCACTTTGGACAGCCAAGTGCCTGTGCCTATGCTAATGCTGGCTAGGATAACTAGGTCGGCCAATGCATATTTAATGGAAAACTCCTCGGGTGGGGGGGACTTAGGGAGTTTAAACTAGGCATGTGAGATGCATGGACAAGTCATACATCAACTAAAGTTTTTTTGAAAACTTGCCCTTGACAAGTCAAATGGGGCTGAAAGGTGACTTGGCAAATGGGGCAATGACGAACTCCAGTCCAGTTCGGACTGCAACATGGTGTCTATGGCCAACTGATGGTGGTAGCTAAAAAAAGGTTCCTCCTTTCTGGGTCGAGTGAGGCAGTATGATGAGGCCGATGTGGAACCTGACGTGAATCCATGTACGAAGAAGGCGGCCAGTGAGGGAGACGTGTGTGAGGAAAGGTAGCACCGAGCCATCCGATATCGACTCAGTTTAGTCATGATGTATTGTGCTGCTTGAGGTTGCACGTGAATTTAGGATGCACTCGAGACGCAAATGGCAGCCGGTATTGGCTAAAGTTGCAAGTCCCATAATTTAAATTATTGCAGATTGATGCACCCCCCACTGACAGGATAGGTCATCACAACTTGTCCACCTGGGGTGGCTGTGTGAGGGCAAGCTTAGTCCGGAACCCCCTTTTTTTTTTCTTTTTCAGCCAGCACAACTCCACATACCTGCAGGTGGAGGCGTCAGGACAGAAACGGTGGCCAAGTCCGGTAGAGCCACAGCACATTTCCAGGACTCCAAGGCTAGGCTGGATGTTGGAGACTTCTGCGGCCAATGGTCAACAATGGGAGATCGACTGCAGGGATGCCTGGGTGACGGGCTAAGCTGCCACTGGCGGTGGGAAGAATAGCCTAAATAGCTTTTCTATTTAGGGGTAGTAAATACCCCTACACCCCAGCTCTGTTGTGAGCTTGGGGATAGTCCAAGCCCTGAGGGACTGAACACTTCCGCTCTTTGAACCCGTGGAGGGTGACAGAGGGGCAGAGGCGAAGTCTTCGCTGCCGGCCTGTGCCATGGCTTCAGCTATAAGACAAGGAGAGGGGAGATACATGTGTTAAGATAAGGCATGAAGCAGGAGGGGACAGAGGAGTTTCATACAGAAAAGAGACAAGAAGGAAACGAGAAGGACAGAAAAAGGAACGACAGGCGTAATGAAGAAGCCGATTTGCGTTTGAAAGCTGTGGAACATCATGTGTTTACATTTTTCAAGGAGTGGAAATTTAGAAAACTCAAAAGAGTGCATGGCAACCAAAACAAGCCAGGAGGTGACTGGCCAGTTAACTGATAGCTCGGGTGACCGTCTGTGCTGACCACAAAACCTATGGACCAATGCCCCAGGGCGTACTGGGGCGAGAAGCTGAAGTCTGGTATTGCCTAAGTAGTAATGTTGTGATCTGTAGTTTGTGACCTGTGCTCGGCCTGCTAACGCTTGCACTGCCAGCAAGCTTGACGTTTAGCGACCCTGTCTGCGTAGGTGAAGGGTCGCCATTCGAAAACAGAGAGTTGTGCAAAGAAAGGTGTGACAGTAACTAACGATAAGCAGCCCAAATTGTGTATGTGAAGTGAAAGTTTAGTGAAAAGGTGCTGCAGGGAAATGTGAGGGAGGAGCCTGTGTACTACACACCTGACTTGACGGCAGTGTTGCCAACCTACCAGATTGAAATTTACTGGCACAACACCCAAAATTTATTGGCACAGCCAAATTTTTATTTGGAATTTTACAAAAGTTACAAAATTACAGTTTTAAGTGCAGATATCAGTATTCTTTAAACTGACAAAAGGTCTGGAAAAGGTCCTCTATGTTTTGGCATGTGAAGTCCTTTGAGGACTATATTAAAGAAAATCTAAACCCATTGGGCTTGCGAGTTCAGATATTCCCCACTTTGGAGGGATTGGATTCAAAATTTAAAACAGAATGGGAAAAAATCCTGAGGACCTGCTCGAAGGATCTGATGGAACTGCTTATAAGGGAATATAAAAAACGTACAGAGAATCTGGACATAGAGATCCATGAGATCTACCAAAAATTACAAACATTTAGCACGCATAAACTGTTTTCTGAGAAAGAAAAAAAGCTACACACTCATTTGTAAACCTTTAATAAGGACATCCTGACAAATAAAGAGAAAAGGTTTATGCGTGATAAGAATCCATTTCAAGATCAGAAGGCGTATAGATGGAACAAAAATCAACACTTTAAAAATAGATTCTCTAGGGATCAAGCTCACTATTCAGCTATGTCTCATTCCTCTTCGAGTCTTTCTTCTGTTTCATCACAGGTCTCTTCCAAGAGTAAGAGCAGAAAAACACAGCACACTAAAAGATCACTAAATGGAGATGCTCCTCAAAACCAATCAGCTAAGAAATCTAATGTAGACACTTTACAATCCACTATCTCTAAAACTCTGGCACTGGGGTGTTCCTCCTCTGTAGATCTTAATACAGGTAATGGCGCTAATCTGGTGGTGGCTTCTTCTTCTTTACACAGCAGGTGGACAGACACCAGAACGGGGACGTCCTTCGGTGGGTCAGGTGGAACCAGGTAGGAACGATGGTTCATTTTTTCAAGCAATTTTAACAAGTACGGCCCCTCCTTCCAGGTAGAGCATCCAATCAATACTCGTAAACGAGTTAACTCTGGGCCAAATCCAACCCAAGATCGCACAATTGTCAATCTCTCTGGATATCGTCTTACAGAGAACGAAGCTGAGATCCTCCAGAAGGGTCTCAGCTTCTGCCCTCTAGAAAACCTAGACAAATGTACCCTAATCAAAGACCTTCATCTTTTTGTTCGCAAGATTCTACTTAAGAATTTATACTGCAAACAAAAAACCAACGCACAGCTTACAATGAAGGAAAACAAAGCTTTGGATCAACTAATCTACTTGAGGAAAGTAACAACTCTGACCTAATAGATCAGGTTGATCTTCCAAAATTATTATCCCTCACTGAGACAATCACAAACAAGCCAGAAGCTCCCTTCAGCGATACTCAAAAAGAAGTCGGACCAGTTTGCGGCAGTGAGTTCAAATTGCAATACAGCAGCATTTCTCACATTAGTCAACAGAGATATGGAAATATTAAACATTAATAGACCAAGACATGACATACGCGATACACTCCAAACACTATCTGCCAACAACCAAATCATCATAAAACCATTCAAAAGGGTGGAAACATTGTGATAAGGGACAATTGTCAATATGTCACAATGTATAAAAAAATTCTGAAAAATCAGGAATGGTATCGATGTATCACTGGCAGCATAGTTGAGAAATACAACTCTGATTACTATGTATTAGTTGATGCTGCATATGCTAATGGCAGCATCAAAAAGAATACAGGGGACTACATCAGGACTAAATTTCCAAAAGTTCAGATGTTTTACGCACTACCTAAGGTGCACAAAGATGTCACTCATCCCCCAGGCAGACCTATTATTTCAGGCAGAGGTGCAATAGGCGAGAACCCTAGTGGTTCGGTGGACGAACATTTGCGTCCACATGTAGTGAAGCTTAGGTCATATATCAAAGACCCAATTCACTTTCTGGAAATTGTTCACAGCCTCCACATCCTCAGTGAAGTGTATTTGGTCACCGTTGAAGTGGAGGCTCTCTATAGTTCAATCCCCCACGAAAGAGGAGTGGCGGCAGTTAGACATACCTTACAGTTGGCTAATGGGACAATAGGCCAGTATGATATATTTATACTCTCCATGCTTGAATTCATACTCAATCACAATATTTTTACTTTTGATGGCTCCCACTACCTCCAGGTGCAGGGAGTTGCGATGGGGACATGCTGTGCTCCATCGTATGCCAACCTGTACCTGGGGGAGTGGGAGCAGTCCTTTCTCACAGATGAAGCCTTGACGATATTTACGGACCACATTTTGGTTTGATACCATTATATCAACGATATATTCATCCTGTGGGGCGGTCCCGTTGATGCACTGCACCATAGTGTGGAAAGAATGGGTAGGAATGACTTCAATCTGTCCTTTACGATGACTTACGAGGGAGGTAATCTAAGCAGCAGGCTTTACCATAAGGCTACTGCTGGCAACTCAATCTTACATGCCACTAATTTTCACCCGGAACCTTTACTTGACTCTATTCCATATAGCCAATATGTTCAGATTCAACGTAACTGTTCAGATGACAATACCTTCCGTATGGAGGCTCAAAAACTTAGAGAGAGGCTGCTGCTCAGAGGGTATTCCCATTCGTCCCTGAAAAGAGCCTATAAACAGGCTTATGCACAAATTTGACATAAGTTATTTTATACCCCAAAAAAACAGATGGGGTTGACAATACACTACGTATAATTACAAAATACTCAAACCAACAACCTCAAGTTCAAAAAATTGTGAAAAAATATAGGCACTTACTTACCATGAATCCGACTATCGGATGTTTTGTTTCCGAAGTCCCGCTTTTCACCTTTAGAAGGGCAACCTCACTAAAGGATAAATTGGTAAGTAGCGAGTTCAAGGGTGAATTTGCGAAAGATCCGTGTAAATATAAAGGGACTTTTATGTGTGGGTCCTGCGGGTATTGCAGTGTAACAAAAAACCCTAAACTTCCGAACGGGACTGTATTTAGACCAAAACATTTTGCCAATTGTAGAACAACTGGGGTCATACATATGCTCATGTGCGACTGTGGGTGTTTCTACATTGGCAAAACGAAGCTGGAATTCTGGCACCGGGCCTACAGGCACATTCACAGTATTGTATTAGCGACCCAGATTTACCTCTGGGTCGCCATACTCAAATAGTGCACCAGGGACGATTCCCCAGGATAAAATTTCTTATCCTGGACAGGATCCACCAAAGCTCCTGGGGAAGCAACTGGAACAAAAGTCTGCTTCAAGTGGAGCTCCGGTGGATCTACACCTTAAAGACTACTCAACCCCCAGGCCTCAACGAGGAGGTCTGTTTCAAACCATTTCTGGATGGTTTCTCATGGGGGGGGGGGGGGTGGAAAAATAATATCCTAGTTGTTGCCCACATACTTATGCTCATTCATGACCCAGATCTTAATATATGGAGTCCGGGCTAGGATAAAGACAATAAGTAGTAGTATTATGTATTCTCATTATTGTCCAGACTGCTATGTATATTTTGATCATGTAAACACATGATGTTGACAAACTCTGGCCCAATGTTCCACTGTATTGTTACTTTGTCTTGGGAATGCAGACTGGCGGTCTGCATGCTCTCCATTCCTAATAGCCCTCTTTGTACCTTCATACTCTAACTGCTAATCTATAGATATCCACAAGATGGGGGTCTCCTCCATGAGGAGTTTTTTTTAGGTGGCTGCTATAATAGCCTTTATCCTCTGGGGGGGGCGCAGCATTAGCAGAATGTACTGTCTTTCTCTGGGCGGTGCTGCGACACAGATGGGCTGGCTTCGGCCGCCATGGTGATCTGTGTTGGCAGAACAGCCATTATGTATGCTCGTGACTCCACCAGGCCGCTGGCAATGCGTCCTACGTCACCCCCCCTCCCTGGCGCATGCGCTGAGATCACCTCGCCGTGCGAATGTGCACTGGGAGTTGCGACTTGCCGTCCCCTATTGGACCAGCTACACCATTTGGCCCTTTGATGACTCACTCCTCTAGATTGAGCTATAGCCTGCAGCTGAGGTCAATCCCATGACCCAGCTGTAGGTCAGCTATTTATTGAGCACACACGTCCTCTATTGGGGAGGCTGGAGCGTGGATCTTGCCGGCTGTTGCCGGATGGGTCGTGCTTGTTGACAACTTGGTTGAAAGGTAAGCCTCTCTCTCATCACTTTAGCCACAATGCCCGATCTGGGAGCAGTCCACATGAAGGGTTGGTTCCTTTGGGGTTGGAAGGCTGTGGGGCCCCATGCATAGCAAATCTTAACAATCTAATACCACTAGGCTTCCCCATACACTAAGGCCCCCTATGGGTGGGGGTGCTTTCTATGCCTCTTTTGGCCTCTGCAACTTATTGTTATGATGCCTACCGCCCCTAAGGGCCTAGACCTCACCATTGGGGTATCAGTATATTAAAGCTTAGGGGCACATCCTATCTATATATAGGCATTTACCTGCATATCTATGGCCCTGGGGATCCCATGACATGGGGGTTTCCCTATCCATATGGATATATCTATATGTAGAGTTTTTTGATATGAACCCTATAATCCATACACCTATTACTATTATTCCAGATCCCAGTGCCATCTTGTATCTAACTCCTGCTCAAATATGTGAACAGCCCTCTGGTTCCAGGTATGTGGGCAGTGTGAGGTGACCTTGTCATATATACAGTCTTGTATACTATCTATCCAATTCCATCTCTCATGTGCTCTACATTTGTTTTGTTCTGTAGGCCGGTTTCGGAGAGGTGCGACCGTTGGCTGCACTATGTCCATCTTCCCCCTTAAGAGTGATTCTGCCATCTTTTCTGTACACCAGGTCTATACACACCTATAGAAGATACTATTACAGTCATTTGACTAGCAGATCGCTGGCAAACTATGAAGCTATTGCGGCCTGTGGAATGGAGGCCATGTAGGCTGTCATATCTGTTTTGGTTTTAATTGTGGCATGAATTGATGTAAAGGCACATTATGGAACAATTGTGAGTAATATCCATGTCATCAACATCTTGACTTGTGCGGGACCTATATGTTGGGTATCTCTCTCTGTACAATTTTGACATGTTGTATTCTAACCTAGATGCAGTAACTTCCTCTGATAAATCCCAGTGAAGAAGGAAGACTTCCGAAACATGTCGGATTGAGGTGTTTTCTGTATCGTATCCGCTACCATCTATTATCCATATGTGATCATTGTTTGTTTCATGCCATTGAATTTTTAATATGTATGTTCTTTCATGTACCAATAAAAAATTCAATATTTTTACATATTTGATTTGCCTTTAACCACTTCAGCCCCGGAAGGATTTCCCTGTTTAGGACCAGAGCACTTTTTGCGATTTGGCACTGCGTCGCTTTAACTGACAATTGCGCGGTCCTGCGACGTTGTACCCAAACGAAATTTGCATCCCTTTTTTCCCACAATTAGAGCTTTCTTTTTGTGGTATTTGATCACCTCTGCATCATTTCCGCTATAAACAAAAAAAGAGCGACAATTTAAAAAAAAAAAAACAATATTTCTTACTTTTTGCTAAAATACAAATCCAAAAAAATATAAAAAAAACTTTTTTTTTTCATCGGTTTTGGACGATTTATATTCTTCCCCATATTTTTGTAAGAAAAATCGCAATCAGCATTTATTGATTGGTTTGCGCAAAAGTTGCCACGTTTTCGAATGATGAGAATTCATTTATGGGTTTTTTAAAAAATATTTTACTAGTAATGGTGGCAATCTGCGATTTTTTAGCAGGACTGTGATATTGCGGCGGACATGTCGGACCATTTTGACACTTTTTTGGGACCATTGGCATTTATACAGCATTCAGTGCTATGCAAGTGCACTGATTACTGTGTAAAAGCCATTGGCAGTGAAGGGGTTAACCTGGAGGGGGCGCACTAAGGGTTAACTGTGCTCCCTCAGTGTGTTCTAACTGTATGGAGGCTGTGCTGGCAGAGGGAGGGGAATGATCACAGCTTCCATATACAGGAAGCCTGTGATCACAGCCCTTCCCCCTCTGTCAGACAGGAGATCCGCATTTACATACACGGCCCCCCCGGAACACAGTGAGCATGTGAGCGTGCCTCGGGTGGTGGGTGCACGCTCACAATACCCGTTATCGCGGCCGCCATCAGGTGACAGCGGTTTGCGATAATGAACCACTTTGCTGCCGTCAAGCAACAGCGGATGGTCGGCAAGTGGTTAAAGTCCCATTATCAGGGGTATTTTCTGTCCGTATCTAAAGACCGGAGTTCATTCCTTTGATAAAAGAACCAAAAAGATACTTTGTTTCTACATAAAGAATAATAAAAATCCAGGCAGCCTGACAAGCTGTTAGATTAAGCAGAGAGCAGCTCTTCGCTGAATCGGAGATGCTGTTTTAAGATAGTGAGGGGAGAGAATGATCGGCTTGCCACTCGCCAGGGCGTGGTTTCTGCTCGCCATGGCGACCTGGCACCCAGGGATTGTCGAGCCCTGGGTTAAAGGGTGCCTTGCCTGAAAAGGTTGAGAAACCCTGCTTTGGAGGATAACTGATATATGCCTTGATATAGTGTGAAGGAGGTGAGAGTTCTGTGAGCACAATGGTGATAGATCAGCAGTCACAGGTGACACAGAAATATTGTTTTACACAAAGGTGACGGATACGAGCAACACAAGAGACTTTTATGTACAAGAACTTTATTAACCACTTCAGATCCGGAAGGTTTTACCCCCTTCCTGACCAGGCCATTTTTTGCGATACCGCACTGCGTTGCTTTAATTGACAATTGCGCGGTGGTGCGACGCTGTACCCAAATAAAATTGACGTCCTTTTCTCCCCACAAGTACAGCTTTCTTTTGGTGGTATTTGATCACCTCTTCGGTTTTTATTTTTTGCGCTATAAACAAAAAAGAATGACAATTTTGAAAAAAAAATGTAAAAAATCAAATTTCTTCATCAGTTTAGGCCAATATGTATTCTGCTATATATTTTTGGTAAAAAAAAATCCCAAAAAGCGTATTGATTGGTTTGTGCAAAAGTTATCACGTTTATAAACTATGGGATAGATTTATGGACTTTTTATTTGTATTGCTTTTTACTAGTAATGGCGGTGATCAGCGATTTTTAGCGGGACTGCGACATTGCAGCGGACAAATCTGACACTAAGTGACACTTTTTGAGGACCAATGACACCAATACAGTGATCAGTGCTAAAAAAAATGTACTGCCACTGTGTAAATGACACTGGCAGGGAAGGGGTTAACATCAAAGGGTTAAAAAGGAAGTAGGTAAACGTGAGTGTGGCGCTGCCTCTACTGAATTCTATAAATATTGATACACAATAGGGATGTGGGGAAGTATGGCTGCTTTAGGGAACCAACAGATAAAACTGCACTTTATCACACTCATTGTTTTTTCCCTGCAGACTTCCCCACATCCCTATTGTGTGTCAATGTTTGTAGATTTCAGTAGAGGCAGCGCCACACTCCCTCACATTTACCTATTTATTCAGGCTACCTCAATGGAGGTTCCCAAGGGAAGGCAGCAGCCTACACCACACACCCTCTGTTACACGCTCACCAGTCCATCCTAAGCACGCCGCATACCAGTTCTTTTTTAAAAAAGGAAATCAACTCCATTTTTTTCTCTCTTTTTTTGTAAAGTGAAGGCATAATGTGCTAGCATGCTTCGCATACTAGCACATTATGTGACACTTACCTGCAAACAAAGCCCGCATCGTCCCCGCTGCAGGCCACATCCATCTTCGCCCATCTTCCTTCAGGGGCCGCGGAATCCGGCTCTGTGACTGGCTGTAGCCACGTGACATCACTCCCGTGAATGCACATGGGACCTGCCAGTCACGCCACTGACTCCTGAAGAAACGTCACAGGCAGCTATTTCATCATTGGTGCACTATACAGTGAATGTCTCCTAAACGGCGCACATCTAGGAGATATTTACAGTATCTATAGATAAGCCTTATTCCAGGCTTACCTATAGGTACAGATTACGCAGGGGGGTTTACAGCTACTTTAACCACTTCAGCCCCGGAAGGATTTCCCACTTTAGGACCAGAGCACTTTGTGCGATTCGGCACTGCGTTGCTTTAACTGACAATTGCGCGGTCGTGCGACGTTGTACCCAAACGAAATTTGCGTCCTTTTTTCCCCACAAATAGAGCTTTCTTTTGGTGGTATTTGATCACCTCTGTGTCATTTCTGATAACCGCTATAAACAAAAAAAGAGCGACAATTTTGCAAAAAAAAAAAAACAATATTTCTTACTTTTTGCTAAAATACAAATCCAAAAAAAAATATATAAAAAAACATTTTTTTCATCGGTTTTGGTCGATTTATAGTCCTCCTCCTATTTTTGGTAAAAAATATTGCAATCTGTGTTTATTGATTGGTTTGCGCAAAAGTTGCCGTGTTTACGGATGATGAGAATTAATTTATGGGGTTTTTATTTTTTTTTTTATATGTTACTAGTAATGGCGGCGTTCTGTGATTTTTAGCGGTACTGCGATATTGTGGCGGACATGTGGGACCATTTTGACACTTTTTTGGGACCATTGGCATTTATACAGTGATCATGAAAATGTATTGATTACTGTGTAAATGCCATTAACAGTGAAGGGGTTAACTTAGAGGGGGCGCTCTAAGGGTTGTGTTCCCTCAGTGAGTTCTAACTGTATGGGGGCTGGGCTGGCAGGGGGAGGGGAGTGATCACGGCTTCCATATACAGGAAGCCTGTGATCACAGCCCTTCCCCCTCTGTCAGAACGGAGATCTGTGTTTACTTACACGGACCTCCGTTCTCTTACTGCGGGGGGGCATCGCGGGTAGCCGGCGGCGATCGAGTCCGCCCTACCCGCTCCCTGGCCCCCCGGAACACAGTTATCGTGGTCGCCATCAGGTGACGGCGTTTTGCGATACCTAACCACTTTACTGCCGTCAAGCCACGGCGGGCGGTCGGCAAGTGGTTAAGTGTGCTCCTAGGGAGTGCTTTCTAACTGTGTGGGGGGTGGACTGACTGGAGGAAGAGAGACATCTGTGTTCCTAATTAGCAGGAACACAAGATCTCTCTCTTCCTCTGTGACAGAACGACGGTGTACCTTGTTTACAGAGTCAGACCGCCGTTCTGCCTCTCCTATGAATGATTGGCGGGTCCCAGCGGCCCTCGCACCCGCAGGACCCGCTCATTGGCTCCCGCTGTGTCCAATCACAGCAGGAGCACTCCACGCGCGCCCCAGAGCCTACAACAGGAATCACGTACGGGTACGTGATTTTGCGCTTAAGGGCTATCCTGCCGCAGTAAATGTACGTGGGGCGATCCTGAAGTAGTTAAAGAGCACGGGAATTTTATTCATTATTATATACTGGAATACAGATTTAATGAGTTGTAAGAGTTGGTTAGGATTTGTGGAGTTCATTTTTTTTTGGTGTACACACATGCTATATTGCTTTACTTTACAAGTACATTAATTCGTTTATTTGCGCAAATCAAGACGGCATAATATTGCAAACCTCACTTTATTAATTTTATCATGCAGCGCAGCACCATTTCATTTTAGCATTTTTAGCTCAGGAATTATGACCTGATTACACTCGCTGCAGGCTTGTTCCAGGTTAGCGACTCAAAGCGGTTGATTTACTAAAGGCAAATAGACCGTGCACTTTGCAAGAGCAGTTGCTTCAGAGCTTAGTAACTGAGCAGAAGCTCTGCTGACTTCCATCATCCAATCACATGCAAGCAAAAATGTCGTTTTTTTAAAAAATTTTTTATTTCATTGCGCATAATTGGATATCCTTTGCAAAGTAAACATTTACTGCTCTTGCAGAGTGCACAGTCTATTTGCCTTTAGTAAATCAACCCCAAAGTATTGAAGCCAGAGACAGCCATAGCAAATCTTCAAGAAGCATGGCGGCAAATGCACCTAAGGCCTCATGCACACTGAGGCTGATAAACGGACGTTCAGGGGCATTTGGGCGTTTTCTTCAGCTGCCCCTGAACTCTCCTCTATGTTATCTTATCAGTACATTTATACAGGGGGTCGTTTAAGGTCATTTCCAGGCAGTTGAGTTTAGAGGCTTTTTTTGGAACGCAAAAAAATGGATTCATATGCCAGTTCAGAGGCATTTGAAATGCCAAACAGCTTGTAAACGCACCTAAATGCGGTAACTCGCGTCTAGGAGCGTTTCGTTTACAGGCGTTTCCATTTAAAAAAAAAAAAAAAAATGCTTTTTCAAAAAACGCTCCTAGACATGAACGTGGCAAAATGGGGCATGCAAAACGCGGCAAAACGGGTGTTTCTAGCTGTCAAAAAAAAAAAACGTTCAGGGGAGATTGAAAGAGCGTCCTGTGTGCATGAGCAAACCGTGAACTACTAAATATGAAAATACCCGTCTTTATACACACTTCCTAATTTTTTCAGATGGGTACGAGGGACACCTATTATCAAAAGTATGTAGGCATAGGACACACCCCCTGCCACGCCCACTTTATACTCCAAATAAAGATTAGTTAAAACCACACGTGATTTTTTTACCACTACTATTCCTTTATACTGACTTTTGAAATTTACAAATGCAACAATCTAGAAATTGGATGAAAGATTTAGCACTGGGAAACACTTTTTGAATGATAATTAGTGCATTTTATATACAACTATATAAATCAGAGCAAAATGAGGGACAAATGAGGAGGAAAGAGGGAAGAGGGACTTTGTTCCAAATCAGGGACAGACCCTCGAAATCAGGGACAGTTGGCATCTATGTTTATACAATCCTATTGCTACCAAATTCAGTATGATTGTCACAGTGCTTCTGTCATAGTATTCTTTGATATACAGTTGTTGTAGAAATCAATGAAAAGGTAGTGGCATAGGCGTGCGCACATAGGGTGGCAGGTGTGCCTGGGCACACCCTAATCCCCCTGTACTGTGCAGATTCCCCCTGCTACCTGGCTGCAGAGAAAGGGATGTTGCCTCAAAAGTGAAACATCAGGGGTCTGTTTAGACCCCTGATATGTCACCAAAGTCCCCCGAAAGGGCTCCTGAAAAAATAAAAAAATAAAATATAATATTGTAAAAAAACTAAAAAAACTAAATTGTAACAAAAAATTAATAAAATAAAACAAAAATAAACTACTGGCACCGTTCTATGCCCTACTGACACCGGCCTCTGCCCTTCTGACATATATACACACACTCACGTTTTAATACATTTGTGGTGCACACCCTAATGCAATAGGCTGCACACACCTATGGCTAGTGGCGACTCAATCAGAAACATGAATAAAATTCAACAAACATTTTTTTATCGATACATTTAAAAAACTCTTTGATTGCCCTAGATGTTAACCCCTTCCTATCCAGTGTCATTAGTACAGTGACAGTGTATATTTTTAGCACTGATCACTTTATTAGTGTCACTGGTTCCCATAAAGTGTCACTTAGTGTCCGATTTGACAATATCGCAGTCCCGCTATAAGTCGCTGATTGCTGCCATTACTAGTAAAAATAAAATATGTCCCCGGATTTCATTTTAAAAATCTGGTCACCTTACATTAGGTACAGTATCTCACAAAAGTAAGTACACCCCTCACATTTTTGTAAATATTTTATTCTATCTTTTCATGTGACAACACTGAAGAAATGACACTTTGCTACAATGTAAAGTAGTGAGTGTATAGCTTGTATAACAGTGTAAATTTGCTGTCCCCTCAAAATAACTCAACACACAGCCATTAATGTCTAAACCGCTGGCAACAAAAGTGAGTACACCCCTAAGTGAGAATGTCCTAAAAGTGTCAATATTTTGTGTGGCCACCATTATTTTCCAGCACTGCCTTAACCCTCTTGGGCATGGAGATCACCAGAGATTCACAGGTTGCCACTGGAGTCCTCTTCCCCTCCTCCATGATGACATCACGGAGCTGGTGGATGTTAGAGACCTTCCACTCTGCCAACTTCCATTTGAGGATGCCCCACAGATGCTCAATAGGGTTTAGGTCTGGAGACATGCTTGGCCAGTCCATCACCTTTACCCTCAGCATCTTTGGCAAGGCAGTGGTTGTCTTAGAGGTGTGTTTGGGGTCATTATCATATTGGAATACTGCCCTGCGGCCTAGTCTCCAAAGGAGGGGATCATGCTCTGCTTCAGTATGTCACAGTACATGTTGGCATTCATGGTTCCCTCAATGAACTGTAGCTCTCCAATGCCAACAACACTCATGCAGCCCCAGACCATGACACTCCCATCACCATGCTTGACTGTAGGAAAGACACACTTGTCTTTGTACTCCTCACCTGGTTCCTGCCACACACGCTTGACACCATCTGAACCAAATAAGTTTATCTTGGTCTCATCAGACCACAGGACATGGTTCCAGTAATCCATGTCCTTAGTCTGCTTGTCTTCAGCAAACTGTTTGTGGGCTTTCTTGTGTATCATAATTTTGAAGAGGCTTTCTTCTGGAATGACAGCCATGCAGACCAATTTGATGCAGTGTGCGGCGTATGGTCTGAGCACTGACAGGCTGACCCCCCCACCCCTTCAACCTCTGCAGCAATGCTGGCAGCACTCATACGTCTATTTCCCAAAGACAACCTCTGAATATGACGCTGAGCGTGTGCACTCAACTCCCTTGGTCGACCATGGCGAGGCCTGCTCTGAGTGGAACCTGTCCTGTCAAACCGCTGTATGGTCTTGGCCACTGTTCTGCAGTTCAGGGTCTTGACAGTCTTCTTATAGCCTAGGCCATCTTTATGTAGAGCAACAATTCTTTTTTTCAGATCCTCAGAGAGTTCTTTGTCATGAGGTGCCATGTTGACCAGTATGAGAGAGTGAGAGTGATAACACCAAATTTAACACACCTGCTTCCCATTCACACCTGAGACCTTGTAACACTAACGCGTCACATGACACCGGGGAGGGAAAATGGCTAACTGGGCCCAATTTGGACATTTTCACTTAGGGGTGTACTCAATTTTGCTGCCAGAGGTTCAGACATTAATGGCTGTGTGTTGAGTTATTTTGAGGGGGCAGCAAATGTACACTGTTATACAAGCTGTACACTCACTACTTTACATTGTAGCAAAGTGTCATTTCTTCAGTGTTGTCACATGAAAAGATATAATAAAATATTTACAAAAATGTCAGGGGTGTACTCACTTTTGTGAGATACTGAGTATTGTAATTGTACTAATCGCACTTTAAAAAAAGGGATGTGGTGCCACTGGAATTGATAGTATGCTCTGAGGTGCACTCGCCTACTTTTCATACTCTAATGCATGTGGATGAGGTTGTAGGAGGGCGGTGCTGGGATCAGAGCTTACCTTTTTACAACCCCAGATGCACAATCATTCTGAGAACCGACATACCAGAGATTAATCTGCAGGACAGCCTAGGTGTAAAATCTGAATGCTGGATAATAATCACTCAGCAGGTAAGCTGTGCTTTGATTCCGTTTAGATGCAAAACGTTCATAGATTTAAATCCCTCTGGAATCTGGTGGTTTGTGTTAGACCTTTATTGCCGTATGAAATCTCTGAGGATAGACTTCACTTTGCATCGTTGTCCAAAGTGGTCAATGGGACAATCAACATACCAAAGACATGAATCGCAGTGGGCAGAGGGGTCCCTGTGTACTCATAATTAATCATTTCTGTCTATTCTTTTATTTTGTGCCAAAATCATTCGCAGGAGCAGCGCAGTGATAAGAGCGCCCTAAACAGTGATACCAATGAAATATTTAAATGGTGATGGCAGTGATCTATCGCTTGTCCTTAAGGTCTCATGCACACAGGACATTAAAAAAACCTTCTAAAACAGTCAGTAGCTTTGTAGTGATTTTTTCAGCGTTTTTCAGCATTGATGCACTAGGGATTTTGAGCGTTAGCGTTATTATTTCAAAATATCAGAAACAATACATTTTAGAAACAGTAAATTGCCACTGATCCCAGCACTCATGTGCGTGTTGCCAGTAATAGGTCTGTACAATGTCTATACATACAATATTCAATTTAACATTTAAAAAGCATGAGCAAATCTGTCCAGCCCCTTCAAGTGCTAGCAGCGCTCAATCTACAACAAGCAAAGAGAAATTGTAGTCTTTTTCTTCCCTCCTGTTAATATTGCACTGGTGCTCAAAGGTGCTCTTCGGGATTAAGCATGCGTTCAGTGAAAGGTGCGTGGTAGTTCATACAGTTCACGTAACCTCTATGCTCCTTCACCAATACACCGTGTGATCTCCTGCCCTTTATGGTTTTGCCCTCACCAGAAACAACTTCCAATACAGCCTTGGATCAGGGCCGACCCTACCATGGGGGCCAGTGGGTACATTGGACCCAGGCAGCACTTTGAGAGGGGCAGCAAATTGAACCACAGCTGCCTCTCCTTCTTTTCTATTTACCCAACAAATTGATGACCAAGATTTATTTTCCAGCTGTTTTGTGTGTCATGATGACAACTGCCCCCCGGGCCACTCCGTCTGCCCCTATACTGCCCTAGCCTGTCCATATACTACCCTAGCCTGTCCATATACTATCCTAGCCTGTCTATATACTACCCTAGCCTGTGTATATACTACCCTAGGCTGCCCCTATACTACCCTAGCCTGCCCCTATACTGCCCTAGCCTGCCCCTATACTGCCCTAGCCCGCCCCTATACTGCCCTTGCTTGTTTATATACTACCCTAGCCTGTCCATATTTTACCCTAGCCAGTCTATATACTGCCCTAGCCTGTCTATATACTACCCTAGCCTGTCTATATACTACCCTAGCCTGTCTATATACTACCCTAGCCTGCCCATATACTACCCTATCCCGCCCCTATACTGCCCTTGCCTGTCTATATACTACCCCAGCCTGCCCCTATACTACCCTAGCCTGTCCATATACTACCCTAGCCTGCCCCTATACTACCCTAGCCTGTCTATATACTACCCTAGCCCACCCCTATACTGCCCTATCCCACCCCTTGGAATTGAACATAATGGTATGTCATATAATTTTGCATATAGACAAGGTGCTGTTGCATGTAAATCTTATTTCCTGATAAATTGACTTTTAGCTTTAATTGTCATGATATAAAATAATGGATGTGGGGGCCTTTTGGTGGGATTTTTTTTTGGGGGGGGGGGGGCAGCATTTCATTCTTGGTCCCAGGCAGCACAATGTCTTGGGCCAGCCCTGCCTTAGATCAATGGAGTATTACTATCCTCTTCTTAGCCAGGCCAATGGCATCGCTCTTCTCCTCATATACTTTATTAGCCTGTTCTGTCCTTTTCTTATCAGTACACACGTAAGGAATAAGGGAATACTAAACAGTGTAATTCCGTATCTTTATTGCACACTCCTCCCTCCTTTAAATCATGCTTACAAGATAAAAGTAGAAACAGTGCATTGATCATATCAATATGTCAGAGTAACACCACCGTTGTTTGCTAAGCTAACCTGCTGACTCTCACCTCTCACTTCTGTCGCCGCGTTCCCAGGATGAGCCGCTATCAGCTCATCAGCAGTTGATGGCTATCAGATGGGAGACGTGTGGCCATGAACTAACGCGTTTCGTCACCACATCTTTGTCAAAGGGCCTTAGCGTTATTATTTTTTCAATCGATCAAAAACGTTAAAAAAAACACAGTTTCTTTAGAGTTTGAGCTTTTACAGCTGAAAAACTCCTCTCAGAACCCACTAGTCTTGCACTCTCTTTACAATCCTAAAACGCCCCAACCAAAAACAGTTGAAAAAAGCCTATGTGTGCATGGAGACATAGGATAACTTGATTGGTTCATTGACTGTAGAAAAAAAATGTCTGCAGCCAAAAACAGGTGGCTGTAAAAGCGTCCCAAAATGTTCTGTGTGTGCTTCACGCACACAGGACATTTTAAAAACGCTATAAAAACATTAGTAGTTTTGTAGTGAGTTTTTCAACGTTTTTGCAATAACGTTGTTTAGCGTTAATGGTTTTTTAACTGTTTTTATTTATTTTTCCAATGGGATCAAAAACGTTAAAAAAAAGCCGGTGAGCCGCATTTTTGAGCGTTTTTGGGCGTTTGAGCATTTTTACAGCTGAAAAACCTCTCTCAGAACCCAATGGTCTTGTTTTTTTTTTTTTTTAAAGCTAAAGACTACCCTAATCTGTCTATATACTATCCTAGCCTGTCTATCTACTACCCTAGCCTGTCCATATACTAACCTTGCCTGTCCCTATACTACCCTAGCCTGTCCCTATACTACCCTAGCCTGTCTATATACTACCCTAGCCTGTCTATATACTACCCTAGCCTGCCCCTATACTGCCCTAGCCTGTCTATATACTACCCTAGCCCGCCCCTATACTGCCCTTGCCTGCCTATATACTACACTAGCCTGTCCATATACTACCCTAGCCTGTCTATATACTACCCTACCCTGTCCATATACTACCCTAGCCGGTCCATACACTACCCTAGTCTGCCTCTATACTACCCTAGCCTGTCTATATATTACCCTAGCCTGTCTATATACTTCCCTAGCCTGCCCCTATACTGCCCTAGCCTGTCTATATACTACCCTAGCCTGTCCATATACTACCCTAGCCGGACCCTATACTACCCTAGCCTGTCCATATACTACCCTAGCCTGTCCATATACTACCCTAGCCGGACCCTATACTACCCTAGCCTGTCCATATACTATCCTAGCCGGACCCTATACTACCCTAGCATGTCTATATACTACCCTAGCCTGCCCCTATACTGCCCTAGCCTGTCAATATACTACCCTAGCCTGCCCATCTTATATCTATACGATCCCATCATATCCCAGGCCGATCCCATCATATACCTGTCCGATCCCATCATATACCTGTCCGATCCCATCATATACCTGTCCGATCCCATCATATCCCAGGCCGATCCCATCATATACCTGTCCGATCCCATCATATATCTGTCCGATCCCGTCATATCCCCGTCCGATCCCTTCATATATCTGTCCGATCCCATTATATATCTGTCCGATCCCATCATATCTCCGTCTGATCCCATCACATACCTGGCCGATCCCATCATATACCTGTCCCATCCCATCATATATCTGTCCGATCCCATCATATACCTGTCCGATCACATCATATATCCGTCCGTTCCCGTCATATCCCCGCCCGATCCCATCATATATCTGTCCGATCCCGTCATATCCCC